>JARQZK010003633.1:572500-745000 GCA_030704885.1 Cynegetis impunctata
ACTTTGGTTCCTAGATTATACTGTTTCATAATACGTTTTTAAATCCATGAGGAAAATTTCAATGACAATTTATTATGTTCTGTTAAAAAGCTTTTTTTTTTAATTTGTTCAAACTCCATTCTATTTTGTTTTTATTTAAATTGCCTACCACCTGAGGATGAGAAATATGTTACTGTGAAAAGAAATTTACGCGTAATCAAAAGGAAAGTTTCTGGAGGCTCAGAAGCAAGTACTCCCAGTTTGGCTGTTTCGAACATGTCTCCTCCACACCACTACAACCCCCTTCACCGACACCTTTATGAAATTTGCATGTAGTGAACATTTACTTTTCTGAACCATCTGCAAATGACTTGTGATGATACGAGGGTAATTTTATGCAGTTGCAATACTCTATAGAGAAAAAAAAAATTTCAAAATTTACCAAATTTTAACTTACTTAAAAAACATATTGGTTATGGTCAATCATGGTACCAATCATTCATGATCTATTCTGAAATAATAGAAATGTGCGAATACCGGCATCTTGATTAAATAATAACAGCCTCAGATTTTTCACTATTCTGTGAACTGGTTCGATGTTTCTTGAATTTCATTCCCAGTGATCAAATCTATGAAGCATCAAAATTCTACGAAAATAGCGGTTTATTTTTTATGAAATAGATTCCCAGAAAAATTCATACAACATTATGAAGTATCATCTGGGCAAATAACTTTTTGCGTCACCCCCATAAAAACGTTGAAGTATACAATTCAATTTTTTTTATGAATTTTCCAACGTATTTGTTATCTTCATCATACACGCTGCGTCTGTTTAACGCAAATAAATTTTCATTTTCTATTTCAACTGTCGTTCGGGTCCCTGAAAATAATGGAAATAATTGAGCATCGTTACCGGAGTTGCCTGCATGCCTGATGAAACATCGAATAATATAACACGTTGCTGAACTTCGCATCTATAGTGGCCACCTATGGGCGTCAAATTACACGAGTTTTGGACGTTTGGAATTTCCGTTTGTGGTAAAGAGATATACCTCTTGGTTATATATATAGACGGCGCTATTTATTCGCATGTCATTAGTGCTTTTCTCAGAACTATAAGGTGGTTATGCGAATTCGAGGTCGATAGATGGTTTACTACTAATGAGACTTTGCAGATCGGAACAGACTGTCTAGTGTCGAATGTCACAACATTCTCCCTTGAAGGATGAATAGGAATCCTATGTCTTCAATTATTCAAATGAATTTTCCAACATATCTTTATCATACCTGTACCTGCGTCTGTTTACCGCAAATACATTTTCAACATATAGGTATATATATATATATATATATATATATATATATATATATACAGGGTGAGTCATTGATATGGGAAAGCTTGATTGCACCTACACCGTTAATGATATCGAAATGAACCAAACGGTTCTGCAAATTGGAGGTCAGAGTGCATTTCTTAAAATTATTTTGCCCTTTACAGGGTGTACCATTTTTAAGGAGCAAATTTTAAGATCCTTTTTTTAAATGGCATTGTATAAATTTTTACACATATTTGAATTTGTCCTTTATTGAGATTTGTAAATTCGTTAAGTTTCTGCAAATCGCATCAGCCGTTCAGAAGTTAATTAATTTTTTCTGAAAATTAATGCCTTTGCAGGTAAATGCCTTGTGATGATACGAGGGTAATTTTATGCAGTTGCAATACTCTATAGAGAAAAAAAAATTTTCAAAATTTACCAAATTTTAACTTACTTAAAAAACATATTGGTTATGGTCAATCATGGTACCAATCATTCATGATCTATTCTGAAATAATAGAAATGTGCGAATACCGGCATCTTGATTAAATAATAACAGCCTCAGATTTTTCACTAATCTGTGAACTGGTTCGATGTTTCTTGAATTTCATTCCCAGTGATCAAATCTATGAAGCATCAAAATTCTACGAAAATAGCGGTTTATTTTTTATGAAATAGATTCCCAGAAAAATTCATTCAACATTATGAAGTATCATCTGGGCAAATAACTTTTTGCGTCACCCCCATAAAAACGTTGAAGTATACAATCTGAGGAAATGTTGATTTAAGCAGTTTTATACTTCATATGAGATACCTTGAATTAAGTAAAACATATTTGCACTCAATCCTATTCACAAAGTATGTAATAAAATTTTTGATCTGAAACTATTTTTTAAACTCATGCGTTTTTAATCTTTAGATTAAGGACAATAGTATTTGTAGGTGATGAATATTATTTTTTTTTTTTAATAATTGAGATTGAATTTTCGCACATCACTTGGTAAAACATCATAAAGAATAGATATTAAACTTTAAAATAAAATAAATAATTAAACAAACTTAAGACAAGTGTTGTTTTCTTTCGGAGTTCCCTATTCTTGTGATTCTGAAAAAGTTATAAATTCTTTCATAATTTTTCAGATCGTAGTATGAAATCGAAAAAATTTCTCAAGCATAGAAAAGCATCGAATAATAGTTATTTGACCAATGAAAATTGAAACAATCCTTATCCTCCATCCTCTATACGGAGGGTGTAACCATTCCCCCCACCACATCTTGCGTTCATTCATTCCACTATTATATAAAATATTCGCAGCATGCATCTCCGGAGCATAAAATGAACGACGTGAAACGCGAATCATATTATTGATAGCCTGAAGAGTTGAATACGTTTAGTTCGAAACAAGTGATTTTATTTTTGGTTCTTTTTGACTTTTTTTTGTTGAAGATGAAAACTGTAGAGGTTATGAAGGTGTTTCTGTTTTTGTTTGCAGTATTTGCAAACCATTGTGTGGTGGCAAAACCCTACGTTACAAGGTAAGAATTAGATATTGTTTTTGTTCAATTTTTTCCGGGTAATTTTTTAATTATACATGGATAGATTTCAGGTTAATAGTCTTTATGTATTGAAAACTAGATTTTTTTGTATTTTAAAGAGTATTTTTTCATACAATTATATTCTCTGATTTTTAAACCAAAGTCTCTCTAATCTTTATGAAATTTCAGTGATCTTTATCACTTAAATTTCATAAGGAATAGAGATACTTTTTTTGAACATAAGTAGCATCATTTTTACTGAACAATTTTTGAAGAAATGATTTTCTATCAATAATATTTGTATATATATATATATATATATATATATATATATATATATATTTTTATATATATTTATATATATATTTATAAATCTATATTTTATATATATATATAATATATAAATATATACGTAATATATTATATATATATATATATATTATATATATATAATATAATGATATATATATATATATGTATATATATACAATATATATATATATATATATATATATTATATATATATATGTTTATATATATATATATGTATATATAATACATATATAATATATATATATATATATATATATATATATATATATATATATATATATATATATATATATGAATAGGCATTCCCATTTGTGTCTATTGAATAGTTGATATTTTATATATTTCCAATTGAAAGTAATTTAATTTTTTAAAAAGTTGAATCAACAATTAACATTTTAACTAATTCATAAGTCCTCCGTATTTTGTCAGACTTATTTATAGAACATTCCCAATATAATTCGATCTACACCGCATTTCAAACTTGACATTTGAAGATAATTACTTTTCTTTCATAACTTTTCTGAAATTCTTGTGTTTTCCATCATGCAAAGGTGTGACATAAAATCAATGCATTTGATTGACTTCATGATGACATTAATTTCATAACAAAATGGGAAAAAAGAAAAATAACAGGTAGTCAGTTGAAAAGTTCATTTCAAAAAATCCATGTTACTTTCAAGAAAGTAATTACAGGAATAAACGTACGAGGGATATCGATTAAATTTGTCGCCTCACAAAATGTAAAATATTATTCCCTGAAAGACGCTAGATCCTCACCAATTTATTTTAACCCTCTTGTAATAGATTTTCTGGAAAAACAAGTGATGGATATGTCATTTGAATCGATTTTAGTTTCAAAGTAGGTATACGAAGCTAATAAATAGATAATAGCATTATCTACGAAATAATTGATTATATTGCCTCTCCCAAAGTATCAGCATGAAATGAAAAAAAACAGGGTGTTTTTTAATTCAATGTGAATAATTTAGGGGATGAATTTTTGGCCCATTTCAAGAAGAAAACTTCATATGAACGCATGTCCTAAACGTACTAGTTTTTGAGATACAGGGTGGTCAAGATTCGGAAAATAAATCATTTTTTATTTACAACTTTAAAACCACACAAAATATTTGAAAAAATTATACAAAAAAAATTAGATTAATTTGTTTGTTCGATGCACCAATTTTTCTTTAACAAACATCTATTTCCTGCAATCTGATAATGTTATGATTATGCAGAGAATCAGTTTGAATTTTTTTAAGCGAAAACCATGCGTCGCTCAAAGGAAACTCAAGAAATCAAATTTGTTCAAACAGAATAAACATTTCAAAAATAATTTCAGTTTTAAGAAAAATCAGTGGCGTACCATAAATGTTTGCTGAAATATGCAAGGCAAATTCTGCATGAACGCCACTGGTGGGAAATTTGAAACCTGTATTGCATCAAAAAACGCACATTGATGAGTAGTACTTGTATACCAAATTTGATTGAAAGATTTTGTGTGGTTTCAAAGTTATAAATAAAAAATGATTTATTTTCTGAAACTTTATCACCCTGTATCTCAAAAACTAGGACGTTTAGGACATACGTTCATAAGAAGTTTTCGTCTTAAAATGGGCTCAAAATTCACTCCCTAAATTATTTATATTTATAAAAAACACCCTATATATATATATATATATATATATATATATATATATATATATATATATATATATATATATATATACTAAGAGGTCTTGAACGGATAAAAAATCCCATATCTGACTAGTTTCCTACGATACACTGCAATAGTATTTATTTTATGGGAAAATACGACTAAAAACACATGGAAGTTTGAATACAATAGTAAAGCATTGATAGTTCACGTATAATGTTCATTGAATCAAGCGTAATCTCAACGATTATTGCAGGTCGCAGGGTTCAATTAAACTCTAGATATAACGCACGAATGGCTTTGGTTTGAAAACTTATGAGGCATTTAAATATCGATTGCGGTTCAATGAAGCACAATTAAATTGGCAATAAACAATTATTAAATCAAAATATGACAGAAGTCTGTCAACTTCGTACATTGATCAAGGTATTCCTTCAACGATCGATTATCGCACAAACTTTCAATCGATCTAGTTATGTGAGGTTACAACACTGATGAGGTACCTATATGAAGACTAAACAATTGTCCAATTTTTACAATATTCCAATTGTTACAATATTCCATAACTTTGATTTCTTTGTTTTATAATACTATGGGTATCAGTGCTTAAACTGATATAAAACTTGTGGAACATTTTTTCACCTGTATATTATTTGTTGATTTTACCTTAGATACGGTTGCTATAAACACACTCATTATGCCCTAGGGCTTAATGAGCGGGAGTTAAGGATCATAACGCCCGCAAATTGCACTAGGAGAAATGAAGCAACTTCCATTGATTAAATACTTCATAATCCTTGTCGTATACGACTCTGGATTTCTCCGGCAATGAATTATTCTCAGCTTTGGCTGCATTTTCTATGATATTCTTGGGTGAATTAATTTTCATTTCCATTATTTCTATAAGACTACACAAAGAAAGCAACAATGACATTCACTAAATATGATGACATACATATTCACAAACGTCAAAATATCAACAAATGACATGCCTACTATGAGAAGGAAAATGGAAAGTATAGGAGCAATAAACCGATTTTAAAATCGATTTTTCATTATAATAAAATAATTTTTTCGTGAAAAATAAAATCTTGTATGCACCACGTAAGTTAGTACATCCTAGTGCCCATCGGGCGTTAGGATCTATATAACGCACTTGGTACATAAGTAACTATTATATTTTCAAAAAACTCATTTATACAGTATTCAGAATCGAAAGCGTTTAAGTGTGTTTGGCTTGAAATTGGGGTTAAATAAGCCAAATTCATACTAACATCTGCCTGACCTGAATAAATTATATTTTCGTATCGTGATAATACGGTAAACTGTTACTTTATTAGATGAACGAAAATTAAGTTAATCTATTGAACATCTTAGGAAGTAGAGAATTAAAATTCGCAAGATCAAACAAAAATCAATGGTTGTCAAGGCCCGTTGCTAAAGAAGCGTTTTCAATAGACTTTTAATAATAAGTGGCTATGATTTTTATGGAGACGTGAAAATCTAGATAGTCTTTTAGACAACTAATATTGGATTAATTAATATGGCATTGACTTTAGACAAAAGGGATTTCAATGTAAATTAATAGACGAAACATGAAAAGTTGAACGAAAATCACATAAAACCCTGAAAATTGAGCAGAATACCGGCCTAGCACAAAATATAATTTTTTCTCCAACCATCAAAAAATGTTGACATTTTTGTACTATTTTCAGGTGCAAAAGCCATCAATTCCCTTACCGTACGAAAATTTGCTCGTTGCTTAGCAACACTTTTAATCCTAGAATTAAAAACGCTACTTTTAATCCTAGGACCAAAAGTAATTTGAGCATTTGAGCTCTCTAATCATTGAAATTTGATGAAAAAACATTGTCTCTTACAAACTTAGTAAAACAAACTAATTGGGCAACTATATATAGGTATTTATTTGTTATTTATATTGATATTGAATGTACAATTGGAACAATTATTGCCAAAACTCAAATCACCACTGAAATTATCACTAACAATTTTCGAACAATTCAAAAGATTTTCATTAATGTCACAACGCATAGCACCTCCAATTCCTAATACTAGAACAACCTTTATCATCAAATATACATTATCTGGTGCCATATCCAGGAACCGATCCACTTCCTTCTTCGTAAAAACCTTAGCCTTTTTAGGTATATATCCATCACTTTGCCTTTTTAACAATGCTCGTAATTTTGAATATTTACTAATATCTACACCATTTTTGATATCCAGTGTGGATAGCAACATTGAATACTGTGACCAAAGAGTGGATGGCTTGACGGTCTTCGTTAAATTTGAGAAATACACCATAAGAAAACTCTCCGCACAGTTTTGCACATTTTTTCTTTACACCAATCCATGAATCGCTGATTTGCAAGTTCATAAACTTGGCGAGATTTGGGTGGCAAAAGATTTAGATATACTGCTTCGGCACTTTCCAATATATCTGCAGTTATATTTTCAGCGAGTTCAGCGTAAAAACTACTACAAAAATTATATGATTAGTACGTCTACTGACGTCTACTTGACAATCAATATTTACCAACAATACCAGATATCCACGACTACCGACTTGCTAACGCTGTTATAATTAATAGGTGTTCAAATTTATTACCAAATTATTAACGATTTTTGAATAAAACTAATATTATTTTAATTTTGACTTGGTTGGAGAGAAAATAGTATATATCATACGGACTAAAAGTGCCTATTTTTACTCGCAATTTTGCATTCGCTCGGCTGCGCTGCGCTCCGCCTCGCAACTGTAAATATTGCTCGTAAAAAAAATATGCACTTTTAATCCTTATAATATAATATACTATTTTTCGCAAACGTCACAAAATGACGACTTTATTAACCTCAGTTCTCAATGTTTGATTTCACAGACGTCATTTTGTTTTTACTTTTTTGACCGGCCGTGAGCGTACAAAAAAGTAAACTTTTTTGTATTTTCACGGCAATATCAAGAACGTAGGGAGGCGTACAGTTGGATTCCGAATGCGACATAATGTAATCTGTAAGAAAAAATTTATATATATTTTAATAAAACAAGTTATTTCTTAATACTCGGGTACTTACCAAAAACGCACAGTCCTATAATGCGTAAATAAGTGACGTCTCTGACATTTAGTTTCGCCACAAAAAGTATTTCTTTTACTCCTAATAAAACAAGATACTATTTTCACTAATATTATTCCCCCACTGTTTAACCGATTTCATCTAAATTACCCGTTCCGGTCCTAATTTCATTAAATAGAAGAGAGGAACGATATCCACAGATTTTGTTTACTACGAGATCGACTCGTAGTAGAGATTAGTTAATTGTTCATGGGCGCATTGAATCCAGTTCGCTTTATCACTTATCTAATTTTTTTCAACATGCATTCATGGAAGTTTATTTTCATAATTCGTATCGAGAAAGGATGTCAGTAAACAAATCATGGCGAATATTGAACTATATCAGTATGTTTTAATTACTATTTATATGAATGAGTGTTAAGGAGGCAATTTAAAAAAACGCGAGAGCTTTGGAGCTCTGTTACCAAGGCCTTATTTGTCCCTCGTTTTTGATTTTTTTACATACGAATTCTCAAACTTGTATGTCGATTTTTAGGGGCTCTGAATATGTGCAATGTTTGGAAATAACAAAGAAGAAATTTAAAAATTCAACTTAAAAATTGAGGCAGTTAAGGAAACCCACAAAAGACTTTGCGTTAACTTCCAGTTAACCCACGTACTAAACTTCAGCCCTGTAATTCAATCAGTAGAAGGGATGAAGGTGCTCAAAACCAATCAAAAAAATATATTTATATATATATATATATATATATATATATATATATATATATATATATGATGAACAAAACTAAATTTGGATTTACTACGTTGATTATCACAAAATATTTTGAAAAATATAACACTGCGATTGCAATTTCGGTCACTAGACCATCATCGGGCAGATTGAGTTAAGAACTCAATCTGCCCGATGATGGTCTAGTGACCGAAATTGCAATCGCAGTGTTATATTTTTCAAAATATTTTGTGATAATCAACGTAGTAAATCCAAATTTAGTTTTGTTCATCATGTTAAATTATCACGTAGTAACGACGGATTCCATCAACTATATATATATATATATATATATATATATATATATATATATATATATATATATATATATATATATATATATATATATATATATATATATATATATATATATATATATATATATATATATATATATATATAATTATTTATTCGGATTTTGTTTGTTGTACTATTTTCATCTTATTGTTTATTTACTCGTTCTTAGTTCTCGCGGATAGCATTAATCGCCTCCGTGGCAAAGTTTGACCAAATCTCCCATACCGGAGAGTTCAAACAATAAACCACAATGAGGGTGATTGTCTTCCGTATCAGAGAATTTTGTTTGTTGTACTATTTTCATCTTCAAATTTTCAATCCAATGCTTTGCTACGCCGTTCTGATGAGGACCAAAGAGTCCGAAACACGTGTCAACGGCTGCTTCCATATAAACTTGCTATACCGATAATTTTACTCCACATCTTTAATGTTTTCCCATAACTAATTTCTTTGTTGTTAGATAAATAGTACCCTATTATTTTTATTTTCAAACATTACGTAGGTAAAGGTTTCTTTGGTTTCCCTTACCATCTAATGATAACAATTTTGAATGTTAATATTAGACTGAATAGCATATAATAAATAATTAGCAAGACAAAGCAGCCTTGTCTTTTCAATTTTTTCAAATCAATAAATGTCAAAGAAATTTCAATTACGAATATCGTAGTGAAACGTCAACTTTTTAATAAAATCGAGTTTTTTAAGATTCAACCAGCCTGTTATTGCTAATAATTATCAAGAGATTATATATATATATATATATATATATATATATATAAATATATATATATATATATATATATATATATATATATATATATATATATATATATATATATATTATTATATATATATATATATATATATATATATAATGGAAGTGGTCAAAGAAAGAAGTTTAAAGCGCCAAAAAGCACATTTTCAGCATTGAAATAATATACGTGAAAATTTTCAACTCTCTAACTTTTTTGAATGATGTTTTGAGGTACTAGAATTTTCCCAAAACGGGTTTTTTATTTCCGTGCGTCCTCATGAAAAGCCCTAGAATGTAAATTTCATATATTATCAATTGTCAGTATCTTCTTTCTTCAGTCACATTCATAAAATTAATCCCAAGAAAGTCCTGCATAACGAAGGTTTAAATGTTACTCTTCGAAATAAGTATTTAAAACAACTTTCTGTTCACATAATATATACTAAATTCGCCATTTTAGTACAACCGAATTCAGTGGAAAACAAATATAATAAGGTCATTTACAGAATTTTTCCGAATTTTCTAAGCAAAAATTTAAGAAAATAATCGCAATTAGACTCTCGTATTCCAAAGCATAGATTTCAGATTGTCCTTAATTTTAACCACATATAAAAAAGTACGAGCTTTATAAATTCTCTATTATTATATGAAGTGGAAAATTTATGTCAATATTTTTTTGCTCACTTTAAAAGCTATGTGATTGAAAATCATTTCACTATTAAATTATTCGAAAGGAGAAAATATCTTCATAGTCTATTCTTACAAAAAAAATTATAAATTTTTCGTAATTTTTTTTGGGAATAATTTTCTCGAACACTAGATCAATTTCGATAAATTGTTATTAATGATTTTATTAGTCATTAGTATTCCATAACACATTTTATTTAAATTGATTACTATAAATTCGAAAAGTGAGAATTAATAAAAGAAGATAAGATAAATAATATTAAAAAAATGCGTTTAATCAATTGAGCTCATTGAATTGACAAATTACTTTGACAACACGTGGAAAAATTCACGACTGGAACAGAACTATACAGAATGTTCAGATTGAGATAAGAGAAATAATATACAAAGAACATTATCTTTAGTTGATATAATTCGTGATTTATGGTAAAATAAAGTATTGTTCGTGGTTAAAATTATCATATTCAATATGTGGTAGGTTCTCATTTATATAAAATACGATTATATCTATTGGTAGATAAAATTCGACTTTCTATTGTGACAATCTAAAAAAATACAAGGAGAAGAGGAAAAGGCAAATAAATTTGGATTCGTTTTATCATAAATTACTGATTTATAGCTAGAAGTTCTGGCAACACCGTCTGCCTTATGCTATTTTCCATGTTTTTAATATCAACAAATATCGCTTTTGGAAAAAATGAACTTTATCTAATCTTTCCCAATTAAACAACTTCTGAAAACTAAATCGTTTCAACCTTGTTATTTATAGTTATATAATATGAATTTCTTCCATTTCTAACCACTGTATACGTCATTGTAACATTTGAAACAAATATTTTCTATTCAATAAAAAATTTCATATTCATTCGCAGTTATTAAAATAATTTTGTTATCGTATAATTATTTGATAACATGGTTGTAAAGATATTGTCTTATCATAAGATGAAGTGACTATTCTACTTTGAACCGTTGAACAAAGTCAAATATAATAACAAATCATATTAATCAGTTTTTGATATATCCAAAATGCCTTTTTTCCGCAAACGTCAAAAAATGACGACTTTTTTAACCTCAGTTCTCAATGTTGAAGTTTGATTTCACAGACGTCCTTTTGTTTTTACTTTTTTGTCCGGCCGTGAGCGTACAAAAAAGTATCCTTTTTTGTACTCTCACGGCAATGTCAAGAACGTCGGGCGGCGTACAGTTGCGTTCCGAATACGACATAATGTAATCTGTAAGAAAAATTTTATATATTTTAATACTCGGGTACTTACCAAAAACGCACAGTCCTATAATGCGTAGATAAGTTGACTTTAAATGTTTCTGACAATCATTTCGTTGAATTTTTAAATTTGTGTTGCCTTGACATCTACAAAACCAGTAAGCAAAGCAATCTAGTTTTACGTTTCTTCACATATAATGAGAAAAGCACTTTTTGTGGCTCGTCCAAGATTGTCAAACATTTAGTCTCGCTACAAAAAGTATCACTTTTTCTCCTAATAAAACAATATACCATTTTACCTCTAAACTAATTCACATTCTTTTTATTTTTCATTCAAAGCTGTTTCGATCTTTCGCTGACATTTTTTTTTGTGAGTTTGAGGAAAAAGTTACTATTACCTTTGTGAAAAATTGACACTGATATATCTAGTTGGTTATGGCTCTTAAGATTTGTTCGATATTTCAAGCTTCTTGATGTTGGCCGAAGGGCCGGCAAAGTCGATAATTCAATGACGATTCTTTTTCAAAATCTCAATTGCAAAAACAGTAAATGGCTTTAAATTACATGGCCAACTTTGTGAGAAGGATATCTTCATCGCCATTTCCACGTTTTAATATCAGAAATTTCACAATATTAATTCATTTTGTGTTATTTTTATAGAAGTGTATATTGTTCAAAGTTATATAATAAACTTGTTAGAATCATACAACATTTTATAGCTTATTATGTTACACAGTATGTCCTCAAAAAATATAACTCGCAAATATCCTTCTAGCCAAAACTGAATCAGAATCCTATAATACAATAAAATGTGCTCAAAGAATAGCTAATAGCAGGATAGCATGCAGTTGTTAACTTTCAAGAATGTTTAAAAACCATCATTCTAATTCCATATTTGTCCAACCAAAGATTTTGTAATTCGAAAAATATCCTGTCCGAAATTCTTGAACTCATTAGAATTTTTTATTGTTACAGAATGAAGAGGTTCTCGGATCAACACTTGGCTGATTTGGAAACAAGAATAGCATTAAATACAAAATACGATGGAATAGCTATAACAATGCCAGTTGGAGGAGGAAAATATGGAGTGGAACCGTGGAAATTGTAAGTTTATGATCCGATTACCAAAAAATCACAATCACATTAATGATGTCAACTACAAATTTTAATAATACTACAATATAGAAATATTTTCTATTTGCTGATTAATTGAGGACACAAAGGAGATTCAAAACTGATAAATTGAAAGGGTGTTCAAGGTGAATTGAACAAAAATGATTGTTGTATTTCCGTGAAGTTCAGACATTTTGTGAATTTAAATATATACGAAATCAGATTTTTAACCTTCGAGATACTGAATAATTTTCAAAATATCGAATTTGGGCAATATTGTGAAGCAGTATTCAAATATAGCATCTTCTTATTGTATTATGAAAATAAATATCTTAGGAAATATTGATGATTTTAAAAACTAAAAACTGATTAATTTTGAAGATTTTGAAATGTTCTGGTTTTTTCAATACCTTACTGGAAGGAATAATTAATGAAATTTAGAAGGAATAGTTTGATTTGCCTTTCTACTTTTAGTCCTAAACTACGCTTCAATAGCAAACTGAAATATCCAAAATACACCAAACCAAACCAAATTTAACCCTCTAACTCAATCTGTAAAAGCTGTGGAGTTGAGCAAATTTTTTAAATACCACGAAAAACCATAAACATCTACGTAAAAATGGCAGCGGTTATAGAAATTCTTCCTGTACTACTCTTTTACAAACGTATCTCTTCCACCCTAAAGCAGTTCAATCTAGTTTCGAATGATCTCCAATAAAATTATGACATTTCACCTCTTTCTCGTATTTCTGAAAGATTACTTTGTATTCCAAGAATTTTAAATAAACGATATTGTAGAAAAATTGATAATTAATTAATTATACTCATTAAGGATCACACTCATTCAATCGAACTTTCATAGTAGTCGATTCAGAGCCGTATCAAGGGGGGCGCCAGAGGGGGCTGAGCCGCCTCTGGAATTATCTGAGCCCCCTCTAGAAAAGATACCAGAATTATTACAAACCAAAAATGTTTATATCTGCGTTGAAACATAAAACTACCCTAGTTACAAACAAATCTACCCAATTGTAAAACTGACTTAAAATTATTTATTTGCGGCATCTTTTAACCCGCAAAACATGTTGTAGTTTTTTATCCTAAAATGAAATAGCGACAAACGAGCGGCTACCATCAGGGTTGCCAGATTTTTCAGAATCGTGTTGCACTTTAGACGCTGATTTGTCGCCAAAAAGCGCAACTGTGGTTGCGACATGTTAAAGGGAAAACATTGGTAATAAGTATTTTTCATATAAAATTCACTTATTCTAGGAGTTATTTCCTACGTGTTTTGCTGCCAATTTGTCGATCAAAATCGCAATCATGATTTTTTTCGCAACTGCACGAAAAAATAGTTCACCTAACATGTTACCTACTCGTCCGAAAAACAATAATAGGTACTTTCGGGACTTTTTAATTAAATTACTATTACAATCAAAACCACGATTCTGTTACAAATATCTTTATTTTCATATAAACTGTTCACAAGATATCATTACATCATAATTATCATCTTTGTCTGTGGTTGAAGTTGTGGATTGGTTCTGCTACTGATACATATCAGAATTAAATTTTGCATACATAGCTTTGCTAGGCTCAAATTATTTACAGCAAATCTCATTTATTTCCAAGTGAGATCTAAAAGACACAACTGAATTTAACATTTTTAGTATCATTTTATTTTTTTACATTTAACAATATTAATCAATGAAAATATTCTCTCCACGAATGAAATGGATGACGTTTATATTTAATGATGATAGTAAATTTTTATTTTTTTTAATATTGTTTATTTCTATTAGTTTTATTTATTTAGAATTTTCTAGGAGAGATTTTTTATTTATAATTTTTATAAGAATAAATTTTTTTATTGTTCCAAAATGTTTTTCAATTAATATTCGTTTTCCGGTATACACTTCTAGGTTAAAAAAAATACAGAAAAAGCTGTATATTCCTATCTTTTTTTCACGTATATTTATTTTAGTACTATGTAAAAAACAAGCCCCCTCAAGAATTTGTTCAGCCCCCTCTAGAAAGCAGTGCTGGTTACGGCCCTGAGTCGATTGTCTTCAAGTCTAATTTTTGATGCGTAGTAAATTTTAATTTAGTTTGTTAACCCTAAGTTACGATAACCTTTATATTTTTGATACAACGCATTTATCAGAAGATATAATTTGGCTGACGAAATATTAGGATATAAAAATTGGAGCGTTCCGTTTATTATCTTCATATAATTATTGCGTAATGCTTATTCAAGAAAGGAACTGATTTTATGGAGATCAATTGTCGAATTTTTTTGTGTTTATTTCATTGTGACTAAATCGCATTAATACGGTATTTCGAAATATAAGTTGATTATACCAATGACGTCAATGTGACTCTATACAAAATTTTTAATTGATCACATACACCATACACATAAACAAAAGAAGAAGAAAATATCTGTTCTTTGAATTTTGATGTAGGGGAGATGTTTGAACACTTTTGAAATAAAATATTATTTTTTCCATATGGTATTATTTTTCAAGATTTATTCTGTTTTATTATTATATATGGGGTTCATACTAAGTAATAAAATTGATATTCATTTATTTTGATTTATTATGGTAACACAATTTGAAAAAAACTTTATTTTGTTCAAATGTGCCTTACTCACGGGGCACATTCGAAACCCCTAGGGACAGTTTTGAAAAACCAATATAACATGAAAACCATATGATTTAGAATATAATTAACACCATATTTGAGTTATCTGCATCTTATATTATCATTGTGCATTGAAATTTATTCAGTGCACTAACTATTAATTAAATAAACTTCTAAAACTCTTAAACAGTCTGGGGCAGTCTTGAACAAGGTTAACAAACTTATTATTATAACTGAGATCAAATTAAATATTCTTCTTCTTATAGCGCCGTCTCCCTGCGGAGGTTGGCGGTCCAATTAGCTATTATGACTCGAGAAACTGCACCCCCGAAGATCTCTGTAGAGGTTCGTCCAAGCCATCTCCTCAGATCCTTGAGCCATGAGTTTTGGCGTCGTCCTATTGATCGTTTCCCCTGGACCTTTCCCTTGATGACCAGTGGGAGGGTTTCGTACTTTTCACCGCGCATGATGTGCCCGATGTATTGGAGTTTCCTGTCTTTGACAGTTGTCATCAGTTCTAAAGAATTGCCCATCATGTTGAGGACTTCGATGTTTGTCCGTCTTGCCATCCATGATATCCGTAATACCCTTCGGTACAGGTACATCTCGAATGCATCTATAGTTTTTCCATCTCCTACTTAAACGTCCAGCCTTCACACCCATAGAGCAGGACAGAAAAAATATAACACCGTAACAATCGTACACGGAGCTGAAGACTCAGATCGCGAGATGTAAAAATATTTTTCATGTTAATGAAGGATCTGCGAGCCTGCTCGATTCTTGCCTTAATCTCAATTTTTGGGTCACATTGTTCGTTGACGATAGCGCCTAGGTATCGAAATGTTGGTACTTGTTTGACAAGTTTATCATCTATATATAGAAGGGCGGGTGTTGGTTGTTTAGAGAAAACCATGAGCTTCGTTTTTTGGATGTTCACGAAGAGGCCGATACGCTGGCTATGCTCCACGATGCGATCCATAGCTCTCTGTGTGTCTGTAAGACTGTCGGCTATTACCACGGTATCGTCTGCATAGCGGAGGTTGCTGATTCTTTTACCGTTCATCTTGATACCTATGTCGGTGTCTTCGAGTGCTTCTCTGAATATAGTTTCAGAATATAGGTTGAACAGAAAGGGAGATAAAACGCAGCCTTGTCGTACACCCTTCTGTATTGCCATTTTTTCAGACATTGCCCTATCCACTCTTAATTGTACATTTTGGTGCCAATATAGGTCGGTAATAATACGCAGGTCGCCGCGGTCTATACCCGAAGCCTTTAGGATTTCCGTCATTTTCTGATGCGAAACGCAGTCAAACGCTTTTCTATAATCAACGAAGCAGGCGTATACACTAACATTCATGTCTCTACACCTTTGTGTTAGAACATTAAGCGAGTTCCTAATCCTTTTCTAAAGCCGAACTGAGAGGGGTCAATCTGTTGTTCGCACTTCGCATAGATTCGGGTGTGAATGATCCGCAGGAAGGTTTTCAGAACGTGAGACATTAGGCTGATCATCCTATAATCATCACAAGTTGTGGCCTTGGCTTTCTTCGGCAGAGTAACAAAGACAGAAGTGAGCCAGTCCGAAGGAATCTTGCCGACTCGATATATGGTGTTAAACAGTGATGTTAATAGTTTCAGCCCTGTGCCGTCTCTCTCTGCTATCAGTTTGTGGGTCCCAGCATGGATCCTGTCTGGACCATTAATTAAATTAAATATTGCAAAACAATATTAAAGAGTAATAAGCCTGATAATGAGAATAAGCCTAATAATAAGAAATATAACTCCTAGGAAGGCACTTTAAAGCTGTCAAACATGAAATAAACAATCCAAATAGCCTAAATGGCCAATATAAAATAAATATTATGGTAGTTAGTACTCAACCTAGCTTAAATTCACTAAAGTCAAATTTGAAATTTAATAAAGCAGCTGTACCTGACGTTCCTGCAGTAGGACATGGCTTTGAAAGTTTTTCACAATATCCGTGATAGATATGAAGGATTGATCTTCGTCAGGAAACAAAAATTCAAAATCGAACTTCTTTTTCATGAAAGAAACTAAAAACATATTTCCGTCTTCTCTTTTGATTATGACTGTAAAACCAATATAAAATGAAGTTTTTTACTTATATTTACCTATAATTTTCAAAAAAATAAACATAACATTTGTTTATGTAACTGGGGGCACTTTTGAACTTTTTATTCAAAAGTGCCCCAGTGATTTTGTTCAAATCTGCCCCAATACCATCCCTCAGAAACAAACATTTCTAGACGGAAAACTATAACTTGTGTTCAATGACCTCATATTGGTAATACATTGGCTATAATAGATGCAACACTATAAAATAATCACAACTCGAAAATAGTACTTATTTTGTCAGCAAATTGCTTACAATTAAAAAAAAATGTTTACTTTGGTATCCGTAAGACACTGACATTGACGTTAGTCGGGAACTGACAGATGTGTAGTTCAGTGTTACCAGTATTAAACAGGTTTTGGAGGTTAAAAAAGATAAAGAATGCGTTCATAAATCCAATAATTCAAAACTGCCTCTGTTCTAAACTGCCCCCCTCACCCCTACCTTTTCGAAGCTCATAATATTTTGTTCAGAAATTTTAGTTTTAAAATTAAACATATTTCAATTTTAAGCACGGATTTTAATGTGGAAAGTGGTACTTTTCCGCACTAGTGTGGATGAGTAAGTTTTTTATATTTGATCCAAGGGGCATAATCCTAGAGTTCAACATTCCTGATGTTCCAAATCAACTATCCTCTGAAATTAATCTACAAGATGCTACTTTTTTATTGTTCATTTACTCAAAATTTTTCAGATAATAGTAATAATAATTAAGTTGTTTATTACCTTTCTTACGTTCGAAAATGATAAATTACACGTCTTCGTTAAAAACAGATACTGTTACTAAAATTTATTCCTTGATTTTCGCTGATTCGTAGAAAAAATGGAAAGTGCATGTTTTCCACACTTATTAGGAAAATAATTATTCTGATTACCTTGAATTCACTTCCAGTCAAAATAGACATCGCTGACAGACAGCTTCGACAGGTGCGAATTTCAATTTAAAAAAAAAATAATAAATATTCAATTGAATTGAAAATAATGTATTTACTGAAATTGTTCATGTATTCATATAAAATCGTTCACTAATCGTATTACTAATTGAATCTTTTCTTTTTCAGAGGTCGTAAAAGAAGGTCGGAACCGAGAGCTGTCGAACAATTTTTCACAACCCAGGAAGAGGATGAAGGAGACCCTTCCAAACCAAGTCCATTAACCTACGATGAGCTTCTATTTCTGGCAAAAATTGGACTAATGAGTTTACGTCAAAAGTATTAACGGCTGAATAAACTGAAAAATAGTTCCTAGAAGAAAATGACTCCGATCTCTTCATTTCATGAGTCTACTTGGCAGTTATTTTACCTCTATTTGGTTGTGAGATATAATGAGAATTTCATTCGAAAGAATTGGATCTGACAAATCTATTTATTGAAATGTGATAATATAAAACAGTGAAATGAAAATATCAAAAATCAATTTTTTAGTTTTGAATATCTATGTGGTGATTCCAGGGTTATGACAGAAGAAAAAACCAGTTTGCTAATATATAATTATAGGTTAATTTTTCTGTCATTCAGCGTTGTTACTTATAACGAAAAATAGTGAATATTTTTTTGACATCAACAATGCAAAAGAAGACGTGAATTCATATATTATAACCAAATATTACAGAAATCTATCATTGAGAATTGGATAAAAGTCATTCGATGTAATAATGTTTCGAATATATGTACGATTTCTTCATTTTGAGTTGAAATCATCGGAAACTGTGGCAAATTTCATCATCATAGGCTGGAAATGATGAAATATTCTATATTAATTATTTCGAAATATCATCAGTATCGAAGATAATAAATTCAGGTTAATAATTAACCAAACATGATGTTCATTGTGATAACACAAATGACACTTATACCAATAATAGTGAAATTATCATTGAATGTCCAAACTTTCCAATTATGTCATCATTTCCATTACTAATAAAATAATGTAGTATTTATTTAATTTATTGTTAGTTTTAATTGTCTGATCAGTATTATTTTTTTTAGTGTTACTTAATCTGTATTTGGCTTACTTAAACTTATACTTTCATATTTATTTTTTACGTAAATCGATTGTATATAAATTATTAATTATTTATTTGTTTTTGTTACGCAATAAATTTGTTTCACAAATGTATGAGTCGTTTATGTTATGTTATATTCGCAAAGTTTACAGAATTGACTACGTTATGAGTGCACATCATCAGAGATAACAAATGCATCAGGTGAATAATTTGGAGAAGAAGATATGAGAAACTCGAGTGTACTAGGAATTAACATTACATTAGTATTAGTTGTTATATTATCGTTCATTTTTCGTAGAAGCTTAGTCAAGCTAATATAATATAGCAAACAAACCATTGGTCCCTAACAAATGAATGATAAGACAGGACAGCAGGTAATCTTGACATTCCTTTATACGTCATTGGATAGTGAATCAATTTAACAATAAGTTCTTATTGTTCTTTCGAGATTCAAACATAAAATTTTGTGAATCTTTATTAGTGTAAGACAACGTTTCTCAACCGTTCATTATATGGATCGCGTCCCAAATTTCAAACATGATGTTCATCGTTCCACCCACATAAAATGAAATGTATACAATACTAAAGTATTTATAGTTTTTCGGATCTTAACCTACACTACATCCTTAATTTGATACCTTACAAATTACTAAGAATACGGAAATTTATACTTTTTAAATAATATTTTCTCTTGGATAAGCAAGCGCCCCCTTTTGGTGAGCTCGTGCCCCCCAAGATAGTTGCACCCCACAGGTTGAGAATCGCTGGTGTAAGAAAATATGACGAAGTATTCTTCACAATGAAAAATAAAACTTAGATTGTTCTAAAAGAAGTCAAAAATAAAAACTAAAACTTTTCAAAAACCAATCGAATCTTCCCTCAAATCAACTAAATACACGTATAGTCCAGTCAATGACCATTTTACCGTGTATTTATCTCATACAGCACCGATTTTCATGAAAAATTGGATTTAGGTTCTACTTACCATCTATCTCAAAGTCTACCCTGTGGCAGGGGTTGCTTTTTCCCTGGGGATGAAAAATTTTTCATTGAAAATAAGTACGGAAATCGATAAATTGACTAATTCTAAGCAACTTTTGTTTCATGATGTTTTTTCTGAAAGTCAATACTTTTCCACATATTCGCGGGTGAAATTGTCGGTTTGAGGAAAAAAAACACGTTTTCAGATACTTTTTCGCGAATAACTGGAAAAATATGAATTCTTTCGAAAATAATGTGGAAAACAAATTTATAGCTTATAAAAAAACAAAGAAAACTGTGTATTTGTGATGTATGTAGATCCAATACAAACGGAATTATTGCTTGTTGAAAGTTGACTGATATTTTCAATCGCCAAAATGGAAAGTTTTTACGTACAATAACCAAAAAACCAACGCACTTTTCCAAAACTCATAAAACTTTTTTTAAAGTAATTTGAAAAACCTTTATTTTCATTCGTTATAAAAGCTCATAGCATCAAAACTAAGCGTGCTATGAAGAGAATAATGTCGATTTCTATTTTTTCGTTGGAGAAAAATCTCACCCTCTCTTCCACCCTATTTGAAAAAAATCGTTGCCACTTTACAATTCACTTCATTTATATTTTTATAATACGTTCTGAGTGTTTGACGAGTACGAAATTGTATGTTTTTCTTATTTGAAAATGTTGGCGTTCCATTTTTTTTTATAGGATAAAAATTAAGTAAGATATGGCCATTTAAATCTTGCGTGTGTTCGCGCAAAGTACCTTTTTTAGCCCTTTAAGCTTGAACCTTTTTAAAAATAAGATCTCTGAAAAAAAATTATTTAGATGAGCTTATAGCTCTTAAAAACACCTACAAAATGCTTTTTTGAAGGACTTGAAAACTAAGCGAGTTATGGGGAAAAACCAAAAGCACATTTTTGTAGAAATTAGAATATGTATTAGTATATTGATGAGTACGCATAGTGGTAAATACCAATCAACTTTCGACAATCAATAATTCCGTTTGTATTGGGTCAGAATACATCATAAATACAAGATTTTCTTTGTTTTTTTTAAGCTATAATTTTGCTCTCCACGGGGTTTTCGATAGAATGCATATTTTTTCAGTTGTTCGCGAAAAAGAATCTGAAAACGTGATTTTTTTGCCTGAAAACCGACAATTTCAGTCGCGAATAAGACGGAAAGTATTCACTTTCAGAAAAAACTTCATAGAACAAAAGTTGCTTAGAATTAGTCATTTCATCGATTTCCGTACTTATTTTTAATGGAAAATTCTTCATTCCCAATAAGGGGTGGCATCCACCCCCAGAGAAAAAGCAACCCCCGGCACAGGGTAAACTTTAAATTAGATGGTAAGTAAAACCTTAATCCAAATTTTCATAAAAATCGGTGCTGTATGGGATAAATACACAGTTTATATTTTTTTTACCGTCATTGACTGGACTAGTAGTCACTAACTCAATCTGGAGAAGTTATGGAGGCTAGCAAAACCTTGAAACTAACGATAGATTTTGAAACATTTACATTTAAATCGCAGTGGTTATTAGGAAAAAAGATTGAACCACCAGATGCACTTCTCTAACACCAACTCAACCATCTAGCTTAATCTGGAGACGAAAGTGTGTAAATCCTCACAAACCATGAAAAACTAGAAATCTCTATATCTAATGGCGGTGAAATAACAAAAATTGTCTAACAACAACTTCATCCAAGTAAAATAGTTCAATGACCTGTTGCTTGAAGAAAGACAATAGATCTTTGTGAAATATCAAGTTTCCTAGAAATTTGTCTACTACTTAATTTAGGGACCTTCTTTCAACATGATTAACATTGCAACATTGAAAACAAATCTAAAAGTTTATCTTCAGTTTTTGCAGTTTTTGTACGTCCTGAACTGGGTCAATCATTTACTACACCAGTTTCGTTAAACTTTCACTCCAATTTATTCACAGTATATAGGATATACATTATTGAAGATTTTCTTGTCGACTACTTCGTCTATCATCATATTCTAATATCATTAACATCTTAGTTCGTTATTCTTGGGATAAAGGATACATTATCGCTTTTGACAAACACCAACAATAATAAATGAATAAAATGTCAAATTTGACATTGTTGCAATCATAGGTACCTTAATGCGGCTATCATTTTAACTTGGGAGGCAGTAACGCATTTTTACCTATAACTCCTAAATTGTGACATTTAGGTATAGGGAATACAATATGAAAAATATTGAGAGTATTTCAAGGATTTCAAAAATTGTAAAATATATAGAGTGATCCATTCGAAATAACGAAGTTCCTTATTTTTACAACAAAACAAAAGATCTGACACCAATGTGAATACACCACTGTATGATTGACCATTTCACATCACACTCACAATCCAAAATTTATAAGAATTGTGTGAGTAATTTCTGTTGAGGCGTTCCATAATTAAAACTCACTCTGTATATATATATATATATATATATATATATATATATATATATATATATATATATATATATATATAATCTCTTGATATAATAATTATTAGCAATAACAGGCTGGTTGAAATCTTAAAAAAACTCGATTTAATTAATAAGTTGACGTTTCACTACGACATTCATAGTTATTCAAAACTTTTGAAAAAAATTTGAAAATTCTTTGACATTTATTGACTTGAAAAAATTGAATAGATAAGATTGATCTGTCTTGTTAAAAATTCTTTCGGATGTGGTTGTTCTTTGTTATTTATTACGTGCTATTCAGTCTAATATTAACATTCAAAATTGTTATCATTAGAAGGCAAGGGAAACTACAGAAACCTTTACCTATGTAATGTTCGAAAATAATAATAATAGGGTACTATTTATTTAACAGAAAAGAAATTAGTCACGGGAAAATATTAAAAAAGTAGAGCAGAATTATCGGAATAGAACGTTTATATGGAAGCAGCAAATAAGTGATTTTCTTCCATAACAGAGGATTTCATTATAAAAATTTCATTAAAAACGGCTACTTCCATATAAACGAACTATACCGATAATTTTTGCTTTACTTGTTTAATATTTTCCCAAAACTAATTTTCTTTTTTAATATTAATTTACTCTTTCTGAGATCTCTCGGATGGAATTAATCGCCTCCGTGGCAAAGTTTGACCAAATCTCCCATACCGGAGAGTTCAAACAATAAACCACAAATAAGTGATTTTCTTCCATAACAGAGGATTTTATTTATCAAACTATTTTCATCTCCAAATTTTCAATCCAATACTTAGCTACGCCGTTCTGATGAGGACCAAAGAGTCCGAAACACGTGTCAACGGCTGCTTCCATATAAACGTTCTATTCCGATAATTCTGCTCTACTTTTTTAATATTTTCCCGTGACTAATTTCTTTTCTGTTAAATAAATAGTACCCTATTATTATTATTTTCGAACATTACATAGGTAAAGGTTTCCTGTAGTTTCCCTTGCCTTCTAATGATAACAATTTTGAATGTTAATATAGACTGAATAGCACGTAATAAATAACAAAGAACAACCACATCCGAAAGAATTTTTAACAAGACAGATCAATCTTATCTATTCAATTTTTTCAAGTCAATAAAATGTCAAAAAAGAATTTTCAATTTTTTTCAAAAGTTATTGAATAACTATGAATGTCGTAGTGAAAACGTAAACTTATTAATTAAATCGAGTTTTTTAAGATTCAACCAGCCTGTTATTTGCTAATAATTATCAAGAGATTAAAAATAAATCACAGGCAACAAACAATTCGAATAAATAATATATACTATATATATATATATATATATATAATATATATATATATATAATATATATTATATATAAATATATACATATATATATATATATATTATATATATATATATATATATATATATATATATATGTATATATATATATATATATATATATATATATATATATATATATAATCTCTATATATTTATTAACAATAACAGGCTTGTTCTTAATCTTAAAAAAACTCGATTTTATTACAAAGTTGACGTTTCGCCACGACATTCGTGGCTTTATCAAAAACTTTTTTTTTGTTTGTAATAAAATCGAGTTTTTTAAGATTCAACAGCCTGTTATTGCTAATAATTATCAAGAGATTAGAAATAGTTCACAGGCAACAACAATTCGAATAAATAATTATAAAAATATATATATATATATATATATATATATATATATATATATATATATATATATATATATACTACATATAAATATGTGTGTGTGTATTTCATTCTCATGTATATTGTGATATATACATTTGTTTGTTTTCGGCCAAATACAATCCTTAATTACTCGCTTATCTAATGTTTACATTGAGGAGAGTACTTCAACGAATTAAACTATATGTTATATCCAATTTGCGTTAAATCAATTGGAGCATCGTTCTATTGATAAGGAACAGATGTTATGTAGAGATTACTTATCTACAAAAGTAATTGGAATATTAGGTCAAGGGAATCAGTTATATCGATGCATCAAAAGATTGAAAGTTCTTTCGATACAAATCCATTTTCCACGAAATGGGAAAACTAATTATATCATTCTTCATTCTATTAGAAGAAAGGGGAAAGAAATATTAATGGAATATTTTCGTGAAAATGTGATTTTGAAAGAAATAAAGAGTTGAAAAAAGAAAAAAAAATGACAAGAAAAAAGTCTGGAAATAATAATAAAAATATAAATAAAAGCATATTGAATAAAAGCAGAAACTAATGGGAGTTCCAACCAACACATAACAACAAGATAATTTCCAACTGAATTGAATGATTGAATGATCGTGAATTATGAGAGTTTTCTCCATTGTGATATGTACAAGATGCACTTTTTTCTACAAGTTGATATCATTATAGTGGAGCTCTAGGTCTCCTCGAAGCACCGTTTGAGTATCGCTGCCTTTGATGAAATTGCTTATGATATCGTGGATTTTTCCAATTTATATTCAATGATAAGATTTCAATATTTCTTCATTATCTAAGGAATATGAAGGCTTATGATATCGTGGATTTTTCCAATTTATATTCAATGATAAGATTTCAATATTTCTTCATTATCTAAGGAATTCATATGTTTAACTTTTCTGGTGATTCAATAAATGTAGCAATAAATTTGTACGACCTGGGAGTCTCTCTGACTCAAGTAAACATAATATGTAATCAGAAATTATGAAGAATGATGTAAAGAATTAAGGTATTGGTAAAGATGCGGCATGTCCCTCTCGAATGATAGAAAACTGTACATACCATTTTATTGCGACGTGATTTAAACGAAAGTGACTTGTTACAGGTCAGAATAGTTATTTATGTACCAAGTGCGTTATATAGATCCTAAGATAGTAACGCACGCAGTGCATACAAGATATTATTTTTCACGAAAAAATTATTTTATCATAATGAAAAATCGATTTTAAAATAGGTTCATTGCTCCTATACTTTCCCTTTTCCTTCTCATAGTAGGCATGTCATTTGTTGATATTTTGACGTTTGTGGATATTTTTTTCATAATATTTAGTGAATGTCATTGCTGCTTTCTTTGTGTAGTCTTATGAAAATGATGGAAATGAAAATGAATTTACCCAAGAATATCATAGAAAATGCAGCCAAAGCTGCGAATAATTCATTGCCAGAGAAATCCAGAGTCGTATAAGACAAGGATTATGAAGTATTCAATCGATGGAAGTTGCTTCAGTTGTCCTCGTACAATGAGCGGGCGTTATGATCCATAATGCCCGCTCATTACGCCCTAGGACATAATGAGTGTATTTATTGCAAACGTATCTAAGGTAAAATCAACAAATAATATACAAGTGAAAAATGAAAAATTATATAGTGTTATTCATTTATCCATTATTTTCCTTTAGGGAGCCTACGTGGCGGAGTGCAGAGTTGACAGGTTCGATTCTCACCGTGCCCTTCGGTGTTGTATTCGTCTATGAGTTGAAGTGGATACAAATGTTGATGGAAAGGTGGATAACGTAAATCAACTAACTGAAAAAAAATTATTTCCATCTAAAATGGTGTCCACTTTTATTTTCAGTTGAACATCACTTTTAATCTTTTTTATTTCAATGTTAAAAAGAAAATGAGAAAGGGGATCTAAATTTTCTTTCAATTTCGCATGTGAGCATTGTAACACATATTATTCACACAAATACAAGAAGATATAATCTTACTAGTGGCTACTCAGTGGTCTTAAACCATTTACTTTTTAAGGTTGAATGTTTTTGAGGTTCTTCAATCAAAGATTATACCTCTATAATCACTGCAAATATTATTGATTACGGGCCTGTATTTTCACGAAAGATACCCTCTACGGACATGAAAGTTACTCTACATGGTCGCTCTTCATGGAAATTCAGCCTATACGACGTTGTCAAAATGTCAAACTTGCTACGTTCGATCCTCGCTGAGATTGCCCTAAAGCCAATATTAAGCAATCCGCAACATTTAATCATATTCAGAAAAATTATAAACATTCGAGACCAGACCACCTAGGAAGCAGCATCGCAATGGGAAAGCGGTGAATTCGACGGCAAGCGACTGAAGACGACGAGAGTGAAAATGACCTCGATGGACAGTGATGTTAGTCCATTAGACACGAAGTAACTCGGATCGCTAGTAAGGCGCAGCGCCCAACAGAGGACGGCACGGTGGGATGGAAGCGGATCGTCAGGTTCGAAGACGAATGATGCTCGTTGCAGACGACGAGAGTGAAGATGGATATTGGATCTCGATGTCGGAGTAATTGCCGTTGCAGCCGACGAGTGTGAAAATGGATGTTGGATCTCGAGGTCGGAGTGATGAGCATTATTCAAGATCGAACCAACCTGGGATGAAGCGAACATACTTCCAGTCGACAGAGAATGCCACGGGCAGTCGTCAGGTATGTTTACTTGATTTCAAAATTAATGCGACGCGACGCAGAGAGATATACACTTGGGTCTTGAAATATAGACACAAGGAAGGGAACAGGTTCTAGTGCTGACCGCAGCACGAGAGTCCTAATCTAAGTGTGAGACTGGAGGTTTAGTAGGCTAATGCCCGGAAACCGAAAGAACATAGGTGTTTTTGGTGGGTAGGCAATGTTGATATATATTTATATATATATATATATATATATATATATATATATATATAAATATATATATATATATATATATATATCAATTATTGAATCCCACACAGGCCGGGTTCGCAACCAGTATCGCTTTTGAAGTTTTCACCTCGATTAGAAAAAAAAAAATTACGCTTAATTAGCAAACCAAATTAAAAATTTTAAAAAAATTCGTGTTTACGAAAAAATTTGAAACCAATGAAAGAACGTATCTCAACATCAACTCAATCCACTTACCAAATTTCAACCTTCACACATCAAATTGTGAAAAAAAATTGTTAAGTGCATCGCGTACTGATAGTGAAACAGATCGAGATGCAATTCTAACTGAATAGTCACGAAATGCAGTGAAAACCACAAAAGATCATAATTCAACATAAACTCAATGTACATATTCCAACCTCCAACTCAATATGTAGAAGCTGTAGAGTTTGACAATTTTTTAAAAAATCGAAAAAAAAAGAAAACCTACGCAAAAATGGCGGCGCTTGGAAAAATTCAACAAAATTTTGAAAGTTTCGTTCTGCCTCGGAAACCTCTTCAGGTACCAAATTTCAGCTCATTTGGTGTGATATGAGCAATGAGATGTCAATATGTACCGGGAATGATATTCAAATGAAAATTAGAAATATCTACGTAAAAATGACGGTGTTTGCAGAAATATACTTTCGTTCGAGTTGGTGGGTTCGATTCCCACCGTATTCCTGGGTGTTTGTGTGCGTTCTGAGTTTTCAGTGGTTCCCTTCATTTAGTAATTTGATGGCTAATGTCCATAGATGACGAAGCCAAATTGTACGGGGGTCGGGAGGTGAGAGAGGGCACACGTCCCACCTATTTAAAAAAAAGAAAAAAAATATTCCAGGTATGAAATTTCAGCTCATTTGACTCGATGGGAGCCAAAAAAAAAAGGAGAAGTTTGTCTTACTTTTCACACTATTACGAATATTACTTTGTGACAACTTCATATTTGCGAAACATGAATCTTGCGTATGGAACACAATATGTTTAAGGTCGAAGTAAAATTACTAATTAACTTGACTTGAAAAATATTCATAAAGAACGCTGATGAAAATTAACATCAATTCGCAGAAGAAAGAAATTTATTTAGATCGAAGATTGTACGTCAATTTGTTAATTTCTTCGAATTATGAAGTTGTTTATGGCAAAGGCCATTTCAACTTATCGTAGTTTTCCGATATTAATTATTTTATGATATCCGAGATCTTAAGAATTGCAATCTTTCAATGTACACAGGTCATGGTTTTCCAATAAATAATAAAGTTGGAAGTTCAATAGTCTATACGATTATTTATTTATCTATTTTATATCTTGAATTTGATTCATGAGTTTTTCCTAGATCATTCTCTGAATCAATTATATAGACTTGATAAACTTCCCCACGAACAAGCGATACAGTGAAAAGTTTGTAAATTCGAAATTATAAAATTTCCTCCGAGATTTGTGGTATTTTCTTCGTTAGGTCGAATAAATCTTCAACTACAACGTGAAGTCTCCTCATCATCTGAAATCCACAAAGTGCGTAGGGGAGACCGGGTACAAAAGTAACATTTTGTACTTTTGCCTTGATTTCTCGTTAGGTGTTATTATTTCGGTGAAATTGATATAGCCATACATAAATTCCGTTTATGTTCTATATATTAGCATCTTAAATTACCTTATAATTGTGCATTTTGCATGAATCACAGAAACTTTAAAAAAATTTGTCATTTGTTACTTTCGACCACGTTGGCGGGCCGAAAGTAACACGTTATGGGTCGAAAGTAACAGGGCAAAGGGGTTTGTAATGAATGTGACATATTTAATCAAACAAATATTTATTGGAAAATTCAGTGTCAGTGTTCTCTATTCAGACTCGCAATAATGGCATGCATAATTCATTGACGCATTCAGTACCTATGAGACCACATTTTGCATTCGAAACAATGTAAACTTTGCTCATTCAGTCGACTATTGCTAAAATTTTCTAAACAAACGAGGTAGAAGCAATCTTCGTCGTTTCCTTGTCTACAACTGCGCTAGTATTTCTAGCTTAAATTGTTGTTATATATCTATGCAATGTAACATGGCAGACATTCAATTTTTTTTGCCATGCTCTAATTTTTTCACCATCATTAAAATGCTCTTCATCCGCTTTTCGATAGACTTCCATGTTAGTTGTTATTCGTGCGGTGGTTATTATGCGTTGTCGCGGCATTTTGTTGAAATAAACACACACACATAAAAAGCTTACTTAGAGTAAATCAATACGGGGACAAAAGCAACATGTTACTTATGTACTTATGTGCGTTAGGATCTAGTAACGCACGTGGTGCATACAATACTTTATTTTTCACGAAAAAATTATTTTATTATGATGAAAAATCGATTTTAAAATCAGTTCATTGCTCCTATACTTTCCATTTTCCATTTCATAGTAGGCATGTCATTTGTTGATATTTTGACGTTTGTGAATATTTTTGTCATCATATTTAGTGAATGTCATTGCTGCTTTCTTTGTGTAGTCTTATAGAAATAATGGAAATGAAAATGAATTTACCCATGAATATCATAGAAAATGCAGCCAAAGCTGCGAATAATTCATTGCCAGAGAAATCCAGAGTCGTATACGACAAGGATTATGAAGTATTTAATCAATGGAAGTTACTTCATTTCTCCTCGTACAATTAGCGGGCGATATGATATTGGAAAATTCAGTGTCAGTGTTCTCTATTCAGACTCGCAATAATGGCATGCATAATTCATTGACGCATTCAGTACCTATGAGACCACATTTTGCATTCGAAACAATGTAAACTTTGCTCATTCAGTCCACTATTGCTAAAATTTTCTAAACAAACGAGGTAGAAGCAATCTTCGTCGTTTCCTTGTCTACAACTGCGCTAGTATTTCTAGCTTAAATTGTTGTTATATATCTATGCAATGTAACATGGCAGACATTCAATTTTTTTTGCCATGCTCTAATTTTTTCACCATCATTAAAATGCTCTTCATCCGCTTTTCGATAGACTTCCATGTTAGTTGTTATTCGTGCGGTGGTTATTATGCGTTGTCGCGGCATTTTGTGGAAATAAACACACACACATAAAAAGCTTACTTAGAGTAAATCAATACGGGGACAAAAGCAACATGTTACTTATGTACCCATAGGGCTGCGTTACTTTTGTACCCTACAGCATTTTTGTTAGAACATGAAAGATAACCTTGAAACGGAACATGCTAGACAAAAACGAAGCTAAGCACTGTAAAATCAATCTAATCGAGTATCAATATGCAAATATACAAATTAATATCATCCCTTTAATACTACATAAACATTAAATTAATGAACGTCAAAAAATTTACTTTCGATTTGTGAAATCACGTAGCGTCCTCTCACACGATTTAACAGTGCGTGGCGCGAGCGACGATTGAATGCAACTGAAGGTGATGCCACTGGCTATCACCTGACAGCAGCTAAGTGGTGTTTTGACAATTCTTTAAACCTACAGAGCATTTGTTACTTTCGACCCGCCGTTACTTTTGTACCCGGTCTCCCCTACACTAGAGAAAACAATTATTCATTTGAAATTAGTCGAACATTTTTCATTCAGGCACTTTTCCTACATCTCATCGCTTTTTGATTTTGTAACTTCCCTGTGAATTTTTTGACGGATTGAAAAAATTACTATGACTTGATGCATGAATTTGAAAAAAATTTTACTTTGGCGTTAAAATTTATTTCACATTTAAGAATAATATTTTTCGTTTTGTTTGTAAGATAGTCTGAACGAATAAAATAGCTGACTTATTATGTGAATGAAAGAATTTCCATTAACAACCCTCTAAAAGTATCAGATAATAATATAGATGTTAGAACTGTACCGGACCCATTATCGAAGAAAATCAAAAATAATATACTGGGAGAGTTCATTCAAATTCAAGGTCGGATGTTATATCATCATTTTATAATTTGATGTCATAGTTGTGGTTATAAGTAATTTCCAAGTGGTTTCCTCTATTAATTTATGTGAATATCACGTTTCATAAAATTATACTTCTCTACGGAAATACACATAGGTCATGGTTTGATTAAAAACATACTCACTTTGTATTCAATTACATCATTCACTCCTCCCAGATAATTCCACGAATGAAAATTTCAGTCTTAGAAAACGTTGAAACTATAATATACCTACAGGAACTCATTAAATGTCGATTTTTGATAAATTTGGCAAAAATTTGTAAATTTTTATGAGATTTCTCATATTTTCAATCCAAACTATGGGTTACATTTCTTGCGATTGATCATTGGTGATGATGTAATAATAATTCATCAGAGCTCAATGTAAAAATTATGAACAGCATATTTCAGCTCCTGCAGCGAAGTGTGGGGTTCCACAGGGAAGAATTCTAGGCCCCATCATGTTCTCTTTGATTATAGTTCCCAAGTGCATCAGGTACTACCACTATCATCTCTATGCATCAAACAATTATACATTTCTCGTAAAATGGATATGTTATATGGTCAGCATACTTGTTTTTGATATTTACACTTATATTAAATTCATATCAAGGCTTCTTTAATAATGCGAAAAATGTTCATAAAAAAAAAGAAGTAAAGTCATAATATAAATATTCCGGTATTCATTTTGCAATTCTGTATAATTATCATCATCCTCGTGATTATTTGATATAATTGACTTGTTGTTTTCCGATCTTTTTTGTCGGAAGGTTGTACATAGAGGTCTATTCTCCCGGAAGTTCGTTCAATATCATCGAAATGATTCAATGGCCTTCGTGAACTATAATCTATTTGGTACTGATTAACTTCTCTTTGGAATCTACGCTATTTCCAAAAATCAATGGAACACTGCATAAAAATATGGAGATAATACAAGTATTTGTCTTAATTAACAAACCGCGTGTAACACGAAGGCCATGTATGATATCAATTTATTGCAATTTTGCACAAATCTCTCCATAATTAGTCCTATGCGATAAATGGTCCACTACAGTTCTGAATTATATAATTAAATACGATTAATCATAAATATAGAATTTGGTAAATTTTTTATTTAATATAGTTATTTATGCCCGATGGGCGTTAGGATCTAGTAACGCACGTGGTGCATACAATACTTTATTTTTCACGAAAAAATTATTTTATTATGATGAAAAATCGATTTTAAAATCAGTTCATTGCTCCTATACTTTCCATTTTCCATTTCATAGTAGGCATGTCATTTGTTGATATTTTTACGTTTGTGAATATTTTTGTCATCATATTTAGTGAATGTCATTGCTGCTTTCTTTGTGTAGTCTTATAGAAATAATGGAAATGAAAATGAATTTACCCATGAATATCATAGAAAATGCAGCCAAAGCTGCGAATAATTCATTGCCAGAGAAATCCAGAGTCGTATACGACAAGGATTATGAAGTATTTAATCAATGGAAGTTACTTCATTTCCCCTCGTACAATTAGCGGGCGATATGATCCATTATGCCCGCTCATAACGCCCTAGGACATGTAGTGTATTTGTAGCAACCGTATCTAAGGTAAAATAAACAAATACCTAAACAAGTGAAAAATAAAAAAAATTATGGTAGAAATTAAATAATGTAAAGAAGTGTTTGTTAAGTCAATTAACCCGAAAAATGTATACTCTGAGAGATATACGTAAGTAATATCATAAAGGCATCTAATTTTTCGAAAAAATTCGAAAAATTACGTTGAGAAGTAATATTTTAACAAGAAGCATGAGTGCTGGTGGCAGGAGTCGAAGACGAGAATTTTTGCACCTGCACGAATGATTTTGTTAAAAAAATATCACTTTGCATTGTGTCATTTCGATTTTTTTCACAGGAAAACTTGGATGCCCGAATGATATTTGAAAAGACTACTTCATGACAATTAAATCAGAAAAATTGTTTTCCGTCGACCTCTAAATAAAAGCTTACTTTAACGTACACGAAATTGATCATTAATGACCCATTTTAATGTGCAATTTCTCCTATTTTAATGTATGATTGTCATAGGCAACCAAACACAGAAGTATTCCTATTCAGCTCGGAATAGTTGAATTATATTCTGTGTCTGTACTGTTATTCCACAGAGAAAAGGAATTCATAATTCAAATCGAAAAATTTAACTCTACCTATACAAAATAAAGTAGAAACTGCGGAAATAATTTTATGCAATAATCGTTCGAAAGTAAATAACACTTCAGCTTCCACCAGTTCCACATGTCCCTTATCGGTTATTGTAGGTAATGTTAACTATTCAGAATGTCACATGTCTAATATTCCATCTATGAATTTCTCAAATTGTTCCATCGGAAGCATAAATATAAATATATCGAAATGAACATAGAAATTTATATTGTGTCAAGTGTATCTGTCATGCAAAATAAAAATTTATTTCAATCAAGAATTTATACTCAATTCATGATGAGGTCGACGGAAAAATCTTGTAATAAACTCGTTTATTAATGTAGCGATTAATGGTCTCGAACTATTAACGCGCTCGCTCCGCTCACGCGTTAAAATATCTCAACCATTAATCGCTGTCATTAATAAACTAGTTTATGAAATAACTATTAATGTCGTTTTCTGGTATCCTAGGAGACCATAATTACTTGTTATCAGAGATTATAATATACGATGACAACAGCTTCAAGTTTTGCCATAAGTAAACTCGAAAAAAGTGCTGCCATACAATTTTATCATCTAGAAACCACATTGCAAATTAAGACGAGGAAAATAGTCAGTTATTATATCACTAGAGCATCGAAAATAAAAGATTATACTTCCTAGTCACGAGACGTATTTTGAGAAACATCACGAGAGCACAGCTCGAGTGATGTTTTAAGAGAATACGTCGAGCGACTAGATAAGTATAACGATTATTTTCGTTTGCTTGTGTTGATATTCGTTACGATTATATAACGAATAAACAACACCACCAGAACTATTACCAAAGCGTAGCATATTGAAAAATTAAACGAAACTTCACCAAACTAGATTATTAAATTTTTTTTGACAAATATCAAGCAATTGCTGCGAGGTCAATTTAAGTTAAATCTTGAGAATGGGTATGTTACCCGAAACATATGTCCAGTATAAATATGTCTTTCTTAGTGGAATCAAGCCAAGAGTTTTTCTTATCTTGTTTTAATTCTTTCCATCTACATGATCTAGCTAGAATCTGCGTGGTGAACAGAATAGCCAAATTACCGTTTATCTTTGATCCACCTTCGTAGCTTCATCAAAACATTGAATGTTAAGAACTTAAGTTATTCTAAAATGCTTTAAAGGAGAAGAAAAATTGCTTCTATTATCGAAATAAGTGAGATATTCACATGAGTGATATTTATTTATACTACCCTGATAGGCCAAGCTACAGAAATTTAGAGTGAGCATTTTGTGTGAAAAGTGTTAGAAGAAAACCAGCTGCGCCATTGTGTGGAAAATAGTTCTATATGATATAGTGATATGTTTTTCACTCGACCTCATTATTTACAACTTTGATATTAACAATTTCATGCAGAAAATCGCCTTTTTTCAGTTTTTTGCTTATAAAATTGAAACTATCACAGTAATTGTGATAGTGACTAATTGTAGAAAATGAAAAGACGAAGAAAATGAGAGGTCGGACGACTCGATCAGACCCTTAGTTCAAGAGAAAATTGGATAAAACCAGCCAAAATGCAGTTTTTTCAAAAATTCATAACTCGGTTATTTTTTGAGTTGTAGCGTAGATCCTCCGGTCAGTATTAGTTATCAATATAAACTTTATTTGTGCGAAGAGCAGGAACTGTCCGATGCATAGTTTTTGATCTGTGGCCATTACAGCAGATCTGAATGCGACAGGTATGGTCCGATTTCAATTTACAAAAAAGATTTTGAACGTAGAATTCTCATAGTTCAAAACGTTCATCTTGGTTTTTCATAAATACGCTGAGAAATATGTCAAAAATAAAGCTGAACATGACGAAATTACTATCATGTGCCGACGCTTTCGAATGTCATGCTTCTCCTTGTCTGCTGCTCAACCCCCACTCTTCAACTACTCTCACGCGCTCGGCCATTTTTCGTCATGTTCAGTTTTATTTTTAACATATTTCTCAGTGTTTTCATGTAAAACCAAGATGAACGTTTTGAAATATGAGAATTCTACTTTCAAAATCTTTTTTGTGAATTGAAATCGGACCATACCTGTCGCATTCGAGTCTGCTGGAAAATTGCATAGTAAAATATACAAATGGCCACAGTTCAAAAACAATGCATCGGACAGTTTCTGCTCTTCGCACAAATAAAGCTTATATTGATAAATAATAGTGACCGGAGGATCTACGCTACAACTCAGAAAATAACCGAGTTATGAATTTTTGAAAAAACTGCATTTTGGCTAGTTTTATCCAATTTTCCATTGAACTAAGGGTCTGATCGAGTCGTCCGACCTCTCATTTCCTTCGTCTTTTCATTTTCTACAATTAGTTTACTGACACCATCACGATTACTGTGATAGTTTCAATTTTCTAAACAAAAAACTGAAAAAAAGGCGATTTTCTGCATAAAATTGTTAATATAAATAATAAAGTCGAGTGAAAAACACATCACTATATCATATAGAACTATTTTACACACAATGGCGCAGCTGGTTTTCTTCTAACACTTTTTACATAAAAAAATCTCTGTAGCTTGGCCTATGAAGTAATTGCTTATTATATTTACAACAAAAAGTTCACAACATACATTAAGATGTTTTCGATATACGCAATCAACAGAACTGAATGGTTGATTCACCCATTTCGTAGCTTCTTCGAAACATTGAATGTTGATATCTTTAGTTAATCTAAAATGATTTAAAAAGGAGATGAAAAACTGTTTTTATTATCGAAATAAGTGAGAAATTCACATGAATGATATTCATTTATACTACCCTGAAGTGATTGATAATTATACTTACAACAAACAGTACACAACATACATTAAGATGAAGTTTTCTATGAACGGAATCAACAGAACTGAAAGGTTGATATACCCAGGACATTTCTGCGGGTAAAGGATCCATTTTGCCACAGAGAGCATTATAGTCTTCATTTCTACCATCTTCACACTCTGAAGCAATTTCGGACGGGTTTTCTGCCATTTTGTACACTGGATTCTTTTTTATATAATATGCGGGTCCGTACAAACATGCTAACATAGTTTCGCCGTTTATTTTTCTCTTTCTAGCTCTAGAACATCCTACGTATTTTGTTTCTGCCCAAACTAGTCGAATAAAACTTTCAATATGTCTGAGATCGGAGCGAACAGGCATGTATTCTCTAATTTCATTGGCGTCTTTGTAATACACTATTCTTTTGTAAAATTCTGATACTGCTATGGCTGTCCAGTTGACTCTTTTGCCATAAACTTGATTTTTTCCGACCGGAAATCTGAAAAATCATATAGTCTATCTAAAAAAAAGGCATATACAAATTCTATCAATATGAAAAAAAGGAAGTATCCAATATTTTCCGAAGTTTAATTCTGCAGAATTACTATTTGTGAATCAGAAATGTAATTGTTTTTCTTTACAAGAAATTGAATATGAATTACAATATACTCTATGTACCCATTCAATTTCCAAGATGATTGTGAAATTTTATGTGGGATGGACCCCAGCAACTGCTCTAGTTTGGTCAGCTACCGTAAAACCTGCCAACTTTGCCCAAAGGCTCCAAATTTGCCCAATGTAGGCCTTATAAAAACATGGATAATTTCAAATTTGGCAACGTTGTGAAAGAACACCGCTTGGCCGTTATGCCGAGCGAGGTTCTTGTTTTCCGTTATTATCGTCCAAAACGCTTGGTAGGTGGGTTGCTGTGAATAAACAGGTAAGGAAATTTTGATTGAATTTTAGTATTTTTAGGGTGAAAAGCTAAGCATCAGTGCTCAATGTCTACTAAGTTTATGATAATGAAATTAAGATTGCGGGAAGGTGGATATGTGATTCTCACAACGCAGTAATTGTTTTTAGGTAACACTGCCCAAGGTATTATATTAGTAAACAAAAGTATATGGGCAATGTTGCCAGACATTTTAGGTCAAAAAAATTTTTGTATTCCTAATATAATTTGCATGGTTTAATGCAAATCATGACTTTATGGTACAGTACTCAATCCTGGGACAAATATAGTGGTGCAATTTCCTACAAAAAACTCTATAAGGCACTTTACAGGAACAATTTCGGAAGTCTCTCAGATTGATGACAATTTTACTATGAAAATCCTTAGGAAGGCTGGAAAAGGTTCCAAATTTCCAGATATTAATGGCATTTCAGACGTGACATTTCTAAATATTGTAGAACGCCTAGGAGCCCCTACTGAAAGCAGGAGAGGCTACTATTTTTTTAACGAAAACTTCCAACCATATAATTTATTTTGATTTTTGTTGATGTTCCTTTTTTAACTTTAAGGATTTGTATTATTTTGAATACTGAAATATAATATCTAATTGTATCTACTTATATGATTATATTAATTACCTGATAGATTACTAAGAAAAAAAACCTTATTTTTTATAGAATAATATTTAGTTTAGTAACATATTGTTTTTTTTTATATAATTTCCACGTCTGCTTCATGCCAAACCTTTTTATGAACTTAATTGATGGGCAAAGTTTGATTAACGTTTGCCAAATTGTCTCCAAAAGGGAATTCTCACAGCCGGGTAAAGTTATAAGATTGACAGGTAACTTTGCCCACCCCTAATTAATATTTTTTCCTAGTACATGGAAAATGCTATAAATAAAGTGATGATTAAGAATCATTTCCATCATTTAGGTTGTTCTCCATATTCATGTAGAATGTGTTTTAGCATTTCATTAAAAAAGATATATTGAAAAATTCTGATTTTGCTGGGCAAAGTTGGCAGGTTTTATGGTATCGAGTGTTTCTGCAGGTTTTCAAGTTTACACGACATAAGGCAGAATTTTGTAGCAATAGGGTTGAAAGTTTGCACCTAGGTAGTTTTATATGATATCTTGAATAGGATTGGTTTTGGCTCGAATTGGTTGGGGAATTGACCCCTCGGGGAGGAGATAAATCTTGTTTACACGATAAGGTAGCAATTTTGGAGTAATAAGTTGAAAGCTTGTGAGTAGGTATTTTCGAAAGATATCTTGGATGGAATTGGTTTTGGTTCGAATTAGTTAGGGAGTTGACCCCCTGAGGGAAGAAATAAATCTTGTTTACATGATGGAGGGCATAAATTTGGAGCAATAGGATTGAAAGTTTGTGAGTAGGTAGTTTCGTATGATTCATTGGATGGAATTCGTCTTGGTACGAACTGGTTGGGGGGTTGATCCCCCACGCGAGGAAATAAATCCTTTTTACACGAAACAAGGCGCAATTTTGGGACCAATTAGGTTTGAAATTTTGTAGGTAGGTAGTTTTGTATGATATATTGGATGATATTCATTTCGATATGAATTGGTTCAGGGGTTAGTCTCCCGAGGAGGAAATAAATATTGTTAACATGATAGAGGGCGTAATTTTGGTTTTGGACTTGGAACAAAAATCATAATTGAATTAATAGATGTTTTAAACTAAACATGGAAACCTGCTCTTCTAATGCAGCTCGCTGCGATAGAGATTTGCTCTAACTATTTTAGTATATTGAAGATATTTCATATCTTGTAGAATTCACAAACATAAATATGACAGATTGGTGCTTAATGAAGCATCAAATAGAGGTTGCGAAAATAATAAATTGTTTATAACTACTACACCTACAAAATGTCCAAACGTCACTGCTTAATATTTTGCGACTCCCTTTCCACACACAAAACTTCTTTATTCATAAAATTTTAAAATTATTCACCTTTCGCTGTCGTTGCACCAGTCATCTTGTGCACCAGCACACTTATTAATCGAACACGCCGCAATGTATTCCAATTCCATGTCATACGAGAGTACATGCATATTTTTCGCTCCTGTGTTTCCATATGTTCCTTTATCGGTACCACTTGCAATTCTATTCCTAATTTCGTTATGCTGATGAAGAATAAGAGCCCGAAAATTTTCGTCAGAATCTATCGTAGCACAACCTTCAACCGGACCACATTGATGCAATCTCTTGCAAACAGTATGAGTAATATTTCGTTCCCTTAGACATTCCACAAAGCAGTAGTCCGTATTGGATGAGTCGGATGAAACGGATATCGTTAAATATTTGACAATTAAGAGAAATTTCAAAATTTCCCTACTGATCACGGTCATAATAGAAGTGAGGCATTGACATTTATTCTGCCAATTGTGATGATGACGTATACGTAAGCTTTTTGGCCTACTAATTTTGGGTACTTCAGTCATGAACCAGTCCAAGATCTCAGGGCTCCCAGACATTATTTAATTTCTCAGCAATAATATATATAGGATAAATTAATGTTTTGTTTGTACTTTCAATGTATCGAAACCTGCTAGCTTCGACCTATAGCTAATTTCCAGGAACCAGGTGCTAAAGGTGGTCAAAAACTCAACTTACTTTTCTTAAAGTCTAAAGGCTGATTTTTATATATGCTTCAAAGAATATTGTAAAAATTATTAATTACTACTGCAAGACACTTTTCGTCGACGGAAGCCTTTTCCATACGCTTTGAAGCTCCCAAAAAATAATGTCATTTTACTTATATTCTCAGTGATGATTTTGATAGGATAAAGTAATGTTCGTATGTACTTTTAGTAGGGGATCCCAAGTAAGGTCGACCTTCACTCATCTGCTTGCCAAACGAGATATATATCAAAATTAGGGTAATTTTATTGCGAATGCACTCAATGGACTCAATTCCGAAGTTGACGAAATTTTGAGAGGTTATTTGGGGATGATAGAGGATGTCTTTGCTGAGTTTTCGAACACGAGGACACGGAGCTTTTAACGGTAGGGCGAAAAAACCGCGATTCTTTTCAAGCCGTTATATCAGGTTTTCTTTCCATATCTCTTAAACCATATGGTTTATGAATACTTGGAAGAGCAGTAGATTTCCTTCAAATGCCATTGGTCAACGGTATTTTCGATCCAAAATAAATTAAGTCCAAAAAAAAGTAAAATTTTTCGAAATTTAAAAAAATACAGGTTTTAGGATAGTAAAGTTATATTTTCACATATATCTATGTATTTTTACACATTTTATGCATACCTCCTTCCTCAATACCTTTTTTTTCTACCACCCTCTACTCGTTTGAAGTAGGTTCCCTCAAGATGTGCATAACGAGATGTGTTTTTTTTTAAATATAAGAACAAGCAGCTGTCTCATGTACCGGGTGTCTGATTAAGAGAGTTACCCCGCTGTATCTCAGAAACTATTCGTCGTAGAGACTTACGGTAAAAAATGTTATGACCAAAGTGGCCAACAGAAAATCCTGGAAATTATTTTCAGGTTTCTAAGATGGCCGCCAGGGGTAGTAACCGCCATCTTAAACTTTTAAAGTGATTTTTTTCTGAAATACGCCTAGTAAATATACCAAAAAAATATTTTTTATTGCAAGCTGAGCTTTATTCGAGTTATTTTTATTTGACACTTTTTGACGTATCTATTGAAATGAAGTGGTGGGGCTGATTCAATGTTTTTTGAATAAACAGCTGTAACTCCTGTCACACATAAATCGTGCTCTTCCAAAAATGATTGAATCAGATAAATGCTGTTTCATATCATATATTTATGATACAAGTAATTTGCAATGCTATTCATAATAGAAAGATATATACATAACTTTCAGTATATCTTGAATTCACTGAATACTACGTGGAGAGTCAAACATAAACATAGTCCACATTTTTCCTTTCGGTATAGGATCAATCTTGCCGCATAGAGCAGGATATTCTACATTCCGCCCTTCCTTGCATTCTGACGCAATTTCAGATGTATTCTTCGCCATGTTATATACGGGCCTTCCGTCAGTATACTCTGCTGGGCCATAGATGCATTCCAAAATAGTTTCAAGAGTTTTAGTTCCCTGTGTCACTCTAGAACATCCTATATATTTCGTTTCGGCCCAAACTAGACGAAGAAAACTTTCTCGATATTTTTGTCGGTTAGGACAGGGGGTATATTCGTGTATCTGCTTAGCGTCAGTGACGAACTTGATTCTGCTATAAAATAGATTCACAGCTTTTGCAGTCCAGTTATCTCTCCTGCCAAATGCACGATTTGCAGAAACTCTAAACCTAAAATATATCGAATAAAAAAGGTGAGAAAAGCGCTTGATAATAGGGCGTTGGTTAATAATAGAATAGCCCTAAACCTGTGGTCCACGAAATCCTGGAGGTCCGCGAGTATATGTAAAATAGATTCACAGCCTCTGCAGTTCAGTTATCTTTTCTGCCAAATGCACGATTTGCAGAAACTCTAAACCTAAAAAATATCGAATAAAAAGGGTATGAAAAGCGCTTGATGATAGGGCGTTGCTTTATAATGGAATAGCCCTAAACCTGTGATCCAATGAATCCTGGGGGTCCGCAGTCTCATCTCTGGACTATTTAACAATAATAAATGAATACCACTGAAAGTCTCGTAATCGCTACACTTACCTAGACCGTCGCTTCCTCAGTTGATTGTTTATCGCGATAATTAATGCATGTTGGAGACAACCATAACCAGATTACGTTTTTCAAGGGATTGCGACGATGAAACGCTGTTTCAAAGTGAATTAATCCACTCTGGACGAACCAAATGAAAGACCTTCGACTTTAAAAGTTTGACAAGTACCAATTTGAACTGTGAAGAAAGACCTTAGTGCGTCATATGATACGAAGACATCAGACCCTTTTAACACAGATGTTACTGATACTACTAGATTGATAACAGCACAGGAAAACCATTTAATAGAAATTTCTCATGATTCAGCTTTTCAACTTAAATTTAGAGATGAAAAAAGTGTATCTAAGTATTTAGCGTCCGTGATGAACTTTATTCAACTGTAAAATAGATTCACAGCCTTTGCAGTCCAGTTATCTCTTCTGCCAAATGCACGATTTGCAGAAACTCTAAACCTAAAATATATCGGATAAAAAAGGTAAGAAAAGCGCTTCATAATATACCAATTAATAGATTTTTCTCATGATTCAGCTTTGAAACTTAATTTCGAAGATTCGTCTCGATCAAGTTCTTGGGAGAATGTGAAGACATATTATAAGGAAATATCAGAAGAACCGAAATATTCACTGATTTTCTCAACCACACAGCTCTGGGAAAAGTGCATTTGCTGCTCTAGCATATACTAACAACAAGAACAGAAACATATCACAAGTGGAATTCGATTTGAGAATACTATTTTGTAGTAACATCAACCCAAATATCACTCACTCAGTTGCAGAAAAACAACACCATTCTTCACAATGATAACGAATACAAAATACGCATCTTTTTGTGTGTTTTTTCGGGGGGTCCTTGATAATTGAGCTTGATATCCAAGGGGTTCGTACCTGAAAAGTCTAGAGCTCTGGCAATATCCTGATTCAAACCAAGAAAGTTATAAGCAATGAAAAAAATTATATTAAATGCACTTGTTGGCTCGAAGCGAGTTGTAACAAGAATAGTAATTTGATACTTAGAAGTCAAAAGTTAATTTTTGGTGCTTATATGAGTCCCAACATCTAGCTTATTCGAATTTGGTCACACAAAACATGGTGAATCACTTCAGAAATGATTGTAGAGCAAGATCCTAGAGCCGCCAGACGTCCCTTATTTTCTCAGTAATAAAATTTGTGGGATAAAGTAGTGCTCGTATGTACTTTCAATGTATGGATACTCGCTAGCTTGTGCCGACGGCCAGGTATCAGGTGCTAAAGATGGAAAAAAACTCGACCTACTTACCTTATTTTCTCACGCTTGATTTTTATATATGATACTCAGGGAACCATTTCAATACCTTATGCAAGCTGCCAGACCGATCGTATGGGCCAAACATCCCGCCAGACACACATTAAGTGTGAGTACTGTGAGTATGACAGTATAAGCGAAATATCATGATTCTCCCATTTAAAAATAAAAATAATATGGAAAGAATGTATACTCAAATATAGAGCATGCTTGACTAGACAGTAAATATAGAAGGAAGTTCGACGCGCATAGATAATCACTATCGCGCTTAAAATGGGCGAATCATGTCATTTCGCTCATACTGTCATACTCACAGTTACTGTGTGTCTGGCGGGATGTTTGGCCCATACGATCAGTCTGGCAGCTTGCATAAGGTATTGAAATAGTTCCCTGAGTATCATATATAAAAATCAAGTGTGAGAAAATAAGGTAAGATATCAGGTACCTGATATCTGGAAATTGGCCGTCGGCACAAGATAGCGAGTATCCATACATTGAAAGTACATACGAGCACTACTTCATCCCACAAATTTTATTACTGAGAAAATAAGGTACGTCTGGCGGCTCTGGGATCTTGGACTATTGATAATTGAGCTTGATATCCAAGGGGTTCGTAGCTGAGAAGGTTAGGAAATGCTGGCAATATCCTGATTCAGACAAAGAAAGCAATAAGCAATGAAAAAATTATATTAAATGCACTTGTTGGCTCGAAGCGAGTTGTAACAAGAAGAGTAATTTGATACTTAGAAGTCAGAAGTTAATTTTTCGTGCTTATATGAGTCCTAACATCTTGATTATTCGAATTTACTCATACCAAACATGGTGAATCCCACCAGCAACGATCAGTTATTACGATCTTATGAGAACATATTCAATATTCCAGAAGGAGTAATTTACCATATCTCTTCATGTTGTGTACTCTTTCTGTTGACCGCTATACTATAATTTATAAAAACTACACCTTCATTAATCAATTGACGGTAAAAATATTTCATATACGTAAATTCTTTCTTCTTTTTAAGGAAAAATAACTTGAGATCTTCGTTACCTTTCACTGTCGTTGCACCAGTCCACTTGTTTGCTACACGTGTTAATGGAACATGCTGCAATATACTCCAGTTCCATGTCATACGAGAGTACATGCATATTTTTCGCTCCTGTGTTTCCATATGTACCTCTGTCGCTTCCATTTGCAATCTGATTCCGAATTCTGTTGTGTTGATGAAGAATGTGACTACGAAAGTTTTCATCCGGCAGAATTTCTATACAACCTTGAACCGGACCACATTGATGTAACCTTTTACAAACAGTATGCTCTTCATTTCTTGCTCCTGAACACCGTATTGAGCAGTAGTTGATAGAAGGACCATAAGTCAATCCGAAAAGCGTGAAGTATTCAAGAATGAATAAAAATTTGAAAATATTTTTCCCGAATTTCGCCATCGCATTGACGTTTGAATTTCAATCTGTTAATCACTCTATTTCTGGAATTCTAATTGTCAGAAGTAGCGTTGATTCATTCAAAATGAAGAAGAACGTTACAATAAATATTAGTATTTTTGGAAAACTATTGATTTATGATTGGAAAAATGGTACTGCAATGCAACCAAGTAATTATGGCGGAATACAAAAAATTGATAAAAAAGCTGCATCGCAGTGAGCTGCATTAGAAGAGCAGGTTTTCAAAATGCATCCAGTTTGAAAAATCTACCTATTCAAAAAATTTCTTTTAAATTCGAACCAGGCTTCCGTCTATTTAGATTACCAATTTTGAACCCTATTACTTCAATATTTCCCTGCTCCCTAGTGCTCTACCCCGTGACCGATTCGTATCGAATCCAATTCCATCCTATACCTATATATATATATATATATATATATATATATATATATATATATATATATTATATATATATATATATAATTATTCATTTGAATTGTTGTTGCCTGTGATATATTTTTAATCTCTTTGATAATTATTAGCAATAACAGGCTGGTTGAATCTTAAAAACTCGATTTTATTAAAAAGTTGATGTTTCACTACGACATTCGAAAAAATTGAAAATTTCTTTGACATTTATTGATTTGAAAAAACCTGAAATAGACAAAGACGACTTTATTTATTATGTGCTAAATCAGTCCAATATAAACATTCAAAATTGTTTATCATCAAGACGTAAGGGAAACTACAGAAACCTTTACCCACGTAATGTTCGAAAAATAATAATAGGTTACTATTTATCTAACAACAAAAGAAATTAGTCGCGGGAAAATATTGAAAGAAGTAGAGCAGACATTATCGGTAATAGAACGCTCTTATATGGAAGCAGCCGTTGACACGTGTTTCGACTCTTGGTCCTTCCTCATCAGAACGGCGTAAGCTAAGTATTGAATATTTGAAATTTGGAGATGAAATAGTATAAACAAATAAAATCCTCTGTTATGGAAGATCAATCAATATTTGTGGTTTATTATTTTTAAGATTCAACCAGCCTGTTAAATTGCTAATAATTATCAAGAGATTAAAAATAGATCACAGGCAACAACCATTCAAATAAATTAATTAAATATTGCAGCTGAAAATAATGGCAATGGTCCCAAACTTAACTGAGAAGTTTCAAACATTGTTCAATATTGTGAGTACCGTTTTTTTATTTAAAAAATTTGAAATTCTAAATAAAAATTCATTAAAAACGGCTACTTCCATATAAACGAGCTATACCGATAATTTTTGCTCTACTTGTTTAATATTTCCCGCAACTAATTTCCTTGTTATTGTTAATTGTTACTCTTTCTGAGATCTCGCAGATGGAATTAATCGCCTCCGTGGCAAAAGTTTGACCAAATCTCCCATACGGGAGAGTTCAAAACAATAAACCACAAATATGTGATTGTCTTCCATAACAGAGGATTTTATTTGTTTATAACTATTTCAATCTTTCCAAATTTTCAATCCAATACTTAGCTACGCCGTTCTGATGAGGATCAAAGAGTCCGAAACACGTGTCAATGGCTGCTTCCATATAAGCGTTCTATACCGATAATTCCTGCTCTACTTTTTCAATATTTTCCCGCGACTAATTTCTTTGTTGTTAGATAAATAGTAACCTATTATTATTTTTTTCGAACATTACGTGGGTAAAGGTTTCTGTAGTTTCCCTTACCTTCTGATTGATAACAATTTTGCAATGTTTATATTGGACTGATTAGCACATAATAAATAAAAGTCGTCTTTGTCTATTCAGGTTTTTTCAAATCAATAAATGTCAAAGAAATTTCAATTTTTCGAATGTCGTAGTGAAAACATCAACTTTTTAATAAAATCGAGTTTTTTAAGATTCAACCCAGCCTGTTATTGCTAATAATTATCAAGAGATTATATATTATTTATATATATATATATATATATATATATATATATATATATATATATATATATATATATATATATATATATATATATATATATATATAAGAAACTAGCTACTTACCAACTTTCAAACCTATTGCTCCAAAATTGGATCTTCCTTCAGGAGGCCCACCCCACAACCAATTAGTAGATACCAAAACCAATCCAATCCAAAATATCATTCGAAATTACCTTCTTACAAGGTTTCAACCCTATTGCTCCAAAATAGCGCCATTTACCGTGTAAACAAGGTTAACTTCCTTTTCCGGGGGGTCAACCCCTCAACCAATTCGTACCAAAAGTAATAGTCCAAGATCCCAGAGCCGCCAGATGTCCCTCATTGTCTCAGTAATAGAATTTGTGGGACGAAGCAGCGCTCGTATGTACTTTCAATGTATGGATACTCGCTATCTTGTGCCGAAGGCCAATTTTTTACCTCAACCAAGCTACAGCACGCAAATTTTTTTTTCAATAAAATGAACCATTTTCTTAAATGATGAAATTTTGTAAAAATACATTAGTGGCAATTACATTGCTGCTAACGCGTATTATAACCTTCCATATTGACAATATCTGGAGTTTAATAGTGTGGACTATGGTGTTTGTAGCACAAAATAAATGAAATCACCCGAAAACCATTTACCAATTAAAAAATAATTCACAATTACGTTTATTATGAAAAAAATACAATAGGTATTAAAGTAACTCAATATGTTTGATGAACCAGAACCAGGACCCTTCGTCAGCTGATAATATTTCCACATCAACCCTCTTGGTATTGCATCAATTTCACCGCACAGTGCTTTATAATTTGCATTCTTGCCGTCCATACATTCGGAAGCAATTTCAGATGGTTCGTTTGCCATTTTATACACAGGATGTCCTTTTATGTAATCTGCGGGTCCATAGATGCATACAAACTTAGATGAGGTTTTCCCAGTTACATCCATGACTGCCGTACATCCAACATATTTCGTTTCCGCCCAAACTAGTCTAAAGATTGTTTTGAGTGCTGCACTCGAACTATCATCAAATGAATCTATCTGTTTGGAAGTCTCGATGTCAATTAAGCGGTCTTTAAAGTTTTGTATCGATTGGGACCATAATGTATGCCAATCCTTAGTCCATGAATAATCATAGTTTACGCTAACTGCAAACCTGAAAAATATTCCAACATGACTCAGAGGTAGTATTTCATTATGTATACTCTCAAATATACTTTTAGTGAAAAACTCCTAATAAGGGAAATATGAAACAGAAACATATTCAACTTTCAAAGTTCCATTCATTGTTCTATACATTCCTGCATTAATTCATTCGTCAATTCATCCATTCATTCATTAAACCATTCATCCATCCATCTATCGATGTATCCATCCATCCATATATCCAATATATGTTCATATGTATGTATGTATGTATAAGCTTATGTATTTTAGCGTTGTTTAAACGAAAAAGGGAGCATTTTTGAAGCAATAGGGTTGAAAGTTTGTAAATAGGTAGTTTTATATGATATCTTGGATGGGATTGGTTCTGGTTCTAATTGGTTGGGGTATTGACCCCCCGGGGGAAGAAATAAATCTTGCTTACATGATAAACGGCGCAATTTTGGAGTAATAGGGTTGAAAGTTTGTAGGTAGGTATTTTCGAAAGATATCTGGGATGGTTTTGGTTCAAATTGGTTTGGAGATTGACCCCCTGGGGAAAGAAATAAATCCTGTTTACATGACGAAAGGAGTAATTTTTGGAGCAATAGGATTGAAAGTTTGTGAGTAGGTAGTTTCATATGATATATTTGATGGGATTGGTTTTAGTACGACCCCCCAGGAGAGGAGATAAATCTTGTTTAGACGATAGAAGGCGCAATTGTTGAACCATTAGGTTGAAACTTTGTATGTAGGTAGTTTCATATGATATCTTGGATGGTATTCATTTTGATATGGATTGTTCGGGGGTTGCCCCCCCGGAGGAGGAAATAAATATTGTAGATACTAGATAGAGGGAGCAATTTTTGTTTTTTGAATTTGGAACAAAAATCGTAATTGAATGAATAGATTTTTCTAACAGGATACATTTTGAAAACCTGCTTTTCTAATGCAGCTCACTGCGATAGAGTTTTTTCAAATATTTTCAAATTCTCCAGTAGTTGGCTAGCATAAAATAATTTTCAATTTTCATAAAAGGGTGCTGACTGTTTCAGGCCAACTCAAAAGAGCCAGTATTAAGAACATTCAGATAAAAATTGTTTGCTTCTATCAAGAATGATACATTCAATTTCAGGTTTTTGTATTGTGAATGAAACTAGTTCAATTTCCATTAAATTTGTTTAGTAGGCTCTTGCACCGTTTTATTATAAAACGTCGTTTAACTGAACTTGGTTTAATTTTTAAACTACGTTTTTTTTTCTGGTCGTTGCACCAAGGAATTATAACTGACCCATTGCTAAGCTGCGTTTTTGTAGTATTTTGGATGAAACAGCGATGTACATGAAGTAAAAAGAAGAAACAGAATTTATTTTTCTAGTTTTCTAAACTAGTTTTAATAGTAAAGAAGTTGTTTTTTTTTGTGATTTGTATTGACTATGCATAAAATGGAGGATAATAATAAAAGGAAAAGGGGAAACACTGATACTTTCCAAATAGAGCGGTAAACTGTGGATGTATGAACTCCAACAAATTGAGCAATACTGTGCAAATGTCCTCCACTTGTCCATATAATTTTAATGCTAAAAGTAGCTGATCCATGGGGGACAAGCTGTCATTCCTACAAAGTTAGATTGGGCACTCTACCTGTGATACCATATAAATAAATTTTTTTTCTGTGTATTTTTAATTATGAAGAGTAAATTTGCATTTATGAGTTGAATGAGTGCATTGTCCATTAGTATAGATAAACTATAAATCCACGTCTTCAGTTCTGCTGGCCATATTTTTTACCACCTAGAGAGAATAACTGGCAAAATACCTATAAGATGATTATTGTTGATTGAACAAGAAAAACTATAACAATAATACAATATAATCGGATACCATCAGTTTTACATAGCTTGACGATTACCAAGCAAACATTTTTGAAATAAATATGTGTCTACTGTTACAGGCTATCATAATCCAGGAATTCTAGAACGTCCTAGTTGTAGTTTAGATATCAAACTCTTCATAAAACATTTTGAACCAAAATTCGAGTTTCAGCCGGCAAAAATTGAATTTTCAAAAGTAAACTGTTTCTTCTACAAATAAGCTAAAAATTTACTAAAACCTTTCCGGCCCAAATTATTTTTTTGTGGAAAAAATATTATGTATGATTTGATAATGGTTTATTAGAGATACTCGAAGAAAATGAAACAAATTTCAAGATAAAAAAACACAAGGATTATCCTGCAGGATGTGGTTACTCCACATAACCAGTAGGAACATAATATAACCAAACAATATAATCTATTTTGCGTAATATAACATGAAACAGTTTTTGTCATGTTTCAAACACAATTCTACTTTGCACGCTGAACATTTCTTACAAATCATAGAACTCATCTGCATGAAGATTTTCTAAGTATTCAGTTGTTGGGTTCCCAACCCTCCCGGATTGCCCGGATGACTCCGGTAATAATGGTCAACCTCCCGACTTCCCGGGGTGACTAATTTCCCCAGTTTTTTTAAAATTATATGCAACCGCGCTCTACTAATCAAACTTCGATTTTTAATGATTATGATTTTGTGGTAAAAAAAACTGTCAAATATTAGAAGCAGAGTATATATAAATTAAAATTAAATAAATGATTGACATTTTCTTCAACCCCCTCCCTACTAAACTCCTTAAAAAAATCTCCCGGGTTGGTCCTTTCGAAAATTGGCAACCCTATTCAGTAGGTAGGTACTCCAAACTTGCTTCCTCAGAACTTAAATAAGATAACACGATTATGTAAGTGCCCAGTGGTCACTTCAGGAGACCCCAACAAAACTAGTAATTTCGAAAGAAAGGAAACATTTACGTTCGATAAATTCATGAAAATGCATAAGTAAGATATAAGTAAATAACTTTGGAGCCATTTTTCCACCATTCATAAATAAAAATAACAAATTCACACAGTTTCAGCAGATCCTTTGAGTAGTGTCCAACTATAGTAAACAATTGCACGTTATACGCGCTTCGACTTATTTCGGTCTGTCTTCGATGAACACGTCAAATTTTGCTATGTTAGACAAACCACAAAACACACTGGTATACTGAAATAGCCAACGAGCAGTTTTACTCATGACTCAAACTATGTGGTCTTCCTAGCTAACCAGTTGCCCTGAAAGGGTTAAACTTCAAATTAAACGCCGAAAATTGGGCATTCAATTTATGCGGCGTTTAGGGAGTCTTAAACGCCGTTTATATTTTCGTGCAAGCGAAAATGTCAAATTAAACTCGGTTTACCATTGAACTTAGTTCAATAATATACGGCGCAAGAACCTATTAATCATTCATCGTCAGAATTTCTCAGCTTGAATGAAAAAATAAATATTTTAATTTACCTTTCAGTATTGAAACACCCGTTTTCGTTCACATCTTCGCAGGTATTAACAGAACATGACGCAATATATTCTAGTTCCATGTCATAGGAGAGAACATGCATATTTTTTGCACCCTTGTTACCATATCTTCCTGTGAGAGTACCATTTGCTACTGCATTCCTAGCTTCATTGTGGGCATCAAGGACTGACTTTCTGAATTTTTCATCTGCTTCCATTTCGGTACAATTTTTTTCTGAATTACATTGATGAGATCTGTGGCAAACTTCGTGTTCAATTGATTCACATGTTAAAAAGCAGTAGTCTGTGGTGGGGCCAACGTTCACTGCATAAGTTATTGCATATTCATTAACAATAAACTGAAATATCATGAGAACCTTAATAATTTCAATCATTTTGAGAAGTGACACTATGACACTTATGTCGAAACTACTTATGGTGTGTGCAACTGATTTGTCGCCTACTATATTTGGCAAAATAGTCTAACTTTCATGAAAAAAGCACGAATCAGTGGGATCTGACATGTCAGCTGGCTAACTCTGGCGGCCAGATGGATGAAGTTTTTATTTCCAACGTCAATATATGCAATTGCGTGTCAATTTTTTGATTCCTTACAAATAAGGTCGCAGACGGTGAATAATGGAAAGTGTTAATGGGACAAAGTGTTGTGGCGTGAAAAATTGTAATTCCAAAGCATATACAAATGCAAGTATTAGCTTTCATCGGTTTCCGAAGCCAAACAAATGTTTTTTATCTGAGCTCTAGTGATTACCCTCGACAATTTAATTTCTCGAGAAATATAGAGCCGTATTCAATTGTGCTACGATACTGTGATATGGCTGATGAATCTAGTGCACCATCCACGCCACTAAGAGTTGCAGCAGCAACAAAATCGGCGGCCGTTTACGAAGCGTCGTATCAAAGATTTCTGAATTATTGCCAGCGAGAAAATATAAAGAAGTATTCTGAAAATGCTTTCTTGGGTTATTTCATCGAATTGAAAGATCTTCATAAAATGAAGAGTTCTTCACTATGGAGCCACTATTCAATGATCAGGTCCTTGCTATATATCAGGGAAAAGATTGATATTTCGAAATTTCTCGACATCCAGGCGTTTTTGAAAAAGTATTAGAGGGAGAACTACCATGAGAAAAAGTCGGCAGTTTTAACGAAGAACCAGTTTGTTAGACAACAATACAAGTTCAGAATCCGATAGAAGTGAGATTTCACGTTGTGTCAATTTACATAACTGTACAGTAAATTTAAACTTTATATGAAGTAATGTTACCTTACTTATACCCGCTCCGAACAATCAGCAAAATGACCATTATCTGACGTTTGAAAATAAATTAAAAATCCGGACACCCTACTGCGTAGCAATAGGAATGATAAAATCCTTCGACGCATGGGTATGTCTATCGCAGATCATTTTTCCTCATAGTGACGGTATCGGTAAATTTGAGTATTAGAGATATAATCAAAAATTTTGAATGAAATTCGTAATTTTTACTAATTTTTTTTATTTCTAGGTGGCGCCACGTCAATATTTTTTGAATGTATTATATAAATTAAAAAACTACACATTAAATGCTATCATTTTATTTCATTATTGTGAGAATCGGTTTAGATTTGAGATTTATAGATAGCACCACAATACATGTCTGTGGACAAAAAAATCTAGAAAACGCTACAATTTTTTTATTCTTCGTGAGGAAAATTTTTTGAAAACACTTTTCTTATGAAATCATATGTGTTTTATCGATATCATACATATCGATACATATAGCTTCACACTTTCACTCGAAACTAACATTGTTACAGGAAAAAACTCAAACAACTTTCAAATCTCTCATATATCTCGTGTTGAAAGTTGGTTTTGAGTCGCCATGTTTTGACGTTATCACCTAAGCTCCGCCTCCATGTCAGATCCCATGATATAAAATACTCGTGTACAGCAGGCTCCACACGCGTATTTAAATATCAATTCTTAACTTAATTGGGAGGTGAGCAAAACCTTAAAACCCATGATATCTCTACACTAAAATAGTAGAAACCCAGAATGAAGTTTTTAAGCAGGTTTTCACTTTGAAAACCTGCTAATTAAAACGGGTGTGATTAGCAAAGTTGGACCTAGGACCAAGATAGGTAGTTTAGTGTGGTAGTTTCGATGGGATTGTTTTTGGTTCGAATTGGTTGGGGGCTTGACCCCCCTTACACGACAGAAGGCGCAGTTTCGTAGCAATACGGGTAGAATTGATTGGGGTTTGACCTCCCGGGAAGGAAATAAATCTTGTTTACACGATAAAGGTCGAAATTTTGGAGTAATAGGGTTGAAAGTTTGTAAGAATGTACTTTCGGAAGATATCTTGGATGGGATTGATGTTGGTTCGAATTGGTTGAGGGGTTGACCCCTAGGGGAATGAATAAATATTGTTTACATGATGAAGGGTAATTTTGGAGCAATAGGATTAAAAATTATGAGTAGGTAGTTTCGTATGATATATTGGATGGGATTGGTTTTGGTACGAATTGTTTGGGGGTTGACCCCCAGGGGAGGAAATAAATCCTTTTTATACGATAGAAGGCGCAATTTTGGGACCATAGCGTTGAAACTTTGTAGATAGATAGTTTCGTATGATATCTTGAATGGTATTTATTTCGATATAAATTCGTTGGAGGGTGGACCCCTCGGAGGGGGAAATAAATATTATGTACACGAATTAGCGTCTAAAGTGCAACACGGCTCTAAAAAATCTGGCAACCCTGATGGTAGCCGCTCGCTTGTCACTATTTAATTTTTTAAGATGAAAAACGCCAACATGTTTTGCGGGTTAAAAGATGCCACAAATGAATAATTTCAAGTCAGTTTTACAATTAGGTAGATTTGTTTGTAACTTGGCTAGTTTTATGTTTCAACGCAGATATAAACATTTTTAGTTTGTAATAATTCTGGTATCATCTCTAGAGGGGGCTTAGATAATTCCAGAGGGGGCTCAGCCCCATCTGGCGCCCCCTGGATACACTCTAGAAATATTCAATATAGCATAAACAACAGCTTCTAGCTGGGTGACCATATGAATAACTTGCACATTCTGTTCCAGGTTAACTACACTCATCTTTGTTTCTCTTTTTGTTGACTATTAAATTAATGAGTACTTCAGGTAAATATAATCCGGTGAATGAGCTCATCTGGCATTTACTATACTCAAATTAGTGCTTGAAATTCTTCGTCGATCAAAGAAGTACCTCTCTAGATTTTAGACATGATATGATCAATTGGTTTTCAATGTCTTTGAGTTCATCACATTCTATGAATATTACCGAGTTTCGGAAAATAAATATATTTATTGGTAATATCAGTTATTGGTTGGTGATTTGGCAGGAAATGGAGTGGCCAAATAAAAACCACCTTCTCGTACGATGTTATTTCTCTTAATGAAAAGAACTTAAAGGCAATAAGTGAAGGTATTCAAAACAGCTTTTTTATTGATAACAACAGCATACTTACAATAATATTGTTAATTGATTAAAAACATTCTTACATATGTGGGTATATTTTTCTCCAAGCTTTTTTGAATTTCATATCCAGGGTGGCATCATAAAAAGTTCCAAATAGAAATTATCCTACTATGTTGATAATATCCGGGCTTTCAAAGTGTGAGCTGTAGTATTTGAAGCATAATAGAAAGGAACTCTCGTGAAACCTTTAACCCATTCAAAAATAAATCACAAATATGTTTATTATGAACAGTATATAATTGATATCAACAAACATAATCTCATTATGTTTGCTGAACCAGCAACACCACTACCCCCTCCCTTCTCAGGCTTATAATATTTCCACATTAAGTCTTTTGGTATTGGTTCAATTTTACCGCACAGAGCGTTGTAATGTTCATTCTTGCCATCCGTACATTCAGAAGCAATTTCAGATGGATTTTTCACCAGTTTGTATACTGAGTGTCCTTTTATGTAATCTGCGGGTCCATAGGCACATGCAAACTTAGATGGTTTTTTCCCATTTGAATCCCTGACTACAGTGCATCCAACATATTTCGTTTCCGCCCAAATTAGTCTCATAAGATTTTGTGTGTCTATCCTAGAACTATAATCAAACGAATGGATCTGTTGCTCAAGGGCATCATTCAAGGAGTGTTTAAAATAGATCATTCCTTGATGAATTAAGTAATTCCAATCTGAACTCCACGCATCATGATAGCTTAAACCAACTTTGAATCTGAAAAATATTTCAACATAACTTAGATGTAGCATTATGTAACTTTTCAAATATCAAACATATTCTTATGTTCTATTCTTCTAAATATAAAATAAGACGAGAGAAATATAAAATGAGACGAGAGGTGTCGTGAGTGACACACATTAACTTTTAACTAGTTATCGCAGGGGCATACGACAAAAAAACGGAGTGAACAATTCTTAGACGATTTTCGTTTTGAAAAATAGAATGCAGACATGTACTTGCTCGATTTTTTCTCATAAATTCAGTTTCAAAATTTGTAGTAATCCAACATCTTGGCAAGTTTTTTATAATTTTAAAGTAGGTCTTATCTTGTTCAAGTAAATAGTAAATTCAACGAATACGAAGTCGATATACCATTCTCTTCACACATTTGAATTGCAGGTTGCATACTTATGTTCATACGAAGAATTTTTGTAAAAGAGACTATCACCCTTCAGGATCCGCATTCAATTATGAAAGACCCTGTATATATATATATATATATATATATATATATATATATATATATATATATATATATATATATATATATATATATATATATATATATATATATATATATATATATATATATATATATATATATATATTTATATATATATTTATATATATATATATATATATATACAGGGTTATTCACGTTATTCGACATGAAGAGTTATGGCTAAAGTATTTGATTTTATAAAAGTTCTTTCTTTAGGATGGATAGGGACCTATTAGAACTGCATTTTAAAAATATTTTCATGTTGTACAGGGTGTGCCAAAAATACGAAAAGTATCAAAGTTGGTATTTTTTAAATGGAATACCCTGTATATTATTTCATTTGTGGATTTAACAGTGAGAACAAATGCCAGTTTCATTAAGGTTTAATTCACCTAAACCTTATGGTTTTCGAAACACCAGTTGAGAGTTTAAGCATTAAAACTGATACTACATTTTCACAAAATACGAGATATTTCGAAAACCATAAGGTTTAGGTGAATTAAACCTCAATGAAACTGACATTTGTTCTCACTGTTAAATGTATAAATTAAATAATATTCCATTTGAGGTATTTTTCAAACTTTGATACTTTTCGTGTTTTTGGCACACCCTGTACAACATGAAAATATTTTTAATGTAGTTCTAATAGGTCCCTATCCATCCTAAAGAAAAAAACTTCTATAAAATCAAATACTTTAGCCATAACTCTTCGTGTCGAATAACGTGAATGTAATGTAATGTCCATTAAATTTGTTCAATCTTTCATCGTATCAAAATTTCTCAGCTTAGGAAGTTGCAGGAAAAAATAAATATCTTTACTTACCTTTCAGTGTCGTAACACGCTTTGAGGTTCACACTATCGCATGTATTGACAGCACATGACACAATATATTCTAGTTCCAAGTCGTAGGACAGAGCATTCATATTTGTAGCACCCTTGTTAATAAATTGTCCTGATGTGATAGTACCATTTGCTACTAGATTCCTAGCTTCGTTGTGTTCATGAAGGACTAACTTTCTGAATTTTTCATCTGCCTCAATTTCGAAACAATTATTTTTTGTATTACATTCATGGGATCTTCGGCAAACTTCGTGAGCTGGTTTACATTTTAACGAGCAGTAGTCAGTCTTGGGGCCGTCGGCACCATCGAGAATTGTGACATATTCATTTATAATCAACAAATATATGATGAAAACCTTAATAATGTTTAACATTTTTAGAAGCGACGCTATGACACTTATATTGCAAATAGTTGTCAGTGCAGCAATTGATTTCTGGCCTACTAAGTTTGAAAAAATGTTCCAAGTTTTATGGGGAAGCCATGAAGCAGCAAATTATCAAAGGTGAACAGCTAAGGAAACACAAAACGTCTGAGGAGTTCTGCTGCACACGCGTCAATGAGGTCATTTATTCCTCTAATTAATATTTTTGTTCACCCTAAGTTGATTTGGAGGGGTTTTGGACGCGAGCTAAATCTTAAAATCCACGAAATCTCAATAATGCCGTCAGTCAGGAAAAGGACTTGAAACCCACAATGAGTTTTTCCCTAATTCCCTAATAGATTACTAGTATGCAAGTTTCCTGAACCGTAACTGGTATAATGAGGTTTGACATAACCAAGTATTTGGTTCATTGTGGAGTAGTTACGAAAAAAGTATTCATTCAAAAATAATAAACCAAGTAATGCATTCTTGGACATAGAACCATAGAGATATTACAGACTCTATGCATAGAACACATTAAAATTTGAAAATTTTAAAAATTTATTGCTAATCCTAGCTCCTCGGGAATTTTGTTCCCACTGCGACTGCTCCATGAAACAAATAAATCAAATTTTATGACAACTAAGTAAAAAATGGTACCAGGTGTTTCTCACATATTTCGAATATCATGGCACGAACCATACTGAATTTTTTTGGTTGAGCTCCTTACCCACAGTTCTGGAGCACTCTGAATATCTAGTTGAGTATTTTTGATATTTGGCTCGTGCATAGTAGGGACATCTCTCTCTCTTTAGCAATCCTTTTATCGATGAGACCGCAACATTTGGAATTTCAGAAATGGATTCTCTAATAGTTGTTGACAATTTGTTGTTCTGTTTTCTATCCATGAAATAAGCACTGATAATGTGTTCTTCCCAGATATTTTTTATTCTAGCTATTCTGATACCAGGATTTGCTGCTTAGCTGCATAGCATGAAAGTTAGTTAGTGGCCATGTTCTAGTATAGTAAACACAAAAATAACTTGCACTTTTCTGATACAGGTTATATACATCTTTTTTTTGCGTTTTAGGATTCAGTTATTTGCAGCTTTTATGATTCAGGACCTATCTGGCAAGAATAATTCATGGAATTTCCGATCTATATTTCTTAGGAACATGAGATAACTTTGCAAGGTCCCTCGTTATCCCAAATATCGACCTATTTTCTTATAGTCTGTAAAAACTGAAGGACTTCTCAGATTTAATTTATGATGGTGTTTTGAACAATCCTACCAATTTTCAGCTGGGTTCGAATTTTTATACCATCAGAGGTCTGAATTGACCGGACTAATACTAGAAAGAAATAGTTTATTTGAATTTAAAAAGGATGATCAAGTCTATAGGTACGGAGGAAAATACGAAGAATTTGAACCTGGTGATTCATTAAATTATAAGGATTATTGTAAAGAGGGAGGGAAATGTTGTAAATGAAGTACCTACAGCCTTCGCATGACGATCAAATTAAAATTAATTCTTACCCAGTATGCCTGCCATAAGAAGAAGAGAGTACCTACCTATTTCAGTTAATAATAATAATGAAAATGTAGAAGAAAGAAATAACGTTAATGTAGAATTGACTCAAGTTAAGGAAACGTTGCTATAACTTTCTACTTGATAGTTGGTATTGATGTATATAGGGAAATAAAGAAACCAGTTCAGTTTAGGTTTAGACAGTCTTTCAGTTAGCAGTATAAAATATAATAGAGATTCCAAAATATTACACGTAGTATTAGATTTTCGGTTACAGCTGTAAAAACAAGAATGTCAATTATCATGTGTGAATTTAATTTTCAGTGCTACCACTACAGTTTAAATTTAAAGCTTAAAATATTCATAAACAATTATAACCTACCATATACAGAGCTTTCATAAACCTTTTGGAGTCTCTAGGCACTTTAGGATAATGAGGACCATATAACTATGGTATGACAGAGGTAATAGTTTGTTGGCTATTAAATTAATGAGTACTTCAGGTAAATATAATCCGGTGAATGAGCTCATCTAGCATTTACTATAATCAAATTAGTGCTTGAAATTCTTCGTCGATCAAAGAAGTACCTCTCTAGATTTTAGACATGATATGGTCAATTGCTTTTCAATGTCTTTGAGTTCATCACATTCTATGAAGATTACCGAGTTTCGGAAAATAAATATATTTATTGATAATATCAGTTCTTGGTTGGTGATTTGGCAGGAAATGGAGTGGCCAATTAAAAACCACCTTCCCGTTCGTTGTTATCTCTCATAATGAAAAGAACTTAAAGGCAATAAGCGAAGCTATTCAAAACAGCTTTTTATTGATAACAACAGAATACTTACAATAATATTGTTAATTGATTAAAAACGTTCTTACATATGTGGGTATAAATTTCTCAAAGTTCTTTTAAATTTCATTTCCAGTGTGGCATCATAAAAAGTTTCAAATAGAAATTATCCAACTATGTTGACAATATCCGGGCTTTCAAAGTGTGAGCTGTGGTATTTGAAGCATAATGGAAATGAACTCTCGTGAAACCTTTTACCCATTCAAAAATGAATAACAATTATGTTTATTATGAAAAGTATATAATTGATATCAAGGTATCTCATTGTGTTTGCTGAACCAGCAACGCCACCACCACCACCACCACCACCACCACCCTTCTTACGCTGATAATATTTCCACATTAAACCTTTTGGTATTGGTTCAGTTTTACCGCACAGAGATTTGAACTGTTTATTCTTGCCATCCGTACATTCGGAAGCAATTTCAGATGGATTGCTCGCCATTTTGTACGCTTTGCGTCCTTTTGTGTTACCTGCGGGTGCAAAGGCACATGCAAAAATAGAATTTTTTTTTTCATTTTTATCCATGACTATAGTGCATCCAACATATTTCGCTTCCGCCCAAACAAGTTTCAGAATAGTTATTGTTTCTGGATCATAACTAGGATCAAATGAATTGATATTTATCTCTAGCACTCGCTCCTCCAATATGTATTCCCAACGAGTACTCGCTTCACGAATTAAGTACTCAGAATCCGAGGTCATCCTATCATAATAGCCCACACTAACTTCGAATCTGAAAAATATTTCAACATGACTTAGGAGTAGCATTATGTAACATTTCAAATATCTAACATATTCTTATGTTCTATTCTTCTAAATATAAAATAAGGACATATTCGATTTCGAAAGTTCAATTCAAAGATTTCAACATGATTTTAAAGATAGACCAGAGGTATCGTGAGTGACACACATTAACTTTTAATGTGTAATATTGATATTGGTATTCATTAAGGAGCAGTCGTTCATTGACAAGTGTAAAATGACATTAGTGAACAATTGTGTAGAATAATATTCATGTCATTGGTGTATTCGAGGATTTACAAATTGTTATATATATATATATATATATATATATATATATATATATATATAATATATTATATATATAATATATATATATATAATTATTATATATATATATATATATAAATATATAAATATATATATTATATATATATATATATACATATATATATATATATATATATATATATATATATATATATATATATATGTATATTGAAAAAAATTAAATAATAAGAAAACAACTTGTCTAAAAACCACAAAATGAAAAAACCTTTTTATTCGACTAGTTTCGCCTGTTACAGCATTATCAAGACTGAATACATAATTGCAAAGACATCGCTTGAAAATATATAAGTATTTCGGTTCGGTACCTGGGGGTGGTAAAATGTAATCGATGGGTCCAAGGTATCAGAGATTTAACAGTGGGGAGTGGTTTAAGTCTAACTGGTCATTAAGAAGAATGTAATTATGGGATTTTTGGATCTTGTTTATTTCCATGGCTTCCAGGAAGTTCATTATCATACCTTTATCACAGTAATGAAGAATTTTTGGTTTGAAAGAGGATGAGATGTTATGTTTTTTTGACTCTAGATGTTCCCTAAATGCTGATTGTCCGTTTTTTAGATATTCTTTTAGCCTGGTTTACCACCCCCAGGTACCGAACCGAAATACTTATATATTTTCAAGCGATGTCTTTGCAATTATGTATTCAGTCTTGATAATGCTGTAACAGGCGAAACTAGTCGAATAAAAAGGTTTTTTCATTTTGTGGTTTTTAGACAAGTTGTTTTCTTATTATTTAATTTTTTTTAATATAAATATGAAATACCACAGAGTTGATTCATCGTCCATCGAATTTATTATATATATATGTGTATGCAAAAATACCCACGTTTTTGAATGCACACTCCGGATGAACGAGTTGATATTTTCTGAATTGCTTGACTTTTTGTATGCGCATTCAAATGAACACGTGCATCCCTCAACGTGTGGAGACGATTCACCGATATTTGTGTATTCTTAAAGCATTGGATGCGGTTAATCTAATTTTTATTTCTATAACAAAACAATAGTTTTGTTCAAGTGTGTAAGCAATCTGCTTGCACGTTTTTGGTTGCGCGTTGATGATATTAACACATCAACGTCCGTGTGTAGCATGCTTTAGCCAATATGAAGTACATTCCAAAGAAATCTGTTTACTTTAATCAAGAATGAGATAATTTCAGGTTTTTGCGCTATCAGTGAAACTAATGTAACCTCCATCAAATTTGTTTTGTCCTTCATCGCTTCAAAATGTTTCGGCTTAGGTAGCTCAACAAAAAAATTAATATCTTCATTTACCTTTCAGTATCGTAACACGCTTTGAGGTTCACACCATCGCACGTATTGACAGAACAAGAAACGATATATTCTAATTCCAAGTCGTAAGAAAGAGCATTCATATATTTAGCACCCTTGTTAATATATTTTTCTGTTATGAGAGTACCATCTGCTACTTTATTCCTGAATACGTTTATTTTATTAAGGACTTTTTTTCTAAAGTGTTCATCTGCTTCAACTTCGGTACAATTGTTTTTTGTATTACATTTATGGGATCTTCGGCAAACTTCATGAGCTGGTTTACATTTTAACGAGCAGTAGTCAGTCTTGGGGCCGTCGGCACCAGCGAGAATTGTGACATATTCATTTATAATCGACAAATATATGATGAATACCTTAATAATGTTTAACATTTTGAGAAGCGACGCTATGACACTATTATATTGCCAATAGTTGTCAGTGCAGCAATTGATTTCTGGCCTACTAAGTTTGAAAAAATGTTCCATGTTTTATGAGGAAGCCATGAAGCAGAAAAGTATCATAGGTGAACGGCTAAGGAAACACAAAACGCTTGAGGAGTTCTTTTGCTCACGTCAATGAGGTCATTTCTTCCTCTAATTAATAGTTTTGGTCAACCTAAGTTAATTTGGAGGGGTTTTGGACGCGAGCTAAATCTTCAGCTATTTTGTCGATTGAATCTGATATTATTGAATCAATATCATATGATGATATCATTCAATCTTTTGAAGAAACGAAATCAAGACGTCAAGCTTTGAAAATACTCGTAATCATTTATTGGGATAAACTTTAGTTTGAAAGTTGTTTTGATTATCATGTTTTCAATAAATTGTGATTTCTACTTACTAAGCCTTGGAATTTGTTTTATTGTTATTTTTTTAAGAAGATATTTATTTTGTTTATTTGTTTATTTTATGTCTATCAATCATTATATTATATTTGTTTCAAGAAAAATACAAAGTTGAAAATCCACCTCTGTATATATATATATATATATATATATATATATATATATATCTATCTATGTATATATATGTATATATATATATATATATATATATATATATATATATATATATATATATATATATATATATATATATATATATATATATATATATATATATATATATATATATATATATATATATATATATATATATATATATATATATATATATATATATATATATATATGTATATATATATATATACAAGGTGATTCATTAATATGCGTAAATATTTAAACGGGAAAATTTTGAGCTCAAAATATGAAGATCTAACCCAATTTGCTCACACGAAATATTTCTCCTTGCTGATTTAGAGGGTGTTTTATTTAGATTATTAAAAATGAATTTGGTTCATTACTTTAATACTGCTTGATGTCTCCATGATATTTGGCAGTAAGTTAAAGTAGTTTGGGGTACATCAAATAATAGTAAAGAGGACTTTCTTGCTATCACCAGTGACGTACGGGCACGGGAAGAGTTCTCGTTTTCTAAATTCTACGCCACTGGCAGAATTGTCATTTCAGTATAATTTTTCTATTTTCCAATATTTTCTCTGTAAATAAGGCACTTCTTTTTCGTAACGCTAGAGCCACTATTTTTCGAGATATTTCTGCATTATTCAGTTATTTTAGCAGTTGAGATTCGTTATGTCAGCAGAATGATCTGTTGGATTTTAGCAGAACTAATCTGTTGAATGTTATTGCTATTCGAGCAGCTGAATTGCTATCGGTGCAGTATTCCCCCTAGCAAAATGAGACTTGAAGATTTGACAAACTGACTTGTGGCATATACGTAATACTTTCGCTGAATTCACAGCAGTTCCGCTATTTCAGCAATAATACCTCCAGCAAATAGAACTGTTAAATATTTTTTTTCCGTGTAGCAGAATTTACAATTTTCTGTCATAGTTTCTGGCGAGTATTTATCGTTTGGGAGTATAGCCACTATTTTACGAGATATTTAATTTTGAACACATGGCTGCATAATTACTTTGATTTTAATTATGTTTCAATCATGTTGGTGTTTTTGTAATAGAATTGTTATACGTGAATTAATTAATTAATTAATTATTATAATATTAATAGATGCAGTTTACATTTATTATATCTACATAGATATGAGGAAGTCTCAATTATTTTGATCTAGTTGGATGGTGTCACAACTGACAGTTGTTGACAATATTATCCCTAAAGATTGTGACTGTTATAAATTTTTTAAAAGATGACTAAGTGAAGATGCAGCGCCCTAATGTTTTTTTCTAATACTGAAATGCGAGATATGCCTTGTATTTATGCACAAGAAATTTATTTCTGTCTTGCTGCTACTCAAAGATATGGAGAAATGTATCCAGACAGAGTTCAGCCCAATCATCCATTAAAAATAAAAAGGAATTTTTGGAAACCTCAAGAATTTCTGTCTGAAAAACGTTTTGTGATAAATTAATTGAATACAATTTATTAATCAGGCCTGATCTGGCCCATCAGGTTGAATTGGAGCCTCCTCACCGGATCGTCGGGGGTATAAAAAACCCCCAGCAGAAGGTGGTATGGGGGACCTCTCTCGAAAAATTTTGATAACTCAAATCCCGAAAGCAGCATTTTCATCTATTTTGACACTTAACTCTTTCAAGTACGGTGGTTCAAATTTTGAACCACGCTTTTTTGTACCGTGCAGTACGGTGGGGTAAAATTTAAACCACCATATATTCAGTCTTTTAGCTAAAAGGGACACGGGTTTAAATCGTACACCTCTATAGCGGGTCGTTTATTGGGTTATACAGAGTATTATGACTCATTTTGTTTTGACTGGTTCATTCGAGAAATGCATATGGTTCTTTTCATTCCGTCGCGGCCGGCTTACGTGATATTCTTTTAGTGTGAAAACGTTTCTTTCGAAAGAAAGAAACTTTCACTTTAGTGAAATATAGTCTACAGGACTTATTGAAGGTATGTGTGTATATTTTTTTGGTTCTGTACCTTGATTTAATGAGTTTTGAATCACAGTTTTAGGTGTTCAAAAATTGTACCACCGTACTGCAGTGCAATATGAATAGAAGGAGTGAACCTCTCCCATTCAATTAGGTCGGAATTACAGTAGATGAATTTTACGATAAAATCGAGCAAATTGAGAATGGTGACTGTGTTTCGATACCTTCCAAAAATGTTTCGGACAAGGACAGCGACTTGGAAGACGATACGGTCGAATTACTGGAAGAGGAGGATGGCAATGCAGAAGTGAGCTTTCATTCAGATGAGGATGAATGGAATACAAGTGCCAATTTGCCATTAGAGACATTGGTCTAGATGCATAGGTCTCAAAATATAATAGAATGGGGTAATTTCCAGACTAGTGTATCGCCGCCAGATCCATTTATTGCCGATACCGGTCTACCACAATTCATCGTGATCGTGAAAACCTGAATCCGTATGAAGCTTTCAATCTATTGATCACTGATGATATTTTGAATCACATGCTTTTTCAAATCACTTTATATGCGGAGCAGCAGTACCAAGTGGCTGGAAAACCTTATAGACAGGCAGAAATGGATGAAATAAAAAATTTTTTGGAAATTAATATTCTGATTGGGCATAAAAAAATTGCCCAGCCACAGTCTCAGGATCTTCACGATCCGTATATTAGCCAAGTGATGACCTTACCTAGATTTGGATGGTTTCTCACTAATTTTCATCTGAACGATAATAGCGTAATTCCAGAACGCAGCAGTATTAACTATGACAAATTGTATAAGTTTAGGGCGTTTCTGGATTCCTTCAAAAATAATTTTCAATTGTGCCTTCAAATCCATGAAAACATAGCCGTAGATGAGTCTTTGATAAAATTCAAAGATCGCTCTTCCTTGAAGCAGTATTTGCCTAAAAAGCCTATCAAACAATGCTACAAAGTATGGGTACTAGCTGATTCAACATGGTACTGCTGGAATTTCAATCACTCACATGAGTATGCTGGTTCAAAAAATGCACCACCCTCTATTTTTTTGTCAATTGACTTCAGATTTTTTTTATGCTTGTTTTCACTTCATTATGATGTAACGAATCAACATGTTCCATCAATCTTCGTTTTTTCGAATAAAATTTTTTTTGTACTGCTAAGGTTTTATTTTCACTGGAATTGCTGTACCGCAAAGAGTTAAAACGTAGTTAAAAAAAATGAAGGACACCCTACTGCGTAGCACTAGGAATGATAAAACCCCTCGGCGCATGTGCATGTCGTCAATATTTTTTGAATGTATTATATAAATTAAATAACAATGAAAGTCGATTTTACGAATGAAATGAAGGATAATTGCAATAAATGTATTAATAAGTCGATATTACGAATAAAATCCGTGAAAATTCAGCAAAAAAATTCATTGATTGACTGTCGAATTTGAATATCCTATCCCGGCTCATTTTGCTGCAAATTATGAATAAAAATTTGAAAATTACATTAACTAACGCTTTGGTTTTAAGCCATTTCAATTTTGTGACCCTGTATACTCACCATGTCTGGATACTATGGATAGGAGGAGAATAGAACGGATTCAGAAGTCTTGTTTAAGATTTGTGTACGGCATAAGAAAGTTTGAACGGGTTTCGCACAAGTTGAAGGATGCTAAATGGCTGTCGATGAAAAATAGAAGGAAACTTCACTGCTTGGTTATGTTTCATAGGATTATACTAAGTGGATCGCCGGCTTATCTATCGGATAAAATTGAGTACCGGACTGATGTACACAATTTGAACTTGAGATTCAAGGGACTTATTTCACCACCGTCGTACAGAACAGCTATCTTTAGACGTGGATTTACCTACAACGTGTATGCACTATACAACGGAATACCCACTGAATTGAAGCGTGAGGTTTCCTTATCTCTTTCTAAGAAGAAGTTGAAGGAGAGATTAATGAGCATCTAGGGTGGCACTACAATGGCGAAGTGGCTGGACATGATCGTATTCATTCATTCATTATTGCTTGTTTTTTTTTGTGTTTGCTTCTAACTTTGTTTAAAGATTAGGTTTATCTCTGTGATAGGTTAAGAATTATTTTGTTTTCTGGGGCTGAACTCGAACATTTTTAAATTGTTTTCAGCTACTTTTTGCATTCAAATTCAATTTATCTTTTTTTGTTTTGTTTTGTTTTGTGTCTATTTGTTTCTTGAATGTAAATAAAGATTATTATTATTATTATGAATCAAATTGATAAGATATCTCTATGGATGGGACAGCAGAATCAAGTTTAAGCTATCAACGTCGCTTGGTTACCGTGGCACACAGAGCACTTCGACGCATGTTTTGTAGGACTTCGTACATATCGACCTTGGCGCATGCGCATGTCGTAATGCCTATCTAAAAAAAGCTATAATTTTTTATTCTTCGTTGGGAAAAAATTGGGAACAAAACTTCTCTGATGAAATCATATAAATTTTATCGATATCCGTTGGAATTTTTAAAATCGGACCAGATCCCAACTTTTTTTCTTGAAACTTTAGCTTCGCCTCGGCGTAAAAACGCTATATTTTTTTATTCTTCGTTGGGAAAAATTGGGAATTAGAATTCCCTAATGAAATCATATGTGTTTTATCGATATCCATTGGAATTTTTAAAATCGGGCCAGATCCCAACTTTTTGTCTTGAGACTATAACCCCTTTAGCTTCGCCTCGGGGTAATAAGCAACATCTTGATGAAAATAATTTCACTTTACCAAGGATAATTAAACTTGCAACTGAAATAAATTTTCAACAATTTTTTATTCTATCTAACTTATTTAAAAGAAGATACGAAAACATTTGTAATAAAATACTAACTACGATGTGTAATCACAAAGCGTGAGAAATATTTCTATATCATACATATTAAAAACAGTATATTGAGAAACTGATTGGTAATAACTCTTATGATATGTTCAACAGGCTGAATTCATACGTTATATTCACTGCAGCAGATCCTGGTATCAAAATAACTAGAATAGAACAGCTTACCAAAAATATCAGAGAATCCATTTCTGCAATTTTAAAAATTGCAATCTCATCGATAAAAGGACCAGCGAGGTATCGGCTAAAGAGACAGAGATGTTTAACCGTCCACGAGCCAAATATCAAAAATATTCAACAAGATGTTCAAAGTGCTCAAAAACCGTGCGTGAGGAGCTCAACAAAAAAACTCAGTATGGTTCGTGCCATGATATCCAAAATGTGTAAGAAACACCTGGAACCATATTTTTCATAGATGTCATAATATTTAATTTATTTGTTTCATGGAACAGTCGCAGAGTGAACAAAATTCCCGAGAAGCGAGAAGAAATAACTTTTTCTACGAGCGGGCGGAAAATTGAATTTTCCACACAGATTTTAGTGTGGAAAATTAATTTTCCCGCAACGTGTGGAAATAATTTTTCGCACCGTGTGGAAATAATTTTCCACCTCAATATATCAAATTAATAATAAGCCGGTATATTATGGTGGTTGCGAAATGCTTTAGTTACCATGTGTAACTAACCAGCTATTTACTTTTATTTTTGTTTGTTTATTGTCAGAAAACTGTCAGTGCATTTCTAAAATATTTGCCCGTGAATAAGTGAATCCTCATTAAAAATGAATATTTGTCTCGAGGGAATCGATGAAAATACAAGCGAGGGAGTTCCCGATGAGATTCTTCTGGCAGCAGAAAATGTGAAAACGGACCTGTTACCAGAAAAATCAAAGAGAAGATATGAAAAAGAATACGAGATCTTTTGCAAATGGAGCGTAAGGAAAGGCTTTACAAGTTTTGATAAAGAAGATATTTATTTAGTGTATTTTTCCTAATTATCTGCATCCTGTCAACCATCCACACTCTGGTCAAAATATTCAATGCTGAAAACCATGCTCAAGCTCAAGAAAAATATCGACATAAGCAGATATTTCAAGGTAATTGCTTTTCTCAAGAAAAAGATGGTTGGTTTTAGACCAAAAAAATCAACAATTTTAAGTCCAGATGACATAGACAAGTTTTTATCCAATGCTCCTGATAACATCTATCTTCTCCATAAAGTGGCGACAATTTTCGGAATAGCTGGGGCGTGCAGGCGGGAAGAATTAACAAATTTATTAATCGAAAACGTGAAAGAGGAAAGCTCCATGATTTTAGTTAAAATACCCGACAATAAAACGCACACAAGTAGAAGTTTTGTAATTACTGGGGAGAGGAACTTAAAGTGTGTCAGAAAATATACATTGCTTAGACCGAAACATACTCCTCACAAGAGATTTTTTGTCCAGTATCACAACGGAGAATGCAGTATCCAGTGTGTTGGTATAAACAAATTTGGAAAGATACCATCAGATGTAGCCGCATATTTAAGACTTCCGCATCCAGAAGCCTACACTGGACACTGCTATAGGCGCTCTTCTGCCACGGCCCTTGCAGATGCTGGAGTAGGGATAACGAATCTTAAACGTCATGGCGGGTGGCAATCAACAAAAGTCGCCGAAGGATATCTGGATGAATCCCTGGAAAATGAAAAGTGTATTGCAAGCAAGATATTCAGACCGCAATGAGCCCCTACCAGCAGCTCTATCGCCTCCACTGACATACAGCCAGGCCCAAGTACTCAGCACAACTTTGAACAGGAATTCGAAAATGAACTACACTCGACTGACATTATTATCCCAGAACAGCAAAGAGTAACAGATCCAAAATTACAGCCATTCAACAAGCAACTAGCATCTGCTATAAATTTAAGTAATGCAAATAATTGTACTTTTACAATAAATTATAATATAAATAATTAGGTATTAGATTTTGACATGTAACTATAATTGTTAATAATATTTTACTTTATGTTTACTTTATCAATAATCTAATAAAATATGTTTCTAAATAAACTATAAGCACCTATAATCAGATAAAAATATCTCAACTTTTGATTAATTCTGTTGACTTTCCTCACGCTCGTAGAAAAACTATTGTACCTAACACTTGCCGAAAATGTTTTTCCGCAATCGGCTGCTTCTCCGAACTCCGGTACGCGTCGTTCGGCAGACTCGTGCGGAAAAATTCATTTTCCGCACTTGTTAGGTAAATAGCTATTATTGAATTTTTCAATTTCAATATTTTCTAAAGCATGTTCAAGAATGCATAACTTGGTTTATTATTTTCGAATGAATACTTTTTTTGTAATTAGTCCACAATGAACCAAATACTTGGCTATATCAAACCGCATTATACCAGTTACGGTTCAGGAAACTTGTCATACTAGTAATCGATTAGGGAATAAGGGAAAAACTCATTGTGGGTTTCAAGTCCTTTCCCTGACTGACGCCATTTTAATATTAAGATTTCGTGGATTTTAAGATTTAGCTCGCGTCCAAAACCGCTCCAAATTAACTTAGGGTGAACAAAAATATTAATTAGACGAATAAATGACCTCATTGACGCGTGAGCAGAAGAACTCCTCAAACGTTTTATGTTTCCTTAGCCGTTCACCTATGATACTTTGCTGCTTCATGGCTTCCTCATAAAACATGGAACATTTTTCCAAACTTAGTAGGCCAGAAATCAATTGCTGCACTGACAACTATTGGCAATATAAGTGTCATAGCGTCGTTTCTCAAAATGTTAAACATTATTAAGGTATTCATCATATATTTGTTGACTATAAATGAATATGTGACAATTCTCGCTGGTGCCGACGGCCCCAAGACTGACTACTGCTCGTTAAAATGTAAACCAGCTCACGAAGTCTGCCGAAGATCCCATAAATGTAATACAAAAAACAATTGTACCGAAATTGAAGCAGATGAAAAATTTAGAAGATCGGTCCTTGATAAAATCAACTTATTTAGAAATAAAGTAGCAGATGCTTATACCTACACAGAAAGATATGATAACAACGGTGCTTAACATATGAATGCTCTTTCTTACGACTTTGAATTAGAATATAATGTGTCATGTTCTGTCAATACGTGCGATGGTGTGAACCTCAAAGCGTGTTACGATACTGAAAGGTAAATGAAGATATTTATTTTTCGTTGAACTACCTAAGCCGAGAAATTTTGATGCGATGAAAGACAAAACAAATTTGATGGGGATTACATTAGTTTCACAGCACAAAAACCTGAAATTGAATATCTCATTCTTGATTAAAGTAAACAATTTTCTTTGGAATGTACTTAATATTGGCTAAGCCAAGTTGATCCGAAAGTCAGCATGTTTTTTACGGAAATTGAAAAATATCTATTCGTGAACTGGAATAATTGAACTCTTTGACAAAAATCGAGAAATATCTAATATATATATATATATATATATATATATATATATATATATTATATATATATACTAGTATATAGTATATATATATATATATATATAAAATATATATATATATATATATATATATATATATATATATATGTTTTTGTGCTATCAGTGAAATTAATGTAATCTCCATGAAATTTGTTTTGTCCTTCATCGCATCAAAATTTCTCGGCTTAGGTAGTTCAACGAAAAAGTAAATATCTTTATTTACGTTTCAGTATCGTAACACGCTTTGAGGTTCACACCATCGCACGTATTAACAGAACATGACACAATATATTCTAATTCCAAGTCGTCAGAAAGAGCATTCATATGTTTAGCACCCTTGTTAACATATCTTTCTGTGTTGGTAGTAGCATCTGCTACTTTATTCCTAAATAAGTTGATTTTATCAAGGACCGATCTTCTAAATTTTTCGTCTGCTTCAATTTCGGTACAATTGTTTTTTGTATTACATTTATGGGATCTTCGGCAGACTTCGTGAGCTGGTTTACATTTTAGCGAGCAGTAGTCAGTCTTGGGGCCGTCGGCACCAGCGAGAATTGTGACATATTCATTTATAATCAACAAATATATGATGAAAACCTTAATAATGTTCAACATTTTGAGAAGCGACGCTATGACACTTATATTGCAAATAGTTGTCAGTGCAGCAATTGATTTCTGGCCTACTAAGTTCGGAAAAATGTTCCAGGTTTTATGGGGAAGCTGCAAATTATAAAAGGCTAAGGAAACACAGAACGCTTGAGGAGTTCTTCTGCTCACGCGTCAATGAGGTCATTTTTTCCTCCGATTTATGTTCTTGTTCACCCCTAAGTTAATTTGTAGGGGTTTTGAACGCGAGCAAAATTTTAAACCCACGAAATCTCCATATTAAAATGGCGTCAGTCAGGGAAAGGACTTGAAACCCACAATGAGTTTTTCCCTAATTCCCTAATCGATTACTAGTATTCAAGTTTCCTGAACCGCAACTGGTATAATGCGGTTTGACATAGCCAAGTATTTGGTTCATTGTTTACTAGTTAATAGTATTCATTCAAAAATAATTAATCAAGTTATGCATTCTTGGACATGCTTTAGGAAATATTGAAACATTCAATAAAGTTATTTCTTCTCGCTTCTCGGGAATTTGGTTCACTCTGTGAATGCTCCATGAAAAAAATAAATTAAATATTATGACACCTATGAAAAAAATGGTACCAGGTATTTCTGACACATTTTGGATATCATGGCACAAACCATACTGAGTTTTTTTTGTTGATCTCCTCACGCACGGTTTTCGAGCACTTTGAACGGTAGAAATATCTCTGTCTCTTTAGCCGAGACTTCGCTGGTCCTTCTATCGATGAGACAGCAATTTTTGAAATTGCAGAAATAGATTCTCTGATATTTTTGGTAAGCTTGTTGTTTATGTTCTATTCTAGTTATTTTGATACCAGGATCTGCTGCATTGAATATAACGTATGAGTTCAGTCTGTTCAACATATCATGAAAGTTATTACCAATCAGTTTCTCAGTATACTGTTTTTAATATGTATGATATAGAAATATTTCTCACTCTTTATAATTACACATCGTAGTTAGTATTTTATTACAAATGTTTGAGAATATTTATCTTCTTGTAAATATGTTAGATAGAATAAAAAATTGTTGAAAATTTATTTCAGTTGCAAGTTTAATTATTCTTGGTAAAGTGATATTATTTTCATCAAGATGTTGCTTATTTTTAACTACGTTTCAAGTGTCAAAATACAGCAAAATACTGCTTTCGGGATTGTAGTTTTCAAAATTTTTCGAGAGAGGTTTCCCGTACCACCTTCTGCTGGGGGTTTTTCATACCCCCGACAACCCGGTGAGGGGGCTCCAATTCTTAACCGAACCTTAAGCCGAAGGCCCCCAATGGGGCCTGATCTTGCCTGATTAATAATGTGTATTCAATTAATTTATCACAAAATGTTTTTCAGACTGAAATTCATGAGGTTTCCAAAAATTCTTCTGTTGAGCAATTAGTCGCTTTTCAATATTTTTTATTTCACTTCGATCAGGGTAGAAGCATTTAAAAATGATAAAAAGTGAAAAAAAATAATAGTAGGACGAAACTCATTGGAAAAGGAGGAGAATATAATAGAAATGAAAGGAAAAATAATTTACGGCGATCTGAGGTCGGGAAGGAAAAGGTGGTGATTTTTTAAGGGTAAAAAACGATTTATCTCGATTTCCGGCAAATCTACAAGTCCTATGGAAAAAAGTCAAACAGCAAAGTTGTAGGTAATGAAAATATCTACAACTTTTGTATTCACACTTTTTTCTCATAACCTCAAAATTCATGTTAAAAATTCAAGAAACCAGGTTTTTGGTTTTTTATTTGTATTTTTGCAGAAAAAAATTTTTTTCAACGAAATTTGGTGGAAACTCACCTTTTTATATCGCAAATATACTATAATTTATTCGATTTGAAATAATCATTTTTTCACCTTATTTTGACTCAACATCGAAAAAGCACCCTAATTTTCAATTGAAAATTCTCCTGTCAAAATATGAGCTTTTTTCGAAGAGTTGGTATTCTTTATGTTCGCTCAAATCTCTTCTTTCCGATGGTGTATACATTACTACAGTTAATATTCTCAGAAAATGCAAAAAATCGAAAAAACTCGAATTCGAAATTTAAATTTGTCAGAAAAATGAAATGGAAGAGATCATGAATAAATAAGTGCGCTATGTAGGAAAACATTACGCAGCAAGCAGCTATATTGTTTTTGATGGGTACCTCGAAATTGAAAAACCAGTTACTGTCACAGCAGTTAACAGTACCAGCAATTAATTCATCTAAAAGAGGAGCACGTAGTCGTAGAAAAACCTCAGACAATATTCCAGGGTTCAATTATCAAAACCATACAAAAATACCATTTTTGCAAGAAAAATTTTTGTCTAACGAGAACAGGGACCAAATAATAAAAACGTTAATGGAAATATTACAGTCACAAAAAATGCTGATGCTAACATAATTTTGATAATCGAACTCTGGAATATTATCTGAGGTTTTTCTACGACTATATAGGTGCTACTGATATCTAGCTTCCAAATCTTGCAAGTTCATCAAAATAAAATAAAATTGATTCATAAGCAAAACAATGCTTTTCTAATTCCACTCTCAAATGGTCTAAAATAATGCTAAGAGGCCTCGGTAGACCAGCGGTAAGGTGAACCTTATACCGTTTGTAAACCGAGGATTGTGGGTTCGAGTCCCACCTTGCTCTTGGGTGTTGTGTATGTCCAGAATTTAGTGGTTCTGTATATAAGATAAATTGTTGGGTAATGTGCATCGTTCACAAGCCCATTGCCGTTCGGAACCGGCGTTAAACTGTAGGTCCCTCGAGTTAAAAAAAAAATTAAACGTTTTTATTCGAAAGTTATCGCTACCATTAAGAGTGTCGCTATCATCGCCATCCCGTGATTTTAAAAAAATGGTCACAAAAATTTGCCGCTCTAGGCTAGAGCCTATCAAGCCTTTAGGTAAATCTGATCCTGTATATGTATATATCAGTGGCGGCTCGTGAGGTTTTGGTTTGAGGAGGCTACAAGAGGTGTTAAAAAATACACCATAGGCGAAAATTTTTAGGATTTCAAGGTCAACCGCCTTATAATTTAAAGAAAATCAAAGTAAAACAAGCACCCTAAGCTATTCATTTGTTTTCACTTTCGAGTGTCTACCTTGAGACCTACAACTCCTATTTACAATATTCACAAAAACTCTTCTCAGCCAATTAATCAATTCATCTATTCATCAAATTTTTTTTCTTTCACAAAATAGGTACCTACCTACTTAACGGATTTGATAACAGCTGGTGAGAGCAAATGAAAAGTTATTATATATTTTTGAAGATTAGCGGGATTCTGCGATCTTTAACGTTAGCAAAATGATCTATAATATCCTCATGAAATTTTTTGACTTTCGCCAAAAGTTTTACCAATTCCTTTTCAATAGACAACAAACTAATATTTTTCAAACGATCCTGGCTCATTGAATTTCGTGAATAAGTTTTAATTCTCTTAAGAGTGGAAAACGAGCGCTCTACGGAAGCCGATGTCACCGGGATAGAAACAATTAGACATAAGAGTTTATAAACTTGAGGTAAATCTTGATTCAAATCATTATCAAAGAGGTATTTAATAGTCCCCACATGATTTTCATTTTTCCCCAAAATTTCATTGTCATTATAAACAACACACAGTTCACTTTTTATGGTCACCTTATCAAAAAAAGTGTATTTTTGACATAAATTTTCCAAAAGGTTATCTGGAAAATTAGCCGAAAATCCGGTTAACAAATTTTTATTGAGTAAGTCGATGAAATGCAGTTCTTTTATTACAATTATATCTAAATTTATTTCAATATTTTTCAAACACTTCTGTATGTTTAAATACATCGATACCAGTGCTCTCAGGCATTGTTTAGAAGTGTAACATTTAATTATGTAAAGAAATTATTATGATTTAATGAATAAAGGTGATTTCAAAAAAAATGCAGTTCTTTCAAATCAGAGAACCTTATTTCTATTTGACCTCTAATAGTATCCAAAATTTCATAAAATATTTGCTTATAGTAAAGCTCCATATCTGCGGAACTGAATTTTTTTCGTTTTGGGCTAAATTGAGTCGTATCATCAGTAGTTTGGAATACAGAAAAAAGTTTTTTAAAATAAACTTCTGCACGAAATTCTGAAATTTTTTTCAAAAGAAACTTGAGCCGATTTCGTGAGTAAATTACATCTGAAAACTTGTGCTCTAAGATTTGAAAAACTATTTCTGTTTGTTCAAAAATTAATTTAAAGATGTTTAAAAAATATATTAAATTCCTCATCTTGTAAGTAAGATATTAATCCGCGTGCTGTATTTAAAGTTACTTTATCGGTGAAAAATTCCTCACTTTCAACTAGGTATAGAATTAAATCCTCAAATCCTAAGCAGCCCCAAACAGAGACATTTTTACTAGTAAAAAGTAAACACTGCCAACAAAATAATTTATTTTTCACCTGTGATCCGGTTAGGCAAGGATGTCTCTCATACTTCCGTGAATTAAAACCGCGGTTTTGTTTGCTGTTACGCTGCACCAAATTGTTCAATTCAGGGGTAGGTCGCAATGTTTTTATTAAAACTTTGTCCTCATAACTTAGTACACTAAAATTATGGGATAACAAATATTCCACTAAGTCACCATTGAAATTTTTAAAATTAATTTCAGTAACCAAAAAAAATAAGTAAACACGCCGGCCATTAGACAATACGATTTCCAACGAGTTCGCTCGATGTCACGCGAAATTCTATAGTTGTGATTGGTCGACATCGTATAAGACTGGGTCGCGACCGGTGTTGCCATTTACATGTGTTTTGCTTTTCTATTGCAATGAAGTATTCATTCGGAGTATTTTCACCGTTGTTTGCTTTTCTGTGGCAGGCATAATGAACGTTGAGAATATACCTTTCCATGCCTCCGCAGCGTTGCCACAAATCTTGAAATGAATAAGATGCAGTAAATGTAAATACCTTCTATCGTAATTAATAAATTATATTATATAATGTAGGTTGAAAGGAAGGTAGGTGCATAAAATAATATGATTTTGATTAATATGAATATGCTGAATGCTGACTATTCAATATAATACTTTAGTGATACACGGAATATTATTGAGGAGGCTTAGCCTCCTTAGCCTCCTTTGACTAGCCGCCCCTGGTATATATATATATATATATATATATATATATATATATATATATATATATATATATATATATATATATATATATATATATATATATATAAATTATATATATATATATATATATATATATATATATATATATATTATATATAAACATATATATTATATATATATATATATATATATATATTATATATATACAGGGTGTTTCTGAATTGATGCGAAAGATTTCAATTGGTGATTCTTCAGCAAAAATTAAGGAGGGTCTTTTATATAATTTTTTGTTCAACACCCTTTTCCCTCCAAATTACATCCCTTTGAAATTAGGTGAAAAAAAGTTGTTTTTATGCAATACATCCACTTAGGAAAAAACTAGAGGAATGAAATTTGGCAGATAACTGCTGCTAATAAAATGGCAATTTTTGAGTGTTTTTGTTACCCTAAAATGTTAGCACAAGCGGCTGAAAAAAACAACCCCTATAATATTTTGCATCAGAACTTTTTAATGCGCTTATACTTTCCTATTTGAAAAATACATTTGAAAAGACAGACTCAATCTGCATCTTTTTTATATCATGACTTTTTATCAGAAAGTTATTAGTTTGATCACAAAAAAATAAAATAGTGCTCAGACTCTTCCCATAAATTCACAGAGAGGTTATCATTTATTTAAAAAAAAACAAGTAAGCTGCTGTCAAATGAAGTCATATGACAAATAGTTTTATTGTCCTGATTTTTTCTAATTTCTAGACAGTTTTATAATGACTTCAAACATTTTTCACAACTAAATAAAACTTTATTGAAAGAATGGCATTTTTTTATTTAGTTGAAGAATATTGCAAATTAGAGCGGATTGAACAATAATTGTACTACTAATAACAATTAACAAATTATTTGACATTTGACAGCAGCTTACTTGTTTTTTTTAATAAATGATAACCTCTGTGAATTTATGGGAAAATAGTCTGAGCACTATTTTATTTTTTTGTGATCAAACTAACAACTTTATGATTAAAAGTCAGGACATAAAAAAGTTGCAGATCGAGTCTGTCTTTTCGAATATATTTTTTAAAAAGGAAAATATAGGCGCATTAAAAAGTTCTGATGCAAAATATTATAGGGGTTGTTTTTTTCAGCCCCTTGTGATTACATTTAAGGGTAACAAAAACACTCAAAAACTGCCATTTTATTAGCATCAGTTATCTGCCAAATTTCATTCTTCCAAATTTGTCCAAAGTGGACAACCTAATTTCAAAGGGCTGTAACTTGGAAAGAAAAGGGTGTTGAACAAAAAAACAAAAAGTTATATGAAAGACCCCCCTTAATTTTTGCTAAAGAATCACCAATTGAAATCTTTTGCATCAATTCAGAAACACCCTGTAATATATATATATATATATATATATATATATATATATATATATATATATTATATATATATATATTTATATATATATATATATATATATATTTAGATATAAATAAAATTTTTTTAAAAAGTTTCAATCAATTAAACTCATTTTCTTCGTTTATATATTCTCAACATGAAATTAGCTCAAATAAGACAAACACAAACAAAAAAATATTGGAAATAAAGTTGACATGATTTGTGACCTCCTAGACCCAATTTTTTCCGTTGTTTTTGTTTCTCAGTTCTCAGGAGATATATTGTTTATTGATTCTCTGCTCACACATTCGGGTATTTTTTCCTTTGCTTTTGAGGCTTCATTTCCACATAGCGAAGTATATTGTTTATTTATTCCGTCCTCGCACCCTTTTGCTATTTTTGTTGAATCCTCGGCCATTTTGTAGATCGGCGAGCCGATTACATTTCCTGCAGGACCGTAATTGCAAATTAGTTGGGTCTCTGTACTGCCCTCTCCGTATCGGACCCTGCTGCATCCAATATATTTAGTTTCTGCCCAAATTACTTGAGTAAAGTGTCCCCTTTGATTTCCATCATTGGGGTAGTTCGTATCTAGAAATTGTGTTATCCAATTAGCGTCTGTGAAATATTGAATTTCATCGAACCAATCTTGAACTGCCATTGCAGTTGCATTCATTCCCCCCATGCCCCACCAAATATTTTGACCGACCATGAACCTTCAAAAAAAAAAATATTAATATTTCCAACATTGAAATGAAAATAAAAATATCTACGTAAAAATAGCGGCGATAAGATAAATTTACCCAAATTTCGATTGTTCAGTTCTGCCTGAAAAACAATTCTACATAACCAATTTCAACTCCTTTGGTTTGATGGCAGCAGATGGAGATGCCAATATGTACCGTATATATATATATATATATATATATATATATATATATATATATATATATATATATATATATATATATAATACATATATATATATATATATATATATATACATATATATATATATATATATATATATATATATATATATATATATATATATAATTTTTTTTTTTTGAAAAAATTTTCTTATTTTTTTGCATTCTATACAGTGTTAAAAGAAAAGTACTTACCTGAAAATCACCCTGTATATATATATATATATATATATATATATATGTGTATATTCATATATATATATATATATATATATATATATAATATATATATATACAGTGGCGTAGATAGCTTTTTGCGATGGGGGGGGGATATGACTTAGTGCAATATTTCATAAGTTTTTCTTCTAAAGTTCTATTCTTGTTGATAAAATAATCTTTCATGTAGATAGTACAAAATAAACAGAAAAATTTAATTAAATTGCAAAAAATTCAATTTATTCGAATTGAAGAAAATTTATCAAAAATTAGTGAAAAATTGAATCATATTAAATTGGATATATAAATCATTAAACATATTCTTCGGAAAATTAGAGCAGAAAATCTAGTTTTCGGCGATTTTTGACATTCATGACTTCGTCAGCTGTGATTCTAATGTCACGATTAATTGCCAGAGCAGCCAAACCTTTCAATAGCAAAAAATTAGACAAACATGAGTTTTTAATTTGCAGTGAATTTTATATATTCAGAAGGGTCATTACAAGTCCACTTCTTTTATCGTGCTCCTTTGAATCGTTTTTATTCGCTTCAAACGTCGATACCGGCAGCGTAGCTAAAATTCTGAACAACATATTCATATGCGAAGAAAAAAATTTCTAGGCAATCATCAAGCTCTATTATTGAATTTTTAGGCGTAACATCACCTTTACGATTTAAATTTTTTTTCCACACTTTCAAGTTACGAGCAGGTGTGGCAGAAATTTTTGATAAAACTCATCAGTTCTGATGAATTTATCAACTGCTTTGTCAATTTCGTATAAATCATGCTTGAAAAACATCGAAAATCTTTCTAATATATTAGGACTAGTGAAAAAGTGCTTTCTTGTTGAACTTTTTTCAGCAGTCTCCTATGAGACACCTATGAGCAAGGTGTTACTCGATTCGGAATAGCATATAGACGTTTTCTGAGAAAAATAAAAATTCGCTCGCGAAAATTGTGAAAGTAAACAATATACTGAAAAAATGGGGGTTTGATTCTTTGCCAATATGTCAAAAATTAATTGAGATTTTTGAAATCTGAAGAAAGATTCTAAAAGAAGAGGAAAGAGAACTCAACTACTGGAACTGTAGGATCAATATTCATAATTTTCTCAGATATTGCCGAAAACGGGTAATTTGGTTTGGGCAAGTCACACCCATTTAGGACACTTCAACAATTATTTTTCCATATTGAATATGAAAATTAAGGAAACAGTTACTAAATCGGTGAATGAGCAATAATCTGGCGATAATAGCGATTTTGCAATTAGTTATGCAATAGTTAATTAACAATTTTTTTGAACTTGAACATGAAAATTGTAAGTGTGATAACTGTTCACTATAGATCTGAAATTATTTTTCATTCTTGGAGCTATTATTATAAGGCTTCAGAGTAAATTCCTATTGAAAAAATATCAATTTTTCAGTTTCAGACAATTTGCGTAGGTATAGTTTTGCAAAATAAAAATGGATTTTTTAAAATAATTTTAATGATCCGTTTTTTATTATCCGAAGCTACTTGGAAATGCCTTTTTCAATTTTCATCTCCTACTGTTTGAAAAATTGTTATGAACAAATGCGTAATTTATAAGAGAATCAAGAAAAAAAAGTTATGATTAATTAAAGTGCGTAAATTGTTAATAAAAAACTGAAAATCAAATTTTTTTTTAACAGGGATCTATTCTGCATTTTTTTGAAACTAGCTCCAAGAAAGGAAAAAGTATCAGATCTATAGTTGAACAGTTATCACACTTGCAATGTTCTTGTTCAAGCAGCAAAAAACTATTGCATAACCAATTGAAAAATCGCGATAAAAATTTTTTGTCACTGGATTATTGTTCATTTACCTATCCAGTAAGAACCGGAAATTTTTCATTCCTTAATTTAATATTTAATACAGTTGAACAATGTTTATTGTTAATGTGTCCCAAATGGGCGCTACTTTCGCAAGCCAGACTACCCGTTGTCGGCCGTATTTTTACTCTGAGAAAACTATAGATATTAATCCTACAGTTCCGGGAGACTTTCTTTCAGAAAATTTCCTCTTTTTGTATATGTATTCAGATATCAAAAATATCAATTAGTTTTTGAGATAATATTTTCTTTCAGTGAATTGATTATAACTTACAATTGCCGCGAACGGAACTTAAATTTTTTCAGAAAATATCTTCATGCTCTTTCGAATCATATTTTTCCGAGACTCATGAAAAAAATTGACCAAAAAAAGCACTTGTTGACTAGACTATATTCTCATGATTCGTAAATCTTTCTCAAAGTCCAGAAATGGATTGAACGCCATCACAGAAAATTTTTATTAACTTCAAAATATTATGGAGTAATTAAATTGTCAAAGCCAAAAGTTACTCATATTTTGATACCTACTATATCTCAAAAAATATTCGAAATATTAAATATTGATTGAAAATATTCTATGAGCAGAAGTCACGCTCCTCGAATGTAAACAGGAATTTAATCGGTCACTAGGAACAAAAAACGTGTGTGACATGGAAAATTTTATTTACCAAGAAAGAAGTCAATCAAAACCTCTTCGCACTTCTTTTCTTTCTAAATTTTATACTACCTATACTATTAAACAAAACTGCTCGTGCTTTAGATATAATACTACACCATTAAACAAGAGCAGGTTTGTTTAATAGTAAGTACAGTATACAATTTATAAAGAGAAGAAGTGCGAGGTAATTTTTGTTGACTTCTTCCTTTCGAAATAAAAATTTTCTATTAGACCCATTTGAAATTTTTTAAACACGTTTTTTGCTCATAGTGACCAATTAAACTTACTAATTGAACATTGAATAGAATATGCTCAAAACTACTAGTTACTTCACCCAAAATTAGATAAACGATTCAATTTCTTGATTAATTATAATGTTGAAATTATAAGAAGATATTGCACAGTCGTCACGAAAACATATCTAGATGATTTTTATATAATCGCACATACATAATACCAAAAGAGGCTCAATAAATTTCATGTATACTTAAATACGTAGATACGAAGACTTTTATTCAATTCTATTATAATTTTCGTAGGCTCATGGGGGGGGTGGAGGAATAGTGTTGTACTAATGTTGCAACACTCTACAGAATCTAAATATTCGATCGGCATTTACGCGAGACGAAAAGTTGAGAATTTTAGAAGCTATCTGTAGAGAAGAATGGAATTAAAAGCTCTCAATTATTAGGAAGGCAAGGGAATATAATCAGTTTTAGGGACCTTAGTTATTATTATTGTGAATATATATATTTATATATTGAGTTATGGTTGGTATTGTGGTTACATATAGATGGGTTATATTAATTGATAAATGAGATAAATGAAAGAGTCCACAAATTAAAGTAAAAGGTAATTTATATAGAGTACTATGGCTGAAATGAAATAATTATTAATATATCAAAAATATGGCGTATCATCACGAGAGTATAGGGACGTTAGACAGCGCGTATAGAGATTGTACGTAAAATGAATTGCTTTAAAAATTGTTATTGTAATTATAACTACTTCCAGCACACCTCCAGGAATGGATATGGTAATTAAACCATGCATAGGAAATTGAAAGAAAATTTTAAATTATCATACATTTAAACGAGACAGAATTTTCTCGAGTAACCTCAATAAAATTCTTTCAATTAGCCCGAGAGGTGTGGTGAGTAGATAAGTAGGTCAGTGTCTCGATTCGTTACTACATAGTAAACAAGAATATTTAGTTATAGATATATTGTTGTAAACTGTACATGCTTGGCCAAGGTCGCACATCATCGGGGAGATATAGAGGGTAAGAAGTAAGACTGAGATATAGACTCGTCACGCTGCCCGAGAGGTTAGCGCTAAGCCTATATTCTATAATACTATACCAATAAATACTAAAAGTATAGTATGAACCTGTGTTTCATTTAACACCCAGGACCAGGCATTACAGGGGATTGATCCCCTTAATCCCCCCCTATCTACGCCACTGTATATATATATATATATATATATATATATTTATATATATATATATATATATATATATATATATATATATATATATATATATATATATAGATAGATATATATATATATATATATATATATATATATAAATACTTTTCTTTCAACACTGTATAAAATGCTAAAAAATAAGAAAATTTTTCAAATAAAATTATGTCCGAAAATGCTTCGTTTCCGAGACACAGAGTGTTGAAGTCTTAAGAAAAAAATGCTTTTTTCATCATAACTTTCCTACCACTCCAGATATTTCCACAAAATTTGGTACACTTCTTTTGACCACTAAACTACATTTTTTGGTGTAAAAGTTTTTTAAAAGTTTCTATTAGTGGCCTTCTAGTAGGATTTGTATTGAATTTTTTTGTAGAACAAAATAGTAAGCCACTGCTTTTTTCAAAATCAATATTATTTTTGAAATACTCATTCACTTTGGAGTTAATTTGGTCTCTTGATATTTTTCGTACGACAAACGGTTTTTGTATAAAGAATTAAAAGCCATTTGGATGCATGGCAAAATTGTTAAAATCTTATATGGTGTTTTGTATGTATTTCTAAGTTAGGTTTTTGACTGTGATATGTCTTGATATTTTTCGTACGACAAACGGTTTTTGTATAAAGAACTAAAAGCCATTTGGATGCATGGCAAAATTGTTAAATTCTTATATGGTGTTTTGTATGTATTTCTAAGTTAGGTTTTTGACTGTGATATCTCTTGCTATTTTTCGTACGACAAACGGTTTTTGTATGAATAATTAAAAGCCATTTGGATGCATGGCAAAATTGTTAAAATCTTATATGGTGTCTTGTATGTATTTCTAAGTTAGGTTTTTGACTGTGATATGTCTTGATATTTTTCGTACGACAAACGGTTTTTGTATAAAGAACTAAAAGCCATTTGGATGCATGGCAAAATTGTTAAATTCTTATATGGTGTTTTGTATGTATTTCTAAGTTAGGTTTTTGACTGTGATATCTCTTGCTATTTTTCGTACGACAAACGGTTTTTGTATGAATAATTAAAAGCCATTTGGATGCATGGCAAAATTGTTAAAATCTTATATGGTGTCTTGTATGTATTTCTAAGTTAGGTTTTTGACTGTGATATGTCTTGATATTTTTCGTACGACAAACGGTTTTTGTATAAAGAACTAAAAGCCATTTGGATGCATGGCAAAATTGTTAAATTCTTATATGGTGTTTTGTATGTATTTCTAAGTTAGGTTTTTGACTGTGATATCTCTTGCTATTTTTCGTACGACAAACGGTTTTTGTATGAATAATTAAAAGCCATTTGGATGCATGGCAAAATTGTTAAAATCTTATATGGTGTTTTGTATGTATTTCTAAGTTAGGTCTTTGACTGTGTAAGAGCTTCCTACAAGAAACAACTTTTTATGTAACTTTTTTTTTATCAACTGAAAACCAAACGAGAAACGTACACATTTCATTGATGATAAAAAAGGCTTTTTTTTGAAAACTTCACTGGTATCTCGGGAAAGAAGCATTTTCGGACATAATTTTATTTGAAATTTTTTTTTTTTCAATATGCTGCAATAGTCCATTATTTTCGGGAAACATACAATAAAATTACGTCTCGTACCGAAAAACAGATTATGTCGTGGAAATTGCAGTCAAATACTCTTATTTTTGTATTCACTCTCTCAAAGATCCCGAAGCGAATTTATACGGAGATGTTTAAATATTATGCAACAGAAACTATCAAGTATTTGATCACATAAATTTGATAACTTCACTCGAAAAAAATCCAAGATACCAATTTTCAGCTCATTTGGTTTGATGGAAGCCCCTGGATATGTACATATATGTATATTAGAATAGTATATTGTTTTATTACGAGTAAAAGTGATACATTTTGTGGCTTGACAATTTCAGCGAGCCACAAAAAGTGCTTTTCTCCGAAAACATGCGATTTTTTCCGCAAACGGTGTTCAAACGATAAAATTAAGATGATATTTTAAAAAAGGATTAGATGTAAAAAAACGTAAACTAGATTGCTTTGCTTACTGGTTTTGTAGATGTCAAGGCAACACAAATTTGACAATTAAACAAAATAATTGTCAGAAACATTTAAAGTCACTTATCTACGCATTATAGAACTGTGCGTTTTTGGTAAGTACCATAAGAGTATTAAGAAATGACTTGTTGTATTAAAATAAATAAAATTTTTCTTACATATTACATTATGTCGGATACGGAACCCAACTGTACGCCGCCCGATGTTCTTGATATTGCCGTGAGAGTACAAAAAAGTATAATTTTTTGTACGCTCACGGCCGGACAAAAAAGTAAAAACAAAAGGACGTCTGTGAAATCAAACTTCAACATTGAGAACTGAGATTGAAAAAGTCGTCATTTTTTGACGTTTGCGGAAAATAGTTACCGTAGAACGGGGCTAAATTTGAAATGCGGGGATATTTTAGAATTCATAACCTGTAACTTCATCTGGCAATCCTGTTTAGGTAAAACACAATTCCGCGTAAATTACACTGTAATAGTATAGTACATAACCTTACTCATTCAGACTTTTGATGATTTCAGTATTCGTAAACGTATTAATGGTATGTTAGACATTGAAAGTGAGGCGGAAAATCAACCAATATTTGAGCCTGTCAAACTTTCAGTGCTAGTGCGTCGTGGGGGAGAGTTATAGCAGTGAAGTTTTATATAAAAAATGGTGTTGATGTTAGTATCATTGTGCAAAAAAAGTTATAAACATTATTCTACCCCAATATTTTTTATGGTCCTTTTTGAAGATCGGGGCTATTCTGGATGGCGTTTTTATAATCATTCCAAAATATCCCCGGTCTTCAAAAATCACCACATTCTTTAAATTATCAATGCTATATACCTTTTATTATTCTTGATTTAAAAATGTATGTTTTCCAATTTAACCCCATATACGAGGTAACTGTAATCTATGCGTTATTCTTAATGATTCTAAAATATCCCCGACCCACGAGGCTATTTTAGACGGGTCTAAAACAATTTTTTTTCAGCACCCTGTAAGAATGGGGACCTATTTATCATAGAATAATTATATTTGGTCGTATATAAACCTATCCAAAAAGCATATCAAAATGGATTATTTTCAATTACTCTTTCTGCAATATTAAAAATAATGAAAAAAAAGTCTACAATACTCCCGTTCTACGGTATTTGTTTTACTAGGCACAAAGGCACGAGATTTAATGCCGCGGCTGGTGCCGAGGCTAGAAAACCAGCCAAGGCATTAAATCTGTTTTTGTGTCGTGTGAAACATATAATTTTTTCTCCAAATGTGCTCCAATTTTACGAAAAATCGTCTTTTTTATACTTATTTTAATTATTATTATTGCGTTTCATCAAAGGTAACCGGCTTTTCGTTACTACGTTTACCGCTGATGACGATTGGTGTAATAAAATCAGTTTTGTGTCATTTTTTCATTTAAAAGTCAATAACTTTTACTGCCTAGGCAGAAAAAGTCCACTTTTTCAGCCTAGGCAGTAACAGTATCCGTTTTAGGCCTATTTAGTGTCATTAAAAAGCTACATTAAGGCCGGCCGCACATTTACTACAATCGGTTCCGGTTGTCTGAAACGATTGTCGGATCAGGGCATCTGACGCTCAAATACCTATACTTTTATACGATCATATCGCACACCTACGATCCGATAGCGGATCGGACGTCCGACTCGGATGCACGAGCAGTGCGTCCTACCAATCAGACCGATTAAAAGTCTGATCAGACTACCGGAAGGCAAGCCGTGCATTGTTTTTGCATAGTCTACCGCAAACATACGATTATTTCTGTCAGTTTTTGACAGGGAGTATAGAAAAAGGAATTGTCACACCATGTGCGATCATAGAAATCTTAATATATATCTGATAGTATATAATTATCTATGTGTGCGATACTGAAAATTTGATTACCACGGTCGAAAAATATCACTGCTTGTGACATTCAAATAAAATCGGACGTATTGTGTTGGCAGTGTGCGCTAGTTATTCGATTTGAAATCGTTTCAGACAATCGGATCCGATTGTAGTAGATGTGCGGCCTTAATGTCATTGAAGAACAACTAAATAAAATGATATATTTACCTTTCGGAATTTCTGCAATTGTCATGTTCCAATTGTTTGCAAGCATTATTCCAACATGTCGCTATGTATTCCAGTTCCATATCGTAAGAAATAACATGCATATTTTCCGCTCCTGTGTTGCCATATGGGCCTTTAATACTTCCATTAGCAATTTTATTTCTCAGTTCATTATGAACTTTGACCATGTGATCTCTGAATACTGCATCAGATTCGATAACAACGCAGCCGTCAATTGGTCCACAATAGTTTCTTCTCTGGCATACAGTGTGAACATCATAGTCACACTCTACATTGCAATAGTCTGTAGTAGATTGAAAATCTGCCATGACTCCATAATTCAGCAATAGTAGCATCAGACAAATTCCATTGGTATTCTTCATTACAAACATTATGAACGTGTTAAGCTCTAGTTATTTTCTGACAAATTTTCAGAAATACTTTACTTTTTATTTGTACGACTATAATTTGAGATAAGATCGTTTTTTGAATTGAAAACTAATTTTTAAAACCGTTTATAATTTCAGAAGAATTTGACAGCGTCGGACTAGGCCTTTTCCAAAATTTAATGGGTACAATTTTATCAAAATTTCTACAGTCGCAAATATTTTAATGCGAGAAATAAATTATGGTTTGAAAAAACAATGCTTTAATTCAGCAGAATAAAAATTAGAAAGGAATTTATTTTACTCAAAAAATGTACATTTAGCAAGGCCCTGTTCTGCTTTCCTAGCATGCATCGGCTAACGCTACTAGACAAGTGGTGGTCTATGTAATTAACTGACAGCGAACAGTGAATTTTTCCACCATTTTTCATCATCACCACTTTTGTCTGCAATATTTGAAGTTCATTCATTATTTGCTGGTATTAAAAAATCTGTTTTTTACCAGCTTTTAGGTGAATGTTCGCTGTCTTCATAATCAAACATGCTCTTCTTTTTGGCTACCCTTTTATTTTCAAAGTCTTTAGGCAAATCATGACTGCTTTTCTCGATAATTTTGTTCAAAACCGAATCACAATCACTAAGTGTGTCTGATTTTTCTGTTTGATTTTTTAAGCTTTCGATGCACAATGACAACTTCGTCAAATTGCAGTAATATAGCCTTCACTGCCTCAGTTCTGATCTCCTGCCTGGTGTCTGATAAAGGCTTCATAGTAAGCTTCAGTTTGCCTTTGATTAATTTCATGGTTTGTTGGAACTTGAAAATAGCTAATAAATTTTTCAATAAAACCAGAAAATGTTTTTGCTACCACAGAAGAATTTGCTACATCTACTAACAGCAGATTCCAGCTATGACAACCGCATTTCAGGAAAAAATTTCTGTTCTATTTTTTTATGATATAGCATTCAAAAATACATACATCCCCAAATTTGCACCCCTCTACGATCAACCCTTATTTTTTATTTGTTAATTATAAACTTCAATTTCTTGGCAAGATTTTTATTTTTATTTTGTTATAACTAAGAATAAAAAAATTCATATTACTCTCAATTTTTTACCCTTCTACTATCAACCCCTATTTTTCCATCGCGATTTTGATTTTTTTTATTTCATCCACAGATCCGCAATAGGGTTGCAAGATAACAATAGTCGGTCTGAGAATAGGTCGTAATATATTTTTCAGTGATTGGTCCACCCCTAACATTTTCATGAATTTTTTGGACAAAATTTTTCATTTTTATTTTTTTATGATATTGATACTCTAAATTTTCACCCTTTTATCAACAATCCATATATTTTAATAGCCATTTCAATGATTTAAACAACGTTCGACGGGTCAGATAGTTTGATAGATAGATATAATGATAGATAGGTATATAGATAGATAGATGGAAAGATAGATAGATATAAAGATAGATAGATAGATAGATAGATAGATAGATAGATAGATAGATAGATAGATAGATAGATAGATAGATAGATAGATAGATAGATAGATAGATAGATAGATAGATAGATAGATAGATAGATAGATAGATAGATAGATAGATAGATAGATAGGTAGGTAGGTAGGTAGGTAGGTAGGTAGGTAGGTAGGTAGGTAGGTAGGTAGGTAGGTAGGTAGGTAGATAGATAGATAGATAGATAGATAGATAGATAGATAGATAGATAGATAGATAGATAGATAGATAGATAGATAGATAGATAGATAGATAGATAGATAGATAGATAGATAGATAGATAGATAGATAGATAGATAGATAGATAGATAGATAGATAGATAGATAGATAGATAGATAGATAGATAGATAGATAGATAGATAGATAGATAGATAGATAGATAGATAGATAGATAGATAGATAGATAGATAGATAGATAGATAGATAGATAGATAGATAGATAGATAGATAGATAGATAGATAGATAGATAGATAGATAGATAGATAGATAGATAGATAGATAGATAGATAGATAGATAGATAGATAGATAGATAGATGGAAGGATAGATAGATAGATAGATAGATAGATAGATAGATAGATAGATAGATAGATAGATAGATAGATAGATAGATAGATAGATAGATAGATAGATAGATAGATAGATAGATAGATAGATAGATAGATAGATAGATAGATAGATAGATAGATAGATAGATAGATAGATAGATAGATAGATAGATAGATAGATAGATAGATAGATAGATAGATAGATAGATAGATAGATAGATAGATAGATAGATAGATAGATAGATAGATAGATAGATAGATAGATAGATAGATAGATAGATAGATAGATAGATAGATAGATAGATAGATAGATAGATAGATAGATAGATAGATAGATAGATAGATAGATAGATAGATAGATAGATAGATAGATAGATAGATAGATAGATAGATAGATAGATAGATAGATAGATAGATAGATGGATAGTTATATATATAAAGATACATCGGCAGATAGATAGAAAGATAGACAGATCAAAATAATTTATATGACAGAACAATGTTTGTCGGGTCAGATAGATTGATAGATAAATATGTAGATAGATAGATAGATAGATAAAATGATAGATAGAAAGTTAGAGAGATAGATACATAGATAGAAAGAGAGATAACTATCTAGATAGATAACTAATTTTGAATTGATTGCGCCGATACATGGTGTAAATTAATAAACATATTGAAACAATGGTTAATAATAAAAATATACACATTTATTAAATGAAATAACGCATGACGCACGTTTCGGTGAAACTTCACCTTCTTCAGATGCTAAAGGCAATCAGTTTGCCTTCCAAGGATATATAGATATATAGAAAGATAGATAGATAAAAATAATTTATATGGCAGAACAACGTTTGCCGGATCAGCTAGTATATGTATATATATATATATATATATATATATATATATATATATATATATATATATATATATATATATATATATATATATATAAAATTTATCAGAGTTGCTTGCAATTAAATACTTCCAGGAATCAAGATTATCACGACAGCTATGTATAAGTTAATTCTTAGTACAATTTAAACCTTCAGTTTGATAAAAATCAAACGTTTATATCAAAATCTAGCACCCTAAAGAAATCGTCCTGAAAAAGACAGTCCTACACTGAACATTCGAATATGAATGTTGTATCAAGTTTCACGTGATTTTACGACAAATAAAATAAGCGTTATAGTACCAGATATAAAACTTCCATAAATTCAATATCTACATGATGTAAGTTATTTTTCGATATTACAAAGTTAAACTGATATCGTATTTGTATATATTAATATCGTATATTCTTCATAGACTTCGGCCTAAGGGCGCACCATGAAGAGGGGCGCAAAACTAATCTGCAGATTTCCAAAAAATTTTAATTTCATTTTGAAAATAGACTAAACTGATTTTTACTACTTATAATTTTTTTCAAACAAACTTCAAATGATTTCACGATTTATTAGGACAAACTTTAAGCCTTGAATATTAATATAAATTTAATTGGAACAATTCATTATGCGTAGTTGTAGATTGCATGTTGTAGTGTACTGAAAAACTTGGTTCTCGGAATGAACCGCGTAAGAAATTTGAAAAATCTCGACGTTTCGGCACCTTTTGCGAAGCCGTCTTCAGGAGAACCTGCCTACTCCACTAACCGTACTGCTTCCTGTCAACTCTGAAGTCTCAACCTGCCTACTCTTCAGAGTCAACTGACTTCAGTTGACAGTGACATTCTTGGAGTTGTGTGATTCTTTTTCAGATTGATTTTCCATACTTTCCATAAATCAATCTGTTGCTTTTCTCCAAAATGATTTTCACTTAAATATACTTATATTTCCATATGCTTTAGAATTACAATTTTTCACGCAACAACACTCTCTAGACTTGCTGATTATAAGTTTTGCAAAATTAACACTTTCCGTTATTCACCTTTTGCGAGAAATCGAAAACTTGTCATGCAATTGCATATGTTGACGTTGGAAATAAAAACTTCATCAATCTGGCCGTCAGAGTTTGCCAGCTGACATGTTAGATCCCAATATTGTGTAAAGGTAGTCTCCAGTAGTTTACAAGACCCCAGGAGTGGGAAAGACCATAAAGACTACAGGAGTCTACATAGCCTCAGGTGCTATATAAAAACCCAGGAGTCAAGGAAACACTATCAGCCTCCTTGAATACTTTCAACATCAAATAATAGGATTAGATTCTTTGAACTACGCCCCAGAGGAAGACAGGTTTTCCAAACAAATTAATATCTGTAGGTAGGTACACTGATTTAATTGAGCTTACGTTTTACTAAAGTTTCATCATTTCATTTTTTATAATCTTGCTTCAATAAACTAACTAATTATTTTTGTAAAAAAGTGTGATTTTTGAATCGAAGATTTTATTAGTTTTCAATAGACATTTTAGTGAATTTTTACATTGTTTCTTTGTTGAGGTAAATCAGGTTTCAAAAAAAAATGTAATGAGAATTTTCCATTTGACTAATGATGCAGCATTACATAAATTCCTTTCTTTTCAATATTTACTTTTTTTCTCGTAACATAATTAACATCCATCAAGCATATACAAGGACTAATATAGGTTTAAACAATCCAATTATAGATGCAATTAAAACATTCAATAATTTACCAAAATTTATAAAAGATTCAAATAATTATAAGAGTTTTGTTAGAAAATTAAATGTTTATATAAATGTTAATTGACTATATTTTATATCACTGTATTTATCGTAGATTTTGTTATTCTCGAGGCCAGTGCCTAAAAGCACTGATTTGAGAAATTTTACATTGGTACATGCATTGTAATTAATGTTGTTTGAATAAACGGTATTTCAAAAAAAAAATTAAATTATCGTTACAGGGTGTAAATTTTTTCAAGTTTTCTTTCAAATTTTAGTTTCAGGGTGGCATGCTGTTGAGAATATCCGGACTTTCATAGTATGAGCTGTGTTGTTTGTAACATAAAAAAAATATATATCGTGAAAATCATCAAACCATTCAAAAATAACTCACAATTATGTTTATTATTCAAAGTATATAATTGGTATAAAGGTATCTCATTATGTTTGCTGAACCAGCAACACCGCCACCACCACCACCACCACCCTTCTTACGCTGATAATATTTCCACATTATTATTCATTAACAGTTATAACCTTCTAGGCCAAGCTACAGAGATTTAGAGTGAGCATTTTGTGCAAAAAGTGTTAGAAGAAAACCAGCTCCGCCATTGTTTGTCAAATAGTTCCACATGATATAGTGATATGTTTTTCACTCGACTTTATTATTTATATCTTTGTTATTAACAATTTCATGCAAAAAATCGCGTTTGTTTCAGTTTTTTGCTTATAAAATTGAAACTATCAGAGAAATCGGGATGGTGTCAATAGACTTATTGTAGAAAATGAAAAGACGAAAAAAATGAGAGGTCGGACGACTCGATCAGACCCTTAGTCTAAGGGAAAATTGGAAAAAACCTTCCAAAATGCAGTTTTTTCAAAAGTTCATAACTCGGTTATTTTTTGAGTTGTAGCGTAGATCCTCCGGCCAGTATTAGCTATTGATATGAACTTCATTTGTGCGAAGATCAGGAACTGTCCGATGCATAGTTTTTGATCTGTGGCCATTTGATTATGTTACTATGCAATTTTCCAGCAGACCTGAATGCGACAGGTATCGTCCGATTTCAATTTTCTAAAAAGATTTTGAAAGTAGAATTCTCATAGTTCAAAACGTTCATCTTGGTTTTTCATAAAAACGCTGAGAAATATGTTAAAAATAAAGCTGAACATGACAAAAAACGACCGAGCACGTGAGAGTAGTTGAAGAGTGGGGGTTTACAATTATTATCTGACAACGTTTAGAAATTACTGTCACGTTCAAAATGCCGACGCTTTCTAATGTCATACTTCTCCTTGCCTGCTGCTCTACCCCCACTCTTCAAGTACTCTTACGCGCTCGGCCGTTTTTCGTCATGTTCAGCTTTATTTTTAACATATTTCTCAGCGTTTTTATGGAAAACCAAGATGAACGTTTTGAACTATGAGAATTATACTTTCAAAATCTTTTTAGTAAATTGAAATCAGACCATATCTGTCGCATTCAGGTCTGCTGGAAAATTGCATAGTAACATAATCAAATGGCCACAGATCAAAAACTATGCATCGGACAGTTCCTGCTCTTCGCACAAATAAAGTTTATATTGATAAATAATACTTACCGGAGGATCTACGCTACAACTCAAAAAATAACCGAGTTATGAACTTTTGAAAAAACTGCATTTTGGACGGTTTTTTCCAATTTTCCCTTAGACTAAGGGTCTGATCGAGTCGTCCGACCTCTCATTTTTGTCGTCTTTTCATTTTCTACAATAAGTCTATTGACATCATCACGATTACTCTGATAGTTTCAATTTTATAAGCAAAAAACTAAAAAAAAACGCGATTTTTTGCATAAAATTGTTAATAACAAAGACAAAAATAATGAAGTCGAGTGAAAAACATATCACTATATCATGTGGAAGTATTTTACACACAATGGCGGAGCTGGTTTTCTTCTAACACTTTTTACATGAAAAAATCTCTGTAGCTTGGCCTATTCCATATACAGAGCTTTCATAAACCTTTTGGAGTCTCTAGGCACTTTAGGATAATGAGGACCATATAACTATGGTATGACAGAGGTAATAGTTTGTTGACTATTAAATTAATGAGTACTTCAGGTAAATATAATCCGGTAAATGAGCTCACCTAGCATTTACTATAATCAAATTAGTGCTTGAAATTCTTCGTCGATCAAAGAAGTACCTCTCTAGATTTTAGACATGATATCGTCAATTGCTTTTCAATGTCTTTGAGTTCATCACATTCTATGAATATTACCGAGTTTCGAAAAATGAACATATTTATTGGTAATATCAGTTTTTGGTTGGCGATTTGGCAGGAAATGGAGTGGCCAATTAAAAACCACCTTCCCGTTCGATGTTATTTCTCTTGATGAAAAGAACTTAAAGGCAATAAGCGAAGCTATTCAAAACAGCTTTTTATTTATAACAACAGAATACTTACAATAATATTGTTAATTGATTAAAAACATTCTTACATATGTGGGTATAAATTTCTCAAATTTCTTTTAAATTTCATTTCCAGTGTGGCATCATAAAAAGTTCCAAATAGAAATTATCCTACTATGTTGACAATATCCGGGCTTTCAAAGTGTGAGCTGTGGTATTTGAAGCATAATGGAAATGAACTCTCGTGAAACCTTTTACCCATTCAAAAATGAATAACAATTATGTTTATTATTAAAAGTATATAATTGGTATCAAGGTATCTCATTATGTTTGCTGAACCAGCAACACCACCACCCTTCTTACGATGGATATATTTCCACATTAATCCTTTTGGTATTGGTTCAATTTTACCACACAGAGCATTGTAAAGTTTATTCTTTTCGTACGGACATTCGGAAGCAATTTCAGATGGCTTTCCCGCCACTTTGTACACTGGGTGTCCTTTTTTGTAATCTCCCGGACCATAGAAGCATATCAAATTAGTTCGTACACTTGAATTTGGAGGCTGGATTATAGTACATCCAATATATTCTGTGTCCGCCCAAACAAGTTTAACGAAGCCTTTGACCAGTGGATTCGATTTATCATCATATGAACGGATAAGTTTGGAATCCTTGACTGTATTCATCAGTAGTAAAAAATCATTAAACGCTTCAGACATTAAGTACTGATAATCGGTAGTAAATTTTCCAAAATATTTTACACCAACTTTAAATCTGAAAAATATTTCAACATGATTATTAGCATTATGTGCCTCTTCAAATATATAACATATGAAATAAAGACTTGTTCGATTTCGAAATTTCAATTAAATAATATTCAATAACTGAATTTGAATTCTCGCACATCACTTGGTGAAACATCATAAAGAATAAAGTATAAACTTTAAAATAAAAAACACTTGGCTTATGTTTCACAATATAAAAAATATTTAGATACTGTATTTAGCAGTAACGAAAGGTCGACATGTTTCGAGTTATGAACTCATTATCAAGACTGACTACAGGAGAGTATTACATCCTATTTTATGAAACATACAAAAGCAAAGGTGATCGTTGAAAATCAATTTGTTCGTTTACAAGTGGTAATTGACTATTATGGGCGGAACTTATTTCGAGAATTTCAAGAAGGTCAAGGGGTTTTCCTTTGTTACCTGAAGTAACAATTTGGTTCTGTTGAAATCCAGGAAGTGATTGAATTTTATACAATGTTCAGAGAAGCCAGTGATATTGTTTTGTAAAATTGACTTTTTATGTTCTTCAACACGAATGTTTATATTCCTTCCTGTCTGTCCAATATAGAAAGCAGGACATTCGTCGCAAAATATTTTGTAAACACCACTGTCTTCTCCAATGTTAGATTTTTCTTTATTATTAACCAAGAATGACTTCAAGTTTCTTTTATTTGTACAAATTGTTTTAACTTTATTTTCAGATAGTCTGTCACAAATTTTGCTACTCAAATTAGGCACATAGGTAATTTATTGGGAAGTATTTTTGTTCTTCATTAATAGTTTGCGTGGGGTATATTGAATGCAACAGATACTTTATTCGTTTTTTCCCAATGAGCTTGTCGATAAGACTTTCATTGTAACCGTTATTGGTGGCTAATAATTTAATTGTATTAACTTCAGTTTGGAAATTTGTTTGCGATAATGGAATCGTTAACAACCTATGTATGAACGAATGAAAAGCACTGACTTTTATTTTAATGTCGACTTTACGTTACTGCTAAATACAGTATCTAAATATTTTTTATATTGTGAAACATAAGCCAAGTGTTTTTTATTTTAAAGTTTATACTTTATTCTAAATAATATTTTATCAAAATTTTAAAGAAAGACGAGAGGCGTCGTGAGTGACACTTGAAATTTTTAATAGTTATCTTACGGGCAGACGACAATAGTTCAGAATGAACACTAAATTAACTTTAGTGAAAAATATGTTAGATTGTCGCATATTTATATAAGAGTTGTTGAATGGCGACGATTTAAAGCTATTTAGTAAACTATAAAGCTAGCTGAATAATTTAAACTAATTGTAATGATTACCAAAATAATAAATAAAACTGTTGGAGGACCAAAATTTTTTCTGTTTGTCGGATTTAGAGAAAAGACTGGTAAAAATTATGGGAAAAAAATCTGTTGCGGGAGACGAGGTAGTACATGAATTAGGATTGGAAAAATGTATGTTATTTTTTTTTTTTTAATTTCATCGCATCAACCACAGAGGTTATTAGCGAACTTTAATATAGTATACAGTTTGAGGTCTTTAGAAAATTTTTACATTGTGGCTATATGAGTTCGAGGAGATTAATAGAATTTAAGAAAGCTTTCACTGATTTTATATTGCACTTGGGTCCTAGGATGTTCGCTATCGAGCCAGTTGGAATGTTTGCTGCTTTTCGGTGTGTCGCGTAGTGAGGACAATTGACGAGTATATGTTCTACTGTTAGCTTTCTGTTGCATCGGTTGCATTTTGGTTCGGTTATTGGGCGACTAAACAAGTAGGAGTGAGTCAGATTTGTGTGACCTAGGACCTAGTCGCAATCTGGTTAGTAGTACTTGATCTTTTTTTTGATCGACAGGGTTCACGTCATTTCTCACTTTCTTCAGCTTACTTGAACAAGATTGCCATTTATTTTCCAGGCACTGAGCACTGATTTGATGATACATTTGGCATCATTACTCACTATTACCTGAACAGATTGTACACTCACTGGTTACAGCTTCTTTGAGTAATAAACAACCAATGTGGGATGGGACCAGAAATACGATGTTTTCCTATTTGATGGGCTCGGATTTAGAGAAAAGACTGCTGAAAATTATGGGAAAAAAATCTGTCGCGGGAGACGAGGCAGTACATGAATTGGGATTGGAAAAATGTATGTTATTGTTATCACTTAAAAATTATTTCTTAGCCCCACAATTCAGGTGTTTTTTTAACCATATTTGAAAATTCAACTTGAATCAAAGAGATAAGTGTTGTTTTTAATAATTGTAAGTATTTTTTTAGACGAGACGGCGAGACATTCGTCAATTATAATTATAAAAATTAAAGTAATGAAGTTGTTTGAACTCGCCTTTAGTCGCAATTTGAAGCAAAGAAATCAAAAAAATCACAAAATTAGAAATGACACACATAAAATTGACGTTTATTAAATGAAAATATCAGTACCGTAGAACGGGGCTAAATTGGAAATGCAGGGATATTTTAGAATTCATAACCTGTAACTTCATCTGGCATTACTGTTTAGGTACAACACAATTCCGCGTAAATTACACTGTAATAGTATAGTAAATAACTTTACTCATTCAGACTTTTGATGATTGCAGTATTCGTAAGCGTGGAAATGGTCTGTTAGACATTGAAAGTGAGGCGGAAAATCAACCAATATTTGAGCCTGTCAAACTTTCAGTGCTAGTGCGTCGTGGGTGAGAGTTATAGCAGTGAAGTTTTATATAAAAAATGGTGTTGATGTTAGTATCATTGCGCAAAAAAGGTATAAATATTATGCTACTCCTATATTTTTTATGGTCCTTTTTGAAGATCGGGGCTATTCTGGATGGCGTTTTTATAATCATTCCAAAATATCCCCGGTCTTCGAAAATCACCCCATTCTTTGAATTATCAATGCTACATTCCTTTTATTATTCTTGATTTAAAAATGTATGTTTTCCAATTTAACCCCATATACGAGGTAACTATAATTTATGCGTTATTCTTACCGATTCTAAAATATCCCCGACCCACGAGGCTATTTTAGACGGGTCTAAAACAATTTTTTTTCAGCACCCTGTAAGCATGGGGACCTATTTATCATTGAATAATATTTGGTCGTATATAAACCTATCCAAAAAGCATATCAAAATAGATTATTTTTAATTACTCTTTCTGCAATATTAAAAATAATGAAAAAAAAGTCTACAATAGCCCCGTTCTACGGTATTGTAACATTTAAAATAACAAATTACTCTACAAACTCCGGAAATACCCGAAGAGAAGGCGACTTTAACACAGAGTTCCGTCGAACGCGATTATCGCTTTCTACAGTAAACTTCTATTATAGAAAGCGACAGGTGGAATACTAGTTAGGGTGACCATATTTTTCTTAGGAAAAAAAAGTACAAAAATTGTAATTGATAAAAAAGGTGAGAAATTCATGTCGTTTAAGCTCAAATAAAGGGTAAAAAAAATATGAATGGAATAAACGTAATCATTTCATTACATTTCAATCAAGGAACAAAATACAAAAATTAATTATTATAAAATATATAAAAAAATTAATTAACAAATGATTTCTTTTAATGAAAAAAAAAGATTATGTACGTAGTATGTGTATGTAGTTAATTTTCCCTGGATTCCCAATAATTATTAATGTTGGAGAATAGTCTCTCAATCGATGGACTTGTGCCAGGAAAACAAAAAATGAACTCACATAAGATCTGCAAATTTTTAAAATTATTTTGACTTGACCCAGTTTCTTGTATAAATTTGAATGTTTCAAGCCGAACCTGACCGACGCGACGAATTTACAAATAGCTAAGAACTACGTTACGTTCCACTTGAGTCGATTTTAAATTACTGTCCTAAAAAGTAGTACATTTAGGTGTACTTGATGAACCTTTTAAGTACAATAGGACAGCATGCAAAAAGTAAGTACTGTCCTATTAAAATGAGTACATATGGTCACCCTAACTATAGTGCACGGTTTTCGTGCTATCAGTGAAACTATCTTAATCTCCATCAAATTGGTTTAATCTATCAACGCATCAAAATTTTTCGGCTTAGGTACTTGAATGAAAAACCCAATATTTTCATTTACCTTTGAGTATCGTAACACCCTTTGCGGTCCACAGCATCGCACTTATTAAAAGCGCATGACGCAATATATTCTAACTCCATGTCGTAGGACAGAACATGCATATTCGTAGCACCCATGTTACCATAATTTCCTATAAGAGTACCATTTGCTACGTTATTCCTAAATTCGTTGTGGGCGTTAAGGACTGACCTTCTGAAATTTTCATCTAGTTCCATTTCGGTGCAATTTTTTGTATGACAATGATGGGATCTTCGGCAAACTTCGTGAACAGCCGATTTACATTTCAAGGTACAGTAGTCTATTTCAGGACCAGCAGCCCCAGCGAGAATTGTGAGATATTCATTTATAATCAACGAATATATGATGAAAACCTCAATAATGTTTAACATTTTGAGTATGATAGTTGTATGACAATTGTATTTCGAATATTTGTCAGTGCAGCAATTGATTTTTGGCCTACTTACATACTAGTTTTATAAAGCGAGATCCGTTATTAGAAATATTATACCCTCATTGTTATTTAATGCCAATAAGGAAAAAAGGAAAAAAAAGGAAACACACGTGTTTCATTCCTCCCTGAAGTATGTGTCAGGGAGGAGGGCAGCTTGAGTTTGGGATTAACTCCTTCAGCCAGATCAGAGGATACACTTGTATGTACAAGTGCATTAAGGATAGGTGAGACGGGATATCTAATGAACATAGGAAGTGTGGGTAGGGTTCAGAGGATTAATACTGGCCCAGCATTCGCCTTATGAGTTTCCAAGCAGTGACTTACATTACCATGAGGAAACTTCTGAGAAAAACTCATGGCAGACCAGTCGGCCCCGGGGTTTGAACCCGAGACCTAAAATACGCTAGATAATGTATGAATTGATACATCGCAAATAGGTTGCCTTACAATAAAACAATGAAATGTTTAATCAAATTTTTTTGATCATGATCATTTTTTTGATTCATGAAAGTTGGGCATCAGCTGAAAGAATATACCTTAAGGATTTCAAAAAATGCAGGTTGCCTACATTCCACTCTGCGCAACTATAGGGTTGCCGCTTTTGAACAGGTAAGTAAGCGTAGATAATATACCCTCATTTGTTATTTAATCGAATTACAATATTAGGTTGCCTCATCAAAAAGTGTGTTGAATCCATGGTTGCCTACATTGAAGATAAAATTTTCTGTGCGAGCGTTGAGAGTGATAGATAAGCGTTGCGGACGCAATTCAATTTGACTGACAAAGATTCAGCGAGTTCATTTTGTAGATTACGGAACACTGGGTTTTCGGATTGGCAGTGCAGGTGCAAACAAATATACAAAAAAAACGAAAGTGACAAAAATATAATTGTAAACGTTTCGGAGAGGTGTCTCCTCCTTCAGTAGAGAACTTAGAGCCTTACAATTTGCGAAAAATTGTAACAATGAGCAATTATAAAAATGGTCCTTTTGAGAGTAAAGTCTCTTACTTCTAATTAAAATGTAACAAAACAAGAACATTAAAGTAATGTATTTTAAAACAAAAATAACAGGTTTGATCATTAAAAAGGGTGCCTCAAAAATTTCCTTTTTATTACGTTGTTCAATGTCTGTTAATGTCTTGTCATTGCTGTGTTCTGTTCTCTGTTTCTTCTTCTTTTTCTATTGTTCTTGACATGATAGGTGTATAAAATTGGCTTAAACCTTTGACGTCTTGTCTATCATTAACAGTGTCTTTTAAATTTAGTTTTATATTATCGTTTTCCAAATTTCTCTGTGTGTTTTGGTTCTGTTATCAATAATCTAACAGAACCAAAACAAAATTACAGTTTAAAAATATATTTTAGAGACTTTTAATACTTCTGATTTTTTTTTAAAGCCAATTTCGTACAATTTCACGATTTATTAGGCAAAACTGTAAGTCTTGAATAGTAATATCAGTTTAATAAAATTTAAATAATTCATTATGCATAGTGGTAGATTGTAAGTATGATGTATTGTATATGTTCAAATTGTTTGAACTTATTTTAATATTTTGTTGGCCTATTTATTCTCAGTTTACATACCCACACTAAGAAAACATTTATTCTCTCATCATTTTAATTTATTTAATTGATTTTACTTCAGGACAACTTAGAATAAATTAAAAATTACCTTCACAAAGATTCTCCCCTCATAATGATGTTATAAAGAGAGTGCAGCAAAAACCAAAGACCTCACAACGGATAGACATAACCATTCATTCATAAATCATCCTTTGTTTTGCATCAATCATTGCCTATAATAAAGACAAAGAAATAAGAGACAGAGAACCTGATAATTCCAACTTGCTGCAACGTCGCACAGTTTGTTTAAGAAAATTATTCTCAATAAGTGTTTATGTAAAATAATACACCTGAGTACTAAATGCTACACAAACCCAAGCCACTGAGAGAAAGAAATCACAACAAAATGGCGATTAGAAATAACCTCAACAAAACTTACGTTTGTGAAATGACAATTCAGAATGAAACGAGTCCAATTTTCCACTAACTTGGCACTGGCGGACCATGTTCAATTGTATGTAATTGCTATTTCATAATAATACTTCAAAAAGAAGCAATAAAACTGGAAAACGATCATAATAACTCAAAGTTTGACGTAATTCTGCTAGTAGGCAACACAGCAACTACGATTTTCCGATCGTCGGCAACAGGGCTGAAAACTATTTACTACGAAATACTACGAGTTGTAAAAATAAATGGACGACAATCCAATGTTGCAACTTCTTAATTGAAATTGAAATTAGCATAAGAATAACACCTTTTTTTTTACAAAAATGTATCTATTATTAACTTGAAATTACGATATTTTAAACCATAAAATATTATTATGAAATATTTTAAAATAGAAGTTAGTTAAATAACGGACAGCTTGGCAACACCGATTCTCTCCAACAAAGTATTTCATAGATTGGATTGCGATGTTGTCATGTCTTTTAGATAGCAAATGTGATCTCTGATGATTTCATCAAAATGTAAACAATTCAGACTATCTATAGTTGTAAGGTCTTTGGCAAGAACCCTTGGGCTTAGGAGCGCATAAAATCTATATTCGGCCCTATATATATATATATATATATATATATATATATATATATATATATATATATATATATATATATATATATATATATATATATGTATATATATATAATATATAATATACTCTATGTTATTTCGAAAGAAAATATTCATAGATTCCATGTATATATTTTAGATTATAAATATTTGGGAGGTGACAAAAATACTCAAAAAAATTATTAAAAAGGGAATAGATATAATTTGTAATGATCCAGACCCTGTTCTTCCAGTTCTTAATGGATCTATTGTTCCACACAAAGAGGTATATTGTTTATTTATTCCATCCTCGCACCCTTGTGCAATTTTTGTTGAATCCTCGGCCATTTTGTAGATAGGCATGCCGATTACATTTCCTGCAGGACCGTAATTGCAAATTAGTTGGGTCTCTGTACTGCCCTCTCCGTATCGGACCCTACTACATCCAATATATTTAGTTTCCGCCCAAATTACTTGAGTAAAGTGTCCCCTTTGATTTCCATCATTGGGGTAGTGGGCATCTGTAAATCGTTCTAACCAATTGGCATTTGTGAAATATTTAATTTCATCGAACCAATCTTGAACTGCCATTGCTGTTGCATTCATGCCCCCCATGCCCCACCAAATATTCTGACCGACCATGAACCTGCAAAAAAAAAATTAATATTACCAACATTGAATGGAAATGGCATATTCATAACTTTATAAAGAAATAAAAAACTATCTTTTCACAGGTTGAAATAAAAATATATTGAGTAAACGCGTTTCGTCATAACATTGACTTCATCTCGTACTAAATTATGGTGTTACAAAACAATCTATTTAGAAAAATTGAGTTTTGAAATTCCAGAACTCGAATACACGAACCCCAACGTAGCTATATTAAGCAAAAAACTGACTCTAATTATGCGTGTTCAAGAAAACCATACCTTTAATCACAATTATAAAATATAACGGTTAGAAAATAGTCTCCACAAAACTAATTGTTGGAAATCCCTAAACATCAATATACAGAGTGTTCCAGAATAACGTCAGAAAATTTCGAGGAGTTATTCTTTGAGACATTTTAAGAAAGAAAGTTCTTATGAATGTAGGTCCGCAAATGCTTCCTCGCCAAAATACAGGGTGTTGAAGTTTGAAAAAAATTTAATTTTTTTTAATATCTTCTAAACTACGAATGCTATCAACATGAACTTCAGAACATTGTTATAACTTCTTAAGTTCTATAAACTACTGTTGAAATTTCTTCCAAAACTGTCATTATCTACCAATAATGACCTCCCTCAAAAATATGGTTAAATGAAACCCACGGTACCCCTCTATTCTCCGCTCCTTAACAGTTTTGGAAGAAATTCCAACAGCATATTAAAAAAAAAATTACATTTTTGTCAGACAATATTTTCAGTTCAATTGTTTTTAGGATACAGCATTGAAAAATACACATACAACATACAATACATAGTTAGATAGGTAGATATACATCGGCAGATAAATAGATAAAAATAATTTATATGGCAGAACAACGTTTGCCGGGTCAGCTAGTATATATATTTATATATATATATATATATATATATATATATATATATATATATATATATGAAATAATGTTTATTTTCTGTGCAATAACAAATTTTTCAAATAATTACCACCTTATTTTATATCAAAAAACAAACATTTTGTTTTCCACAATATATCAAATCATGAAAAATATAAAAGTTGACCATGGTAAATAATATACTACTCAAGGTAAACAAGAAAAATTTTCAATAATTCAGAAATTTTCGAACAATCTTTCGATGTTTCGATCTTATTAGATTTCTTTAGTGCAGCTTACTTGACTCGGAGTAAATTGATATATTTCTTATTGTTCATCAATAGAAATCGTAGCTGGACAACTATATGGACAACAACCCAAAGCGTCTTACGCCAAAAATGCACATAACAAGCTCCATTAGAAGAATGTTTGATAATTTTCAAATTATTGACGAATTTTCCTTGTTCACTTCATCTGATATCAGTATCTTATATATTTACTTTTCGGTATTTCTGCAGAAGTCATGTTTCAATTGGACGCAAGCATTATTCCAACATGTTGCTATGTATTCCAGTTCCATGTCGTAAGAAATAGCATGCATATTTTCCGCTCCCCTGTTGCCATATGGGTGTTTTATACTTCCACTAGCAATTTTATTTCTTAGTTCATTATGAACATTCAACATATGTTCTCTGAATGCTGTATCAGATTCGATTTCAACACAGTTATTTATTGGTCCACATTCGTTTTGTCTCTCGCATACAGTATGCATACCTAAACCACATTTTATACCACAATAGTCTTTGGCAGACGAAGTCATTCCATAATTTAACAATAAAAGAATAAATTGAAATTTATGCGAATTTATTGACAAAAACATTTTAACTATTCAAATTGACAATCAAACACTGACAAACCAAGATGAATTATGGCCTTCTTTTCTTTCATTCGTGTGAATAAGATTTAAATAAGATAACAGACCTTATTGAGAATCATTGTAATTAACACCCGAGTATATTAATTAAGTATATATCAAATTAAAATAATTTTTTTCATTTATGAACTGAAAATATATCCAATGCAAGTATCCAGTTAATAATAATAGGTACATTTATTATATAATACTCTCTACTTTTGAACACAAAATATTATACATAATACAATGATACTAACTGACTGTTAGTATATTGAGAAGAAGTTATAATATTGTAGTAGGGGAGCCCGAGATGCTAAATGGGGATTTAGTCGAGCGTGGTGGGGACCTTTTGGATTGTGAAGATTAGATGCTAAAACGAAAAAAAGGTTATATGATGTATGCCATTTCACTGAGGGGGTAAAACGTGTGCAGATCTTCAAAAATTTAAAAAAAATTCGTTATATTGACATACTCGAGCGCGTCAGATATTAATAGTTTATACATCCCTCATCGTCTCTGACAACGAAGGTAAGTTAATCTGCCGGTTTGCATGGTGAGGGTGACCGTACGGACCAAAACTCATCGCCGATATTCAAAAATGCAAAAAACAATCGTGACATTTTCTTCAGAATAAAAATGAAAATTTAACCGTGCTCGAGAATGTCAAGGTGACGTTTTCTTTTTGCAACTATTTCCTTATTCCTCGTGCAAATCGTCAAATTAGTGAAATGCATACACTTCTGCATGTAATTAACTCACATTGCCTTAATCTGCCGCGCTCGAGTTTGTCGAACGATCGTTCCTTTTTACTAATCTTATCGGCTACCCTAGACGAACGCCCCCATATTAAGGGTTCATGTATGGTGGGGATACTCAACAGGGTGCAAGGTTTCTCCATATATATGTATTCTACCGCGCTTGAGTAAATCCCAAAATCCACGCTTGGGCTCCCCTACTATATAGTGTATGAAATTTATACATGTTACATCAAAAAAAGTCAGGCCCAAGAATTTTTTTTGGAAAAATAGGTCATGTTATACTATAATTTGGAAAAGGTAGGTATGTTCATTATAATATTAAGAAATAATGTATTTTCGGCTCGACTTTAGTATATCGCCCGCGCCTCTTCGTGGCTCGGTAACCCTGATGGTTGTGTACCTCTGATCATGGGGTGTTTATATACCAAGTATGGTTTCGCTGAGATGAGGGGTTTAGAAGATATAGGGGGTTAAGCAATATTTACAGGAAACTATATATAGATTTTGGGATATTTCAATGTTTTATGTTAGGTTTGAGGTTAAGTTATGTTAGGTTTGAGGTTAGCTTAGATTAAATCAGGTAAGGTTTGGGGTTAGGTGCAACTCAGTAAAGTCATACTTGGTATATGAACACCTCATGACTTAAGCTACACAACCATATAATCACGCTCCCGAAATGAAGCGGGTTATATATTATAGTGCAGCCGCATTTTCAATTTCTAATGAGTATTCAGGTCAAGATAAAAAGCACAGCGCGAGTAGCAGCGGCAGTGGCTGCATGTAAATGGTGAATATATAAGATACTAGCTGACTCACCAAACGTTGTTCTGCCATATAAATTATTACTATATATCTATAGTGCTATTGGAGAAAGTATAAATCCTCGAACCCCGATGCGTACTACGCCCATTCATGCCCCCGTCGAACGGTACGCCTCTGTCGTCGTTGTTCGGACAAATCATTTGTTGATTTTAACTTATATACGGTTGCTATAAATACACTCATTATGCCCTAGGGTCTTATGAGCGGGCATTATGGATCATAACGCCCGCTCATTGTACGAGGACAACTGAAGCAACTTCCATTGATTAAATACTTCATAATCCTTGTCGTATACGACTCTGGATGTCTCCGGCAATTAATTATTCGCAGCTTTGGCTGCATTTTCTATGATATTCTTGGGTAAATTCATAATCATTTCCATTATTTCTATAAGACTACACAAAGAAAGCAGCAATGAGATTCACTAAATATGATGACAAACATATTCACAAACGTCAAAATATCAACAAATGACATGCCTACTATGAGAAGGAAAATGGAAAGTATAGGAGCAATGAAACGATTTGAAAATCGATTTTTCATTATAATAAAATAACTTTTTCGTGAAAAATAAAATCTTGTATGCACCACGTGCGTTACTAGATCTTAGCGCCCATCGGGCGTTAGGATCTATATAACGCACTTGGTACATAAATAACTAGTACCTATACCTATACTGACAAAATAATTTCTCAGAATTTGTTTTGTATATCTTTAATGGTGAAATTGTCATAGATAATATTCATACTAGATATTCTTCATTAAGTTCTCGTTTATTACAACAACAACACCCATTTGATACGTGAAGTTATTTTATTCCATGATCACACCTGAAAATGAAAATATCATTCATCATTAAAGCAGCTCCAGTGAGAATATTCTGAATACTTACTATGAGGTTATATTCCTCAGGAGCTAAAATTTGTAGCGCCATCTTCCTCAAAGCTAATATACCACTGATTTCAACGGTCATCGTTCCGAGGATGTTTCTGTTAGTGGAATCAAATATTTTGTATTCTAATTGTTCTTTATTAGTTTCCAACTGTATCACTTCGAAAAAATCGATCTCAGTGTAACCTGAGAATGGAAGGAATAATCTAATTAAAGTAAAAATTATTGCTAAAAACAAAGACAAATGAGTAACAATACAACACAACTCAGAATAATTCAAATATATACCTATATATATATATATATATATATATATATATATATATATATTTATATATATAATATATAATATATATACATATATATATATATATATATATATATATATATATATATATATATATATATATATATATAGAATATGCTGGCCAGTTTATTTTGTTAACACTCACTTCCACGAGGTATTGTGTGACACAAATTGCTGTATGTGGCCAAATAAACATTACATTTGATAACGTAAACCGTTGATGACAGGTTCATTTCATTCTTTGAAATGAACTAGTGCATTTAAAGGAATGAATCAAAAAACAAAATGTTGGAAAGGAATAGTTCTTAAGAAAAACTGGTATAATGAAAAAAATTGACCACGAAATCACTCCACAGGATGTTTTAAAATTAGGGCTTAAGAACAAACTTCTACTCAACTTCGTATATTGTCCAATAAGCCAGCATTCAGCAAAATGCCGAATGTGCAAGTTAAAATAGATAGTTTATTGTGGTAACGTCCATTATCATAATATCAGAGAAATCTTACAGGTTTCTGGACAAAAATGTTTATTGTATGTATATTGTTAGTAAATTAATAATAAAAATTTTTGTCCAGAAACCTGTAAGATTTCTCTGATATTGAAATAGATAATTTTATCTACAGTTTAGTGAAAAAATTTTGAAAATCGAAGTAAAAATGAAAAAACTATGAGACATCATATTTTGCCAAATATTAACTTGTTGCGTTTTTTTGCACCTGAGTATATATATATATATATATATATATATATATATATATATATATATATATATATATATATATATATATATATATATATATATATATATATATATATATATATATATATATATATATATATATATATATATATATATATTTATATATATATATATATATATATATATATATATATATATATATATATATAATAATGTATAGCGTTGTTTCTAGTGATGAGGGGCTGATTTGGCCCTAATTAGCTAAAAATTAATATTAACATTGGCGTTATGAGGGAGGCAATTTATCGATAAAAATGTACGCCACTGACTTTAATTTAATTTCGATAATTCTCTGAGATGAAGCGACTAAAACTATAACTTTTTCTTTTCTTGAATTTTTCTCATATCTTGCTTCGTTTTCTAGATAAAAAATTAAAACAATTTTATTGCATCTCCAGTTATCATACAAAAAATTTACAAAAACTGTTGAAAGTGACCTCTTGCAACAATGACTTTAGGTGTTATTCTAATGTCAATCATTTTGTATCTATCAAACAAATCGCTGAAAAGATATTTGAATTAATTTAAGAAAACATTATTTAAAAACAAAACTTTAGCACCCTGTATCTTCGAAACAATGCATATCCGGACTACATTTATGAAAACTTTTTTTCATAAATGATCTGAGGAATCACACCTTTAAATATTGCCCCTTCTTTTTTAAACACCCTGCATATATATTGATATATATATATATATATATATATATATATATATATATATATATATATATATATATATATATATATATATATAATGAATACAAAATCGGCATTCATGTATATTTATGAGTTTTAGACCCAAAAAATATAGATACTCACATTTTTAGAGGAAGCTCTGACCGGAAATTGTTTGACAATACAGTGATGATGAGAAAAACATCGAGAAATACACGTATTGTAATTATTAGCTGAATTTGTTACAATAGTGGCTACTAAAATTGATGAAAAAAATTGAGGGCCCATATTTAAAAAAATAAAGTTGCTGATCGAATCTAATGAACGAAACGTCGCATTGAAAATTGGTTCATATCAGGTTGTAACAAAAATAAAACATTATCGAATGTTCTCCTGACTTTTTTCTATATCATTCGAAATGGAGGCGGTAGAGTCAAAAAACAAAATTCCACTATTTTAGTTCTTGGCCAATATCTCAAAAACAACCATTCATATTCAAGATCTGAAAAAACCTCATTATTGCTCCAAAAAATGAGAAACTTTTGTCCAATTTTACCGACATAGTAGGAGGTGGCGATCCCACTCCGTTTGAATAAAAGAGGAACTTGACGATCTCACGTTGCCTTATATGTTTGTGGCGATCACACAAGACATGAAATAGTGGCAGTACCACTAGGTTTAAAAAGGGTAGTAAAAGTATGTTTTAAAGGTAGTAGGTACCATTACATTACAGCAATGAATAGAAAATGTTATATTATATAGTAAAACACTAACAGTATGTTTTGAAGGTAGTAGGTACCATTACATTACAGCAATGAATAGAAAATGTTATAATATAGTAAAACTCTGATATAAGTTGAAGTAAGCAGAAGATATCAGTATGTTTTAAAGGTAGTAGGTATCATTATATTACATAATTTGTGGCTATGATTTGAAAATGTTATATTATATAGACAAACTCTATAGAAACTCAAATATGACGTGAAGTATGTAAAAGTGGAAATACGACTTTGTCAAAAAAAAAAAAAAAAATTGGTTGATTTTGGTATAACGAAAATTCTGTTTCGTACTTTGTGCTTACAGATGGACACAGTGCGAGGACGCACTTATCACAGGATGGCCGTGTTAACGGTATCCCTATACACCCCCTTTACACTCCCCATCATTAGTTACGTCAGGACGGACGAGTGGTAGAAGCAGACATGCGCCTCACCAATGCAGCAGTAACGATTAACGAACTACTGTGCACGAGAGAACAGTCAAGAAGGGGGAGTCGTCGAGTATGCTTGAACGTATGAACAAGTTGTTAACGTATGGAGCAATAAACGGAGTTGGTCTAAATAGTTATTCTTATTTGTGTGTATCAACCCCAGTATTTACCATTTAACCCTGTATTTAACATATATATATATATATATATATATATATATATATATATAAGAATATATATATATATATATATATATATATATATAATATATATCAGTGGCGGCTCGTGAGGTTTTGGTTTGAGGAGGCTACAAGAGGTGTTAAAAAATACACCTTAGGCGAAATTTTAGGATTTCAAGGTCAAACCGCCTTATAAATTTAAAGAAAATCAAAGTAAAACAAGCACCCTAAGCTATTAATTTATTTTCACTTTCGAGTGTCTACCTTGAGACCTACAACTCCTATTTACAATATTCACAAAAACTCTTCTCAGCCAATTAATCAATTCATCTATTCATCAAATTTTTTCTTTCACAAAATAGGTACCTACCTACCTACTTAACGAATTTGTTAACAGCTGGTGAGAGCAAATAAAAAGTTATTATATATTTCTGAAGATTAGCGGGATTCTGCGATCTTTAACGTTAGCAAAATGATCTATAATATCCTCATAAAATTTTTTGTCTTTCGCCAAAGGTTTTACCAATTCCTTTTCAATAGACAACAAACTAATATTTTTCAAACGATCCTGGCTCATTGAATTTCGTAAATAAGTTTTAATTCTCTTAAGAGTGGAGAACGAGCACTCTACGGAAGTCGATGTCACCGGGATAGAAACAATTAGACATAAGAGTTTATAAACTAGGGGTAAATCTTGATTCAAATCATTATCAAAAAGGTATTTAATAGTCCTCACATGATTTTCATTTTGCTCCAAAATTTCATTGTCATTATAAACAACACACAGTTCACTTTTTATGGCCACCTTATCAAAAAAAGTGTATTTTTGACATAACTTTTCCAAAAGGTTATCTGGAAAATTAGCCGAAAATCCGGTTAACAAATTTTTATTGAGTAAGTCGAAGAAATGCAGTTCTTTCAAATCAGAGAACCTTATTTCTATTTGACCCCTAATAGTATCCAAAATTTCATAAAATATTTGCTTATAGTGAAACTCCATATCTGCGTAACTGAATTTCTTTCAATTTGGGCTAAATTGAGTCGTATCATCAGTAGTTTGAAATACAGAAAAAGTTTTTTACAATAAACGAAATTCTGAAATTTTTTCCAAAAGAAACTTGAGCCGATTTCGTGAGTAAATTACATCTGAAAACTTGTGCTGTAGGATTTGAAAAACTATTTATGTCTGTTCAAAAATTAATTTTAAGATGTTTAAAAAATATATAAATTCCGTATCTTGTAAGTAAGATATTAATCCGCGTGCGGTGAAAAATTCCTCACTTTCAACTATAGAATTAAATCCTCAAATCCTAAGCGGCCCCAAACAGAGACATTTTCCCTAGTAAAAAGTAAACACTGCCAACAAAATAATTTATTTTTTACCTGTGATCCGGTTAGGCAAGGATGTCTCTCATAATTTCTTGTATTAAAACCGCGGTTTTGTTGTCCACCAAATTGTTTAATTCAGGGGTAGGTCGCAATGTTTTTGTCAAAACTTTATCTTCATAACTTAGTGCACTAAAGTTATGGAATAACAAATATTCCACTAAGTCACCATTGAAATTTTTGAAATTAACTTCAGTAACCAAACTCATTTTAAAAACAATACTCGAGCAATATAAGTAAATAAGCTGTTGTCGTCCATTAGTCACTACGATCACACTACGATTAATGCTTTCCAACGAATTCATTCGATTTTACCCGAAATTCTATAGTTGTGATTGGTCGACATTGTATGAGACTCAGGATCCATCGGTGTTTCCATTTACATGTGTTTTGCTTTTCTATTGCAATGAAGTATTCATTGACAGTATTCGCACCGTTGTTTGCAATTTCTGTGGCAGGCATAATGAACGTTGAGAATATACCTTTCTAAGCCTCCGCAGCGTTGCCACAAATCTTGAAATGAATGAAATGCAGTAAATGTAAATACCATTATATAAGGTAAGTTGAAAGGAAGGTAGGTGCATAAAATAATATGATTTTGATTAATATGAATATGCTGAAATCTGACTATTCAATATAATATATTAGTGATACACGGAATATTATTGAGGAGGAGGCTTAGCCTCCTTAGCCGCCTTTGAATAGCCGCCACTGATATATATATATATATATATATATATATATATATATATATATATATATATATATATATATATATATATATATATATATATATATATGTATATATATATATATATATATAAATATTCATTTAGAATTTTCTGTTATACTAAATGACCACCGAAAATATATTTTCAGAAAATTATGAAAGAAATAATTGATTCAATAATAAATTACTGATTGAAATCTGATGGCCAATAATAGTGGAACGTACTGAAAATACAATGTTTATATCACAACCTGACTGTCGTGAAAAACTATCAAATACGATAGTTTTCACATTCAACTAGAATTTCACGAATTCGAGTAATAATCCAGAATTAATCAGCCTTTGACTCTCACGGTTATAATTCTGTAATTTCATGAAATTCTATAACGAATCCATCAGTATTCGATTCAATTTTTTAATTCCGTAAAAAATAAGCAGGCATTTTCGATTTCAATGTGATTGGATTGATAATTCATATGAGGGCTATGTAGGTACAGGTTATTAAAATACTCCTATAAAAATTGCAATGAATTTGGAAAAAACTCTATTGCAGCGAGCTGCATTAAAAAAGCACGTTTTCATACAGTATCCAGTTTGAGAAATCTACTCATTCAATCAAAATTGTTTTACCAAATTAGAACCAGCCTCCGGTCTATTTAGATTACCAACTTTCAACCCTGTTGCTTCAAAATTATGCTTTTATCGGGTAAACAAGATTTATTTCCTTTCCCGGGGGGCCAACCCCCAATCAATTCCAACTACCTACTTACAAAAAACAACCCTACTGTTACAAAATTGCGCCCTTTATCGTGTGTAAAATACATATATCATCAATACAATACATACACACACACACAAATATATATATATATATATATATATATATATATATATATATATATATATATATACAGTGGCGTAGATAGCTTTTTTCGATGGGGGGGGGGGATATGACTTAGTGCAAAATTTCATAATTTTTTCAACTAAAGTTCTATTTTTGTTGATAAAAATAATCTGTCATGTAGGTAGTACAAAATAAGCAGAAATTTTGAATTAAATTGCAAAAAATTCGAATTATTTGAATTGGAAAAAATTAATTAAAGATCAGTGAAAAATTGAATTATATTTAATTGGATATATACAGCATTGAAAATTTTTTTGGAAAAATCAAGTTTTCTGTGTTTTTTGACAATCCATTCATGACTTCGTCAGCGATGAATTGCTAGAGCAGCCAAACCTTTCAATAACAAAAAATTGGACAAACATGAGTTTTTAATTTGCAATGAGTTTTATATATTCAGAAGGGTCATTACAAGTCCATTTCTTTTATCGTGCTCCTTTGAATAGTTTTTATTCGCTTCAAACGTCGATACCGGCAACATAGTTAATATTCTGAGCAACATGATATTCGAAAAAAAATTCTAGGCAACCAGCCAGCTCTCTTATTGAATTTTTAGGCTTAACATCGCCTCTATGAATTAAATATTTCTTCCACACTTTCAACTAACGAGAACAACAATTGTGGCAATAAGAAATTTTTGATAAAACTCGTCAGTTTTGATGATTTATCAGCTGCTTGTCAATTTCGTATAAATCATGCTTGAAAAACACCGAAAATCTTTCTAACACATTTAGTCTAGTCAACAAATGCTTTTTTGTTCAACTTTTTTCGCAAGTCTCGGAAAAATACGAGCAGAACATGTCACTCGATTCGGAGTGGCATGTAGATGTTTTTTGAGAGAAATAAAAATTCGCTAGCGAAAATTATGAAAGTTATAAACATAATCCTGAAAAAAAGGAGTTGGATGTTTTGCCAATATGTCAAAAATTAATTGAGATTTTTTTCTGAAGAAAGATTCGAAAAGAAGAGGAAATTTTTTAAATGAAAGACTCAACTTCCGGAAAAAATACGGCCGAAAACAGGTTATTTGATTGGGCAAGTCAGGAGCATTAAGGATACTTCAACAATAAACATTATTCAACCATAATAAATATGAAAATTAAGGAATGAAAAAATTCAGACAGTTACTAAATCGGTGAATGAGCAGTTATCTGGCAATAATAGCGATTTTTCAAATAGTTATTCAATAGTTAATTAACAAGTTTTTAGTACTTGAACCTGAGAATTGTGAGATTGACAACTGTTCGCTATAGATCTGAGATTTTTTTTCATTCTTGGAGCTATTATTATAAGGCTTCAGAGTAAATCAACGTTGAAAATATAAAAAAACTTCAATTTTTCAGTTGTTTATTATTAATTTACGTAGTTTTGCAACATCAAAATGAAATTATTTTTATAATTTTAATGATCCGTTTTTTATTATCGGAAGCTACAAGGAAATGGTTTTTTTCAATATTCATCTCCTATTGTTTAAAAGTTTCTTATAAACGAATGCGTTGTTTATAAGAGAATTGAGAAAAAAAACTTATGTTTAATTAAAGTGTTCATTTTTGCAACTAAGAAAATTGTTAGTAAAAAACTAAAAAAAATTTAAAATTTTTCTGCAGTCTTTCGAAACTAGCTCCAAGAAAGAAAAAAATATCAGATGTATAGTTTAACAGTTATCACACTTACAATGTTCTTGTTCAAGCAGCAAAAAAACTATTCCATAACTGATTGAAAAATCGCGATAAAAATGTTTTGTGGCTGGATTATTGTTCATACCTATCCAGTAAGAACCTGAAATTTATCATTCCTTAATTTAATAAACTTAGTTAAATAATGTTTATTGTTAAAGTGTCTGAAATGGGCGTTACTTTCGCAAGCCAGATTATCTGTTTTCGGCCGTATATTTACCCCTCTGAGAAAATTATAAATATTAATCCTACAGTTCCGAGAGATTTTCTTTTAGAAAATATCCTTCTCTTTTTGTATCTTCATTTAGATATCAAAAATATAAATAAGTTTTTGAGATAATTTTTTTTTCTGTAAATTGACTATAACTTTTACAATTTTCTTAAACGGAATTTAACTTTTCTCGAAAAATATCTACCTACTCTTCCGAATCGAATGACACCTTGTTCATATTCTTCCGAGAATCATGAAAAAAGTTGAACAAAAATGCACTTGTTGACTGGACTATATTCTCATGATTAGTAAATCTTTCTCCAAGATCCATGATGTATAAGTCCAGAAATGGATTGAACACCATCACAAGAAAACTTTTACTAACTCGACAAGTTTTATTAACTTCAAAATATTATGGAGTAATTAAATTGACAATCAAAGCCGAAAGTTAGTCATATTTTGATACCTACTCTACCTCAAAAAATATTCGAGATATTAAATATTGATTGAAAATCTTTTCAAAGCAGAAGTTACGCTCCTCGAATGTAAACAGAAATTTAATCGGCCTCTAGAGCCAAAAAAACGTATGTGAAATGGAAAATTTTATTTACGAAGTAAGAAGTCAAAGTTTTTAGCATATTTTATACAATGTATAATTAGTAGTTTAATAGGTTACTGTGAGCAAAAAACGTGTTTAAAAAGTTCCAATGGCTCTAATGGAAAATTTTTATTTCGAAAGAAAGTCAACCAAAACCTCCTCGCGATTCTTCTCTTTCAAAATTTTATACTACCTATACTATTGATGAAACTGTTCGTGCTTTGGATATAATACTAGGTATACTATTAAACAAAAGCTCGAGCAGTTTTGTTTGAAAGTAAGTAAGTACAGTATGCAATTTAGAATTAGAAGAAGAAAATTTTCCATTTGAGTCATTTGAGCTTTAAACACGTTTTTTGCATACATAATATCAAAAGAGGTGCTAGTGCTTAGTGAATTTCATGTATACTCAAATTCGTAGATGCAAAGACTTTTATTCAATTCTACTATAATTTTTGTTAGCTCATGGGGGGATTAATCCCCTTGATCCCCCCCTATCTACGCCACTGTATATATATATATATATATATATATATATATATATATATATATATATATATATATATATATATATATATATATATATAATAGTTGATGGAATCCGTCGTTACTACGTGATAATTTAACATGATTAACAAAACTAAATTTACTACGTTTATTATCACAAAATATTTTGAAAAATATAACACTGCGATTGCAATTTCGGTCACTAGACCATCATCGGGAAGATTGAGTTAAGAACTGAATATAAAATAATTATAGATTTGCGCTTACGGGTGGGAAAGGATTATTGCAGGTACCTAAATAGACAAGAGGAACATATTTCAAGAAGGGCTAATCGAGTGAATTTCACAAATTGGTACAATACAATGTTCTTAGAAAAGTCATTATTGTTTAAATACACTAAATATAGGAGAATATATCAAGTCAATCTGGTCGTTCAGCAAGATATCTTTTGCATTATTATTCAGTTTAAAAATTTCTAATGATTCTAAGTAAGTAAGTTTGGTTCCTTTCGGTAATTTGTGCATGATTTGAAAATTATCTATTTGTGGGAACGGGTGGTGGTTTTCACGGCAATGATTTGAAAACGTTGAATCCGTTTTATTTTTAAAAAAAGATTGTTGGTGTTCTTTAAATCTTGTCTTGAACGATCGACCAGTCTGACCTATATATACTCCTTTACATACAGGACAAATCAACTTATAAACTCCTGAACTTTCAAATTTTGAAGTGATATGACATAGTTAGGAATGAGATTATTCCTCAGGCACTCTTGGTTGAACCATATATTCTGACTACACAAACTGTATTTAGTTCTCAACCTTCTATAGAGGACGGCTTGAATGGCTTCACTTGCACTTTTTAAATAGTTGATGGAATCCGTCGTTACTACGTTTATAAGTTGATTTGTCCTGTATGTAAAGGAGTATATATAGGTCAGACTGGTCGATCGTTCAAGACAAGATTTAAAGAACACCAACAATCTTTTTTTTAAAATAAAACGGATTCAACGTTTTCAAATCATTGCCGTGAAAACCACCACCCATTTCCACAAATAGATAATTTTCAAATCATGCACAAATTACCGAAAGGAACCAAACTTACTTACTTAGAATCATTAGAAATTTTTAAACTGAATAATAATGCAAAAGATATCTTGCTGAACGACCAGATTGACTTGATATATTCTCCTATATTTAGTGTATTTAAACAATAATGACTTTTCTAAGAACATTGTATTGTACCAATTTGTGAAATTCACTCGATTAGCCCTTCTTGAAATATGTTCCTCTTTCTATTTAGGTACCTGCAATAATCCTTTCCCACCCGTAAGCGCAAATCTATAATTATTTTGTATTCAGTTCTTAACTCATTCTGCCCGATGATGGTCTAGTGACCGAAATTGCAATCGCAGTGTTATATTTTTCAAAATATTTTGTGATAATAAATGTAGTAAATTCAAATTTAGTTTTGTTAATAATATATAATATATATATATAATAATATATATATATATATATATATATATATATATATATATATATATATATATATATATATATATATATACCGGGTGTAAATGAGTGATGGGCCACCCCTATAACTTTTTAATGGATTTCTGTTACTGGCTCCCGGACTACTGGTAGCAAATTTTTTACAAAAAAAATTTCTAGATTATCTACAGTATTCGCTTACCAATTTCTGTACATGTCTGAATAAGTTCTGCAGGATTTGATTTAGGTTCTGCAACAACTGAAATTTTCAGAGGAATTCTATCCCTTATCATAAGAGAAATAGAGTAGCATATTTCTTTGTTTTTACTTGAGTCGATGTTATATGACTTCTTGAAGTTGAATGTGATTTCTGTGTTTGGAGGAGGTATTGGTAAACTTTCTTCTGCTTCCATTTCGGGTCCATCCATGTGAAGAAACTTGTATTCTACATATATTCTGTTGATAGTGTCATTTTCGTATGGTTTAGATTGGGGAAAAAATAATACATGACATATCGTTATCTCCAAGGTGGGTTCGAACTTTTGTGGCCGGATAGGAAAGGAACGGAGGAGGACCTATATGAGGAAGAAATACATGAAAATTTATTAAATTGTTTTAATAATACTTTTCCCAGCCCTCCGGTCTCTTACTAGCGTTTTTTTTGGAGGAGCAATCCATAAATTACGAATGAAGAATTCAATGATTTATGGAGCCCCCTTCCATCGTTGTCACAAGTGGCCAAATTTGTGTGACTCCACTGATATTACGCCACACATTTTGAAATTTTATATTCAGAAATTATAAATTAGAAAGAGCACTTTCAAAATTATATATATATATATATATATATATACATATATATATATATATATATATATATATATATATATATATATATATATTTATATATATATATATATATACATAGATATATATATATATATATATATATTTAAATATATATATATATATATATAATTATATATATATATATATATATATATATATATATATATATATATATATATATATATATATATATATATATATATATATATATATATATTCATTTGGATTGGTTTTGTATCTGTATATTATAGATTGTTGGGATTTTTCGTGGTATAACAGATATTAAATGACTAATAAAGTTAGATTTAATTTACTCGACGTTTCGGCTCTATTTTTGGAGCCTTTTACAAGAGTTTCATGAAGAGTCTGTAAGATAAAATATAATTTAAAACTAGTTCACAATACAAAGGTTGATATTAAAAATGTACCTCACTACGGATCGTTTTGTTTTATTTTCTTTTGCTGTGGTAAGTTCCAGCTCGTGTGAACGACTGGTTTATGAATCCGAAACAGAAACAGGTGTCGAGTCATAATCGTTTCACGTGTCTTCGCGTTATGCGCCTTTTATAATATTTGAGAATACACGGTGCTCAAATTATTCACGTCTGAACGGTTATTGATTACATTTTGTAGATTTTTCTGGATATGTATCATTTCTAAAATTTCTCTTTTCTTTGTGTTAGTTTCTGTTGCCAAGATTCTAGTTTTGTCGTAGTTGAAACTATGTCCGTCTGTTTGTTTGTGTTTATTCAGTGCCGTGATCTGTGTTTTTGAATATTTATGCGTTTTAATTCTTTCTTTTAAGTGTTGCATTGTTTGACCTATATATGTCTTATTACAGTTGTTACATGGGATTTCGTATACTGTGTGTGTCTTGTCCATTAGAGGTGTTTTGCTTTTGAGTTTTGTGTAAATTTGTTTTACTTGGTTTTGTGGTTTGCTACAAACCACTGATTCAGTTTTTTACTGCCTAGTAAATACAGTAAACCAATCAATGCCATCATTTCTGTCCTTGATGTATCTTTGGCATCCCTTTCTCTAGAATATTCTCCTGAATGATTTTGATGTATATAAGAGTTTGTGTACTTCACAATATCATCGATCATAGATATATCGATAATCTGAAGAATTGCGTCGACCTCATTGGAAATGTTACGTGCTCCAGAGCTTTTGGGCCAGGGAATTTTTTTAAAAGATTTTTTTCTTTAGTTTTAGTAAAACGAAACTCTTTTTTATACCAAATAGTCTGTTTGTCCTTTCCCACAAAAAAATCTCTTTCTGTATGATTAGTTTCATCATTTCCATTATCGGATTCACTTGCTTCTTCCAAAACCAACTCATCTTCTGACTCGCTGTGATGGTCTTGATGTTCAATAATTTCTTCCTCTTCATCTGAGTCGTCATCGGAAGGATTATCGGGAACATCAGCTAAAATATCAGGACCTTCGTTCAAAATGTGATCTAGTTCTTTATCTGAGAGATATTTTCGTGCCCTGAAAATAAAGAAAAATAAAATTTCTCCTAACACAACACAAAATATAAATAAAAAATTTAATAGAAATGTCCTAAAAATAAAAATCTAAGCAGTTAATCTACAAAAATAATATAGAAAACTACTCACATTACCAGGCGCGTGTGACACTTTGTGCGCCAACAACAACACGAGTCTCTTGAACGAACGATAACTCGTGATTGACAAACTGCTCACTGCTACAACTTTCTCCAATGACTTGTTACAAGTAACTGAAGGCATTCCTAGCTGCACGGCCTTAAACGTAGTCGTATAACGAAATAGAACACGAATATTGCCGAGTGGCGCACTTTATACATAAGCGCGCCTGCTGCTGGGTTAATATCAACCTTTGTATTGTGAACTAGTTTTAAATTATATTTTATCTTACAGACTCTTCATGAAACTCTTGTAAAAGGCTCCAAAAATAGAGCCGAAACGTCGAGTAAATTAAATCTAACTTTATTAGTCATTCAATATCTGTTATACCACGAAAAATCCCAACAATATATATATATATATATATATATATATATATATATATATATATATATATATATATATATATATATATATATATATATATATATATATGTATATATATATATATATATATATTGTTGAGAAAATCAATAATAAATCAGATATTTCAGAAAATCTACAATATATCTGTTGATATTGAAAAGGAAATATTAAAATAATATAGAACTCATCTTTACTTTCACGCAACTCTAGTTGTTTCAGTGGTTTTGACGAAGAAGGAACTTTGGAAAAAAAAATTTGTAATTTCACTTTTTTTTCGTTACTTCATTCACAATTCTTTGATTTTCGATACTTATTCATCTCCAACATTGTCTACTTTTCAAACTTCGTCATACAGTGTTGACTTTATTTTGTATATTTTGTTTATTTTCATCAGTTTAACCTGCACTGCATGTTTCATATAGTTTGCAGTAAAGAATAACTAAATAAATTTTTTTACTCATATTAAATTTGTTGGATGAAAATCGCAAAATATTAGCAGAACTAAGAAACACATGTCCATCACTTAGCGAAGTTTAAGTGTGGAATGAATGATAAAAGCAATTGAACATAGACGAAATCACGGCGGCCGCTTCTGTTTTGAGGCAGCAATACCTCAAAGGCGATATTCGCCTTTCGGCGAATTTTAAAACCGACCTAGAAGGGATAAGATACATTGAGAGTGAAATTTCTCAGCCGTCACATTCCAAAACGTACAACAAAGAAATCCCAACCAGATTAAGATACCTATCCATGGAGTTGATAGTATTTTTAAGGTATTTCTTACAGTTGAAGTTTGGGGTTTTAATGGTTTAAGGTAGGTACAGACATGGTCATATTTTGTTGGCAACAAGTTGCTGATGGTGTTTCCAGTCAACATCTTAACAACGGTAATAAGTTGATGGTTATTCATCAACATCAGGAGGTATGGTATCAAAGAAATTGGTTGCGTGTTGCTTGTATCCATGTTTTCCATTCTAAATGAAAAACATAGCTCAGCGTGGACGGTATTGTCAACAATATTGCAAATTAACATCGAACTGAATACACGGTTTATACATATTTGTTTTATTTTCTAACCTTTGGATAATGTTGTGGTCAAAAGAGCCCCTAATACAACTTATAGAAACGATGAAAGCTGCTCCTGCCTTGTGGGCATACCTATACACCAAAAAATATCGAGATAAGAACCTGAAGTTTGATGAAACGATCAAAATAACTACTTCAAAACAATTGTGGATGAAATTCAGCAGGAAACGGAAGAAACTTAGAGATGCTAAAATTTCGGAAGACAATATATGGTTCGGATACAATATGAAGAAGTTTCTCGTAGAAGACGATACTTTCATTCGCCTTTCCTACTCAATAACTCTAACTGGTGTGGATTGTGGGATCGCATAGTATTGGTTTGAACTCGTCAAACGATTGACAACATGTTTCCATATACAACTATCTCCATCCCACAAATTTGTTACCAACATCTGGCAACATGTAGTCAACAGTAGCCAACATGCGGTTGTCCGGTCTGTACATCAGGGGCGGCTAGTCAAAGGAGGCTAAGGAGGCTAAGCCTCCTCAAAAATATTCCGTGTATCACTAATATATATATATTATATTGAATAGTCAGCATTCAGCATATTCATATTAATCAAAATCATATTATTTTATGCACCTACCTTCCTTTCAACCTACATTATATAATATAATTTATTAATTAAGATAGAAGGTATTTACATTTACTGTATTTCATTCATTTCAAGATTTGTGGCAACGCTGCGGTAAGCTTAGAAAGGACGAAAGGTATATTCTCAACGTTCATTACGCTTGCCACACAAAACCAAACTCACACCACTCAAAAACAGAATACTTTATTGCAGTAATAAAGCAAAACACATGTAAATGGCAACACGGATGGAACCCAGTTTCGACCAATCACAACTATAAAATTCGCGTGAGATCGAGTCAATTTCGTTGGAAATCGTAATGTGTCGTAATTCGTAATTCGGTAATGGCCGCCAGAAAGCGTTCGCGTATTGTGTAAACATGAGTTTCATTACTGAAGTTAATTTCAAAAATTTCAATGGTGACTTAGTGGAATATTTGTTATCCCATAACTTAAACAAAACCGCGGTTTCAATACAAAGAATTACGAGAGGAATCCTTGCCTAACCGGATCACAGGTAAAAAATAAATTATTTTGTTGGCAGTGTTTACTTTTTACTAGTGAAAATGTCTCTGTTTGGGGCCGCTTAGGATTTGACGATTTAAAAAATTTATCACGTTCTTTGGAAAGGCACGAAAAATCCCAGGAACATGTCGTGTCGCGGATCAAATTTAAAATTTTTTGAACAAACAGAAATAGTTTTTCAAATCTTACAGCACAAGTTTTCAGATGTGATTTACTCACGAAATCGGCTCAAGTTTCTTTTGGAGAAAATTTCAGAATTTCGTGCAGAAGTTTATTTCAAAAAATCTATTTTCTGTATTTCAAACGACTGATGATACGACTCAATTTAGCCCAAAACGAAAGAAATTCAGTTTCGCAGATATGGAGCTTCACTATAAGCAAATATTTTATGAAATTTTGGATACTATTAGGGGTCAAATAGAAATAAGGTTCTCTGATTTGAAAGAACTGCATTTCTTCGAATTACTCAATAAAAATTTGTTTACCGGATTTTCGGCTAATTTTCCAGATAACCTTTTGGAAAATTTATGTCAAAAATACACTTTTTTTGATAAGGTGGCCCTAAAGAGTGAACTGTGTGTTGTTTATAATGACAATGAAATTTTGGGGCAAAATGAAAATCATGTCATGACTATTAAATACCTTTTTGATAATGATTTGAATCAAGATTTACCCCAAGTTTATAAACTCTTATGTCTAATTGTTTCTATCCCGGTGACATCGGCTTCCGTAGAGCGCTCGTTTTCCACTCTTAAGAGAATTAAAACTTATTTACGAAATTCAATGAGCCAGGATCGTTTGAAATTAATTAGTTTGTTGTCTATTGAAAAGGAATTGGTAAAACTTATGGCGAAAGACAAAAAATTTTATGAGGATATTATAGATCATTTTGCTAACGTTAAAGATCGCAGAATCCCGCTAATCTTCAAAAATATATAACTTTTTATTTGCTGTCCCACACATATTTTGCACATTTTATTTTTCACAGGTTTTGTTTATGGTACTAGATACTTTATTACTTAGTATTATACCAAATAATTCGTTGTTCCTTGTAAAAATCTTAAAAGAATTTATTTTTTGTTTGATTTTATGCAAACATTATTTTTTATTTAAGGCTTCTGTCTTGGCATTGGCATCTATGCAGGAATTATAAAAAATAGATGTCTATGCCAAAGAATTTATTTAAATTTTTTTTTAGGTCTAAATGTATATTTTATTATTTTATTTCATTTTTATTTTGTTTTTCTTTTATGACAAGAATTTTATTTTAATCTATTTTTGGGAGGGTCCTATTTTATTTTTGGCAAGAAAAAACTCTCACCTCCCCGTTGGTTCTTGCTGGGCAACAATTGATTAATTCCTGGAATAAGTAACAAATTCGTTAAGTAGGTAGGTAGGTACCTACCTATTTTGTGATAGAAAAAAAATATGATGAATAGATGAATTGATTAATTGGCTGAGAAGAGTTTTTGTGAATATTATAAATAGGAGTTGTAGGTCTAAAGGTATACACTCGAAAGTGAAAACAATTTTTTTCCAAACAAATTAATAGCTTAGGGTGCTTGTTTTACTTTGATTTTAAATTATAAGGCGGTTGACCTTGAAATCCTGAAAATTTTCGCCTATGGTGTATTTTTTAACACCTCTTGTAGCCTCCTCAAACCAAAACCTCACGAGCCGCCACTGCTGTACATACCTTTAGATTTATATATGTGACGTTGAGAAGCGTATGACTCATCCCCCCTTGTCACATTTTGTTGAATCATCCTTTCCCCTTTACGTGTGGCGTAATTTATGCATAGCCCCTCATTTCCCTGTATAGACCCTAACTTGATATCTATTGACGCTCCTCAATGTGCATGCTGCGTTTCTTCCCAAAGTATATTGAAAATTCTTGTGCTCCCTAATAGTCCAAGATCCCAGAGTCGCCAGACGTCCCTTATTTTCTCAGTAATGAAAATTGTGGGATGAAGTAGTGCTCGTATATACTTTCAATGTATCAGGTGCTAAAGATGGAAAAAAACTCGACCTACTTACCTTATTTTCTCACACTTGATTTTTATATATGATACTCAGAGAACCATTTCAATATCTTATGCAAGTTGCCAGACCGATCGTATGGGCCAAACATCCCGCCAGACACACATTAACCCCTTGTTGCATCATGTGCCAAATATGGCACAAACCAATGTTTTACATCTTTCTAATACATACGTCAGAGAAATATTACTTTATTTGCATGAATTGCCATTTCTGGCACATACAAACATATTTCCAAATAGGCAGCTCCCTCTCTGTAATTATTTCGGAGTTATATACGTTTTTTAAAATGGTGACGATGAATCAGCTGCTTGTCAGTTTTATTGTAGATTGAGTAATAGTTTTGAGTTCATCCACGTAACTTTCTACCCAATGAAAATTGTTTCTGTAAAAAATATACTTCTAGTAACTGCCTCATAGTGGCAAGTACTAGTATTTTTGAATAATTGACATTTTTCATCTAAAAATCACTTTGTGCCATATATGGAACATTATGCAATTCAAGTATATCTGACTTGACCATATCTGCCGATTATGAATTTGGAAGATGTGAAAGAAATCTTTTTCTGATATATTATGTATCTAGGGTTGTCAACTCTCGACAGGACTAACCCGGGAGAATTTTATAAATCCACTAAGGGGGGGTGGGAGGTGTGTAAGAAATTGTCAATCAATTTTAAATTTAGAGCAGTATCTAATATTTGACGGTTTTTCACCATAAAATCATAATCATTAAAGATCGAAGTTTTGTTACAGCGACGGTTACGTATAATTTCAGAAAAACCGGAGAAATTATTATAACCCGGGAGGTCGGAAGGATAACCATTATTACCGGAGTCTCCCGGGCAATCCGGGAGGGTTGTTATTTTATGCATAAAAAATGTAGTTATACATAATTTTAATCAAAATGAAAGTGAAGACAAAATATCAGATGAAGATGAAATATTGGCTGTATAAAATATTTTTAGATCATGTTGCATGCTGTGCCATATTTGGCACAAACCAGTTTTTCTTTTTTTTTTGACAACGAATATTGTGCTTTATTTTTTTAAATATTTTTCTGATGAAATATATGTCTTTTTCGCATTGTACCTTTTTTTTATCAATTTTAAAAAAATCATGCATTAAGGGGTTAAATGTGAGTATGACAGTATGAGCGAAATGTCATGATTCGCCCATTTAAAATTATAGTATATTATGATATTAGGAGAATAAGTGATACTTTATGTGCTGAGCGTGGAAAGTTTGTCTGACGAACGTAGTGAGTCAGACAATCCATGCGAAGCACATAAAGTATCTTATTCTCCGAATATCATATATCTCGAACAATCTTCATTTAATGAACCCGATACAAGTAATGAATTTGTAAATGCCGTTCACTCTGGAAAAGTTGTTATGAATCGTACTGATATTGCAAGAAGTGGAGGATTCTTAAATGATGCAAATCTTCATAATTGTACTTTTACTATAAATATTACGAATAAATAATAAATACCATTGTGAATAAATTCATAGTACTATAATGTGTTTATACGCTTAGGAGTATAAGTACTTATACTCCTAGTCATAAAGTAAATCACACTTAATGTCATTGAGGAACGTCACAAAAGTTATCACTTATATGACGTTTGAAGAAAAAAATAATAATATCGAAAGTACGTATAGTCAAACATAGAGCATGCTTGACGAGACAGTAGTAAATATAGAAGAGAGTTCGACGCGCATAGATAATCACTATTGCGCTTAAAATGGACGAATCATGACATTTCCATACTTAATGTGTCTCTGGCGGGATGTTTGGCCCATACGATCGGTCTGGCAGCTTGCATGAAGTATTGAAATGGTTCCCTGAGTATCATATATAAAAATCAAGTATAAGAAAATAAGGTAAGTAGGTCGAGTTTTTTTTCTATCTCTAGCACCTGATACCTGGTAATTGGCCATCGGCACAAGATAGCGAGTATCCATACATTGAAAGTACATACGAGCACTAATTCATCCCACAAATTTTATTACTGAGAAAATAATGGACGTCTGGCGGCTCTGGGATCTTGCTCTATAAGCCCATAGATAGGACTATCATTTTTAGAATAGTCCCAAAAGGCGCAATCATGATACACTGTAGTTGTTCAACAAAAAATTAATTGAAAGTTTCAAGGATCAAATGATAGTCACTGACCTGAGATGTATCTTCGTCCCTCCATTGCCTCCACTGAACATCAAATGGATTTTTTCCACAAAGAATAGCATACTCCTGCAAAGTTCTCCTCCATATCGCCTCTTCGTTTAGCCACTCCGCCCTATCTTTGAGTTCTCTGGATATTTCGCTCTGTGTTGTCTTCAACGCCTTGTTTCTATTCAAAACTAAAAACAACGCTTCTTGAAACACTTTGACTTCAGAATCTGTTACTTCAACGTCATAAAACTGAGAAAATTCCGAAGAAATAGATTCGATAGAACTTCTTTCATTCTCTGCCTACAAAGAAAGTATTAAAATCTTCTAGTAACTGATCTTGCTGTGGATTTAATAAGGTGGAGTTCAATCTACCTTTGAAAATTAGTTTTATATTAAATATGGGATGTAGCAATCCATAAATTACTTCACATCGTGTGACAAGAAGGGGGGCGAGTCACAGACTTCGGGACGTCACATGCATAAATCTAAAGCAGCGATTCTCAATTTGTCAGGAGCACACGAAAGATGGGGCGCGAGCAAAGGAAAGTACCCACACACACAATACTTTATTTTAGGTTGTCGCATATCTAAGAAACTATTATTAAACAAAATTAACTGACTGAAAGGAAAATATAGTTTTTTTAGTCGTAGTCTAGGTTTATAGACGAAAAACTGAAAATAAATTGTTATTGCTCACAAGTTGAATGTGTTTGTGATACTTTTGTACCTCCGTTGGTCACCTTTGACATATTATGCTGAAAGGCAAATACCGCCTTTGAAGTGTTGTTGCCTTAAAACAAAAGCCGCCACTGTGATTTGGTCAATGTTGAATTTTTATTGTCGATTTTATTTGCCGATAGGGGCGCTGTCGTATGTAAACAAATATGGCGGATAGCAGGTGATTTTAGAAGGCCGGCCGGTAAACCTTTATGGGTTAAGTTATAAAAAGGGCGTAAAAGGGATCTAGTGGCTCGAATTGCTTGTTTACTTTGATGCCCTTGGACTTTGTGTAGTGTTTTTATATTAAATGTAGTCATTCTGGTGTGGCTTTGTTGACTTCGTACCTATACTTGCTACGGTATTTTCAGTCGAGGTATGCAGTGTTTCTAAAATTTGTGAAGAGTTGTTTTTAACTTTGGGCTCGGTATTTGCTTATTTAAATTGCAATGCCATAAGCAGGTGCATAGTAGAGGGAGAGGAAATACTGAATTTTGACCCATGTCTTCAAACCAGTGCCTTGAGAAGTACCTTACATGAAATCAAAGGAAAGCTCATTGTTTTAAGTTAGAAGATAGTTACAATCGGGCAGTTTTCCTGCACATGCAAGGCAGGGTTATCTGGTACCTGCAAACATATTAGTGCTGTTCTGTATATGCCCTTTCTACACAATTTGTCATCTATTTATTTCTTGTATTTGATATAACGGTGAAATAAATTTAGTTTATCGTCTGAAGAAGATAAAGTTTCACCGAAACGCACGTCATGCGTTTTTTATTTAATAAATGTGCAAATTGTTTTTATAAACCACTGTTTCAGTATGTTTATTAATTCATATCATGTATCGCCCCAATTAATCCAAAATATATGAATAACTTCTGAAGTTCTCTTTTGATTTAATAATTTCTAAATTTAAAACTATAAAATATGTGACGTCACACCAGAGGATGGGGTTCACACAAATAAGCCACCTGTAACAAGGACGAGGGAAGGGGGGGGGTGCTCCAAAGAGGATTCAATTCGTGTGATGTTATTTATGGATTGCCGCAAAAAAAATAAATAGTTGCAGTCGAAAAAAATTATCGTTGTATTACCGATTGTATTGAAACAGCATTAAATGATTTCGCCGTAGTATAAAGTGAAACGAGATCTGTTTTAAGTGTCTGATCCACTAGTACATTCAGATTCGATACAATTTTTTTTCCAAAATCTATTATATACCATATGTCCAAGGTTCCAAGAAATATTGGCTCTTCTCTATTCCCAGAAGTATGAAATATTTCTACCTAGGATAAGAAAAAATATGCTTTTAGACTGAAGAAGCATTTCATTGGTTTTAAGAAACTTCAAAAAATAATCACAGTATTATCAAAAAAGTTCATTTTTTTTGGGTCCAGTGTAATGTATATATATATATATATATATATATATATATATATATATATATATATATATATATATATATATTCAGGGGCGGCTATTCGAAGGCGGCTATGGAGGCTAAGCCGCCTCCTCAATGATATTCCGTGTATCACTACTATATTATATTGAATAGTCAGCATTCAACATATTCATATTAATCAAAATCATATTATTTTATGCACCTACCTTCCTTTCAAAATACATTAAGTATATAATATAATTTATTAATTACGATATAAGGTATTTACATTTACTGCTTACTGCATTTCATTAATTTCAAGATTTCATATCAACAGTGGCAACGCTGCAGAGACTTAAAAAGGTATAATTTCAACGTTCATTATGCCAATTATGCCATTTCACAGAAAAGCAAACAACGGTGCGAATACTGCGAATGAATACTTTATTGCAATAGAAAAGGAAGACACATGTAAATGGCAACATCGATTGAACCTAGCTTCTCGGTTCAAAGAGGATACCTACATTAATTCTCACACAATGTCGGCCAATCACAACTATCGGTTTTCTGGTAAAATCGAGTGAATTCGTTGGACATGGGCCGTTGGACGTTGTCACTAGTCGTGAACGAAAACAGTTTTGGTTTTAATTTATTTTTTTAATTTCAATGGTGACTTAGTGGAATATTTGTTATCCCATAACTTTAGTGCACTAAGTTAAAACGATAAAGTTTTAATAAAAACATTGCGACCTACCCCGGAATTAAACAATTTGGTGCAGCGTAACAAACAACAGAATCGCGGTTTTAATATCAGAAATTATGAGAGACATCCTTGGCTAACCGGATCACAGGTAACAAATAAATTATTGTGTTGGCAGTGTATACTTTTTACTAGGGAAAATGTCTCTGTTTAGGGCTGCTTAGGATAATTTTATCACGTTCTCTGGAAAGGCACGAAAAATCCCAGGAACATGTCGTGTCGCGGATCAAGATAGACACTCGAAAGTGAAAACAATTTTTTTCCCAAAGAAATTAATATTTTAGGGTGCTTGTTTTACTTTGATTTTCTTTAAATTATAAGGCGGTTGATCTTGAAATCCTAAAAATTTTCGCCTATGGTGTATTTTTTAAAACCTCTTGTAGCCTCCTTAAATAAACATCTCACGAGCCGCCACTGATATATATATATATATATATATATATATATATATATATATATATATATATATATATATATATATATATATATATATATATACGAGGTATGGCAATTTGAAACCCGGAATCGAGCTCCAAAGGGCCGCTAAATTAATTTTCGGCGAAATTTCGATCATAATCCTTCACAGTAGTCTCCTTGGAGTTCCACGCACCGCTTCCACCTCCGCTCCCACGCCTCGAAGCACCCACGGTAGTCGTCTTCAGTTAGGGTGTTCAGCGCCACCGTCGCAGCTTTTTTCGCCTCCTGTACACCGCCGTGGTGGGTCCCATTCAGGTACTGCTTCATCTTTGGGAATAGGAAGAAGTCGCAGGGAGCGAGGTCGGGGCTGTAGGGGGGGTGCGGCAACGTTGCGATGCTTTTTTTGGCTAAAAACTCGCGAATTCGTATCGACGAATGTGCAGGTGCATTGTCATGATGCAAGAGCCAACCATTCTCGAGTTAGGGCCTCACGCGGAAAATACGGGCCCTCAGCCGCTCAAGGACACCTTGGTAGTACAGTCCGGTCACTGTTTGTCCCTCTGGAACGTATTCCCGATGAATTACGCCTTTGATATCAAAGAAAATTACGAGCATGGACTTCATTTTCGATTTGGACATCCTGGCTTTCTTCGGGCGCTCCCCCCCGCGTTCCACCCACTGCTGACTCTGTCTACGCGTTTCGGGATCGTACTCGAATATCCAAGATTCATCTCCGGTTACCACAGTACTCATCCAGTCCCTCCCATCTGTCTCAATTTTCTCTAAAAGGTCACTGCAGATGGACATTCGAAGGTGTTTTTGGTCCAACGTGAGCATTTTCGGCACCATCTTTGCACAAATCTTTCTCATGTCTAGCTCCTCGTGTAAAATCTGCCTAATGGTTTCCTTATTGATGTTTAACTTGTAGGACAACTCTCGGAGTGTTAACCGACGGTCTGATGTTACCAACGTGCGGATACGATCGACATTGGTGGGGGTACGAGAGATGACGGCTGCGCCCGGCCTCGGATCGTCCTCTATCGAAACACGTCCCTCCCTGAACCGCTTTGCCCACTCGAACACGGCAGTTTTCGACAGAGAATCATCTCCATACACGTCTTTAAGTTTACGAAAGATTTCCGCGGAGGTTTCGTTTGTTTTAACCAAAAATTCGATAACCGCGCGTTGCCTCTTAATTAGGTCACTCATTTTCGCGACGTATAGAAAAAACCTTGCTTTACAAAAACACGCGGGAAACACAAACTAAACGTGATACCGCGTTCAAAGTTTAACTGGTACTACTGAAGGTCCCCTCTTTCGAACGAGACCAGAACGCGCCGGCTGGTGTGTTTAGTTCGGGAGATATCGGCCGATTCCGGGTTTCAAATTGCCATACCTCGTATATATATATATTTCTTCTGACCTGTTCGGTTATTCTGGATTTTGGAGTAACCAAGGCATTCGACAGAAATGTCTGACCGCTACCTATTTTGATGTAGGTTTCTTCTTTTATAACGATCAAATTGAATTGAACACTTTGAGTGTCGAGAAATTTCGAAAATCTATCGTAATCTTCTATTTTATATAGAACTGATAACTCGAATTCTACGATATCCATCTTGAAGTTGGAAGAAGTTATAATGGTTTCGGGAAATTCCATAAATTGCCAGCTTAGTTGAAGGTCCTCTTTGCTGAGTTCCAGGAGTTCGCACCCTATCTGAAAAATTGGTAGGTATAACTAACTATCAGAATATCACTGATAATGTACCTACATTTACCATATAAGATTATTTTCAATTCAAAATTTCGACAGATTGATTGTGGGTGTTCATAAATGTTATTTCAATCTTTAAAAAGTTTCGAGAAAGTTACGAATTGCGGGACGAAAAGTTAACTTTTTAATCAAGTATGTTTTAAAACTGAAATGGCCTGTTATTCCTAAAAAAAATATAAATATAAAGACAAATACGTACCATGTATATGTATATGTGTATGTGTGTATGTACCTAGATATGAGCAAGTTTTCGGAGATCAGCTATAAGTACATACAGGATTAACCCTGTCCGGGCCCCTAAGGCAACAACCCTGTCCGGGCCCCAGGTCTTTTCAAGTTGATAAAGGGATGTAAGTAACTTCCAGATGATCGATTCCTGGTATCCTTTTACTTCAAAGTCTTATGTGATGTTGCAACAACATGGTTACTCTGACTTGATGATGCAGCATCATCTTACCTGACTCGTTAGCTTGATTGAAATGGTCTTAACACTTTAACCGTATCACCGGTTTCTGAGACCGGACGGGAAATTTGGCTCTTCGAAATTGGCATCCCTGATGGTTTGTCCGCGTTCTCCCACTCAGTAGCTGTTCATTAGTTTCCCGCCAATTGTTATTTGTGACCTTCAGTTAGTTGTGTGCCGTCGTGCCGTGATACCATATTTTTGTTTTTGTTTACGGTCTCTCGTACCGGACGATACGGTTAGCGTTTGGTGAATCCCGGCCTGTGGTACTGGATGATACGGATTACGTTCGAAATTTTACATACTATCATTGTAAATATTTTTGTAAATAGATTTTATTTTTTGTTCTAAATAAATTTTGTTTGACATGGCTGACTCGCGGGATCTAAGAGTGAATGACGATGACTTTGGTGATCGTATTTTCCAACTTATTCACAACAATGTCGAGGAAGAAAGTGACGTAGATGTGGACGATTCAGATCAAGATCCGGATTATGTTTTTTCTGCTGACAGTGACACTAGTGCCGGGAGTAGTCTGGATGACGAACTCCAAATAGAGGATGAAGATGAAATGCACTATATAGTGGAAAATTTTGTTCTTCCAAAGGGGGAGTCAGAATACTTTTGGGGTAAAGATGAGAGTATGTGGCGCAAGAAAGAAGAAAACAAACAAAGACGAACGCCCGAACACAACATTTTGAGAGGACCACTTCCCGGCCCGACACGAACAGTTCGAAACGTAGGCCAGGCCCCAGGTAAAATACAAGTATGGGAAAGTTATTTTACTGCTGAAATATTGAGTGAAATTTTAGTAAATACTAATAAAAAATTAGAGTCCTATCGAGCAAATCTGTCTGAAGATACCAACAAAAGTCAATACAAGGACACTGATATTTTGGAATTGCGGGCACTTTTAGGGCTAATTTTACTAAATTCTGTAACGAGATCTTCCAATGAGAATGTAAAATCTATTTTCAACAAGGACATCACCAGCAGGCCAGTTTTTAGGGCAACGATGCCATCTAAAAGGTTTGAAGTGTTGTTGGTTTGCTTACGGTTTGATGATGAGCAAACTAGGGAAATGAGAAAAAGAACTGATCCTGCTGCCCCCATAAGTGACATATTTCAGCAATTCATAAACAATTGTAAAAGTTTGTTTCTACCTGGACCCAATGTCACCGTAGACGAAATGTTGGTTCCTTTTCGTGGCCGATGTCCGTTTCGGGTTTACATGCCCAAAAAGCCCAAAAAGTATGGAATAAAAATCATGTGTTTGACAGATTCTTCATCATCATATTTAGTAAATGCCTACATATACAAAGGAAAAAATAGTGATAGCATCGGACTAAGCGCTGAAGAACAACAACTTAGCAAACCAACACAATCTGTTATTCGACTGTGCAAGGGGATTGAAAATACAAACAGGAATGTTACAGGGGATAACTATTTTACCTCTATTGAGTGTGTCGATGCCCTTGGAGATCGATCACTTACGTATGTGGGAACTATGAAAAAAAATAAAAGGGAAATACCTCCTGAATTCTTACCATCTAAAAACAGAAAAGTTGGGTCGACCCTATATGGATTTGCAGGCAATACAACTTTGCTTTCTGTTGTACCTAAAAAGAATAATTCGGTAATATTGGTGTCATCAATGCACCACAGTATTGAAACAGGGAACAGAAAAAACAAACCTGAAATGGTTTGTTAATACAATAAAACAAAAGCAGGGGTGGACTTGCTAGACATGAAATGTGCGATATATTCGTCCAGTCGAAGAACCAGAAGATGGCCCCTCGCAATATTCTATCAAATGTTGGATATTAGTTGCATCAACTCCTTCATCTTGTACCTCTCATTTCGAGGTAATCCTCTTGTGACTAGATACCTATTCGTACAAGACCTGGCACTGGAGCTCATAAAGCCACATATGACCAGACGGTTGGAAATACCAAACCTACCACGTGACATCAGGGCTACCATACAAGCATATGTTGGGAACGAAGATCCTCAAAACCCAGATGGCTGCATCCCAAGTGACAAGCTAGAAAAAAGGAAAACCTGCTCCAAGTGTCCAGCATCAAAGGAGAGGAAGACAAATTACAAATGCATAAAATGTGACCAGCCAATATGCCTGGAATGCAGCCGGAAAGTGTGTACTTCTTGTGCTACAAAGATTTGACTTTTGGACTAACAAAATCATTGTTCAGTTGATACCAATTTTAAAACACATTTGACTGTCCCTTATTCTGTAATAAAAATTGTTTTGAAAAAAAAAAAAATAAATAAAATAAACAAGTTATTTACAAAAGATTTGTTTTCTATTTCCATGTATACAAATTATTTACAAAACTATACAAAGACAATCAAATTTAAGCACTGTAGTTCCAAATTGTATATAATACTTGCATATATTAAACCATAATTTGAAATAAATCATGAAAAATACTGCAGGTCTCAGAGACCGGATGATACTGTTAGTGATCGAAAATTCATGATACGGTTAAGGTGTTAATGAATAGGTTATAGATAAGTGATGAATGATGATCCAGGTTGCATGATGGGTTAGGAAAGAGAAATGAGACGGGACGCGGTTATTTTCAATTTAATCTTGTTAAACGCAATAAAATACAATAAACGAAAGTAAACAGTCTTGTGAAGTAGGTACAAATTGGAAAAAGTCAACTTCCAAGATATTTATTGGTTTTGTCAGTACAGTAAGTTCGAATATTAACTCTTCTAACTTTTTTAGAAACAAAATCGTTTAAAATTTCTGAAGTTGACCCTTTCTTATACATTATTTTCAGTGGCCATTATCGACAATGAATTCAAACGGTGGTTCTGAGACATTTTTGAACGAAGACAATTTATTAGTTCTACTACTCGATACTAGAAGGTTCTGTATGTATGAAGTATTTCATCAATTGACAACATGCGTTGAAAGAGAGCAATAATATTGTGAGGAATTTCATAAAAATTTTCAAATAAAATTTTCATTTTATAATTTTTTTTTTCTTGGTGCGCCCCCAGTCAATGCGGGGCCCCTAGGCAGTTCACTACTCTGCCTAATGGTTAATCCGGTCCTGCGTACATATTTGAAAAGATACCAACATACCCTCGATAATCCTAATCTCACAATTCTCAATTCAAAATGAGCCTTTTTCTTGCCGTCCGTTTGCAATATTGATTGATCAATCCCCACAGGAGTAAATAAAGATTTTCTTATGAAAACTTTTTCTTCTAAATTGGTTACTTCCTCTTGTCTAAGTACTTTGGTCAATTTTCCCTGGCATACTTTCAAAATTGGTATAGCATTATAATGTTTCATACTCTGTATTTCTGCCATATTTCAATAATTTATATGTGAGTATATATATATTATGTTTCAAAAATGTTAACAGCTACAACTGTGGCATACGTCAAAAATTTGATGAAATGAACAAAATACATTTGCCGAAACCCGGGATCGAACCAGGGACCTTTAGATCTTCAGTCTAACGCTCTCCCAACTGAGCTATTTCGGCAACTATATTTGATTCGGCTTGAGACACTTATATGTACAATCCAATGAAATCTCCACTTTACCAATATTAGTGGATACTAAAAACATATCATACAATTCATACATTCAATAAGAAATGATTGCCAGTTTGAAATGATTGACTTCAATTGCAATGATGTAATAATGTATGATACTATTACTTGATAATAGGCTGATAATATTTTCAGCGGTGAACGAACACAAAACAATATTCATCAAAATAAAAGTTATTATTTTTCAGTGGTTTCAGTTTAGGGTTATCTTTGTTGTCATTTTCAGTTTGTTTATTTTTCTTTGATTTTTTAATTATTTGAAAATTTGTGGAAAAAGAGTACAAAATTACCCATTTGCATAATTTTATCTCATTCGTCTCATAATTGAATTCAGATTTACACTATTCCGTATGGTGCCTTATTTATTTTTCTTTTAAATGGAGATTTTGAATGATTTAAGGCTGTGTCTTCCATCACCAGATAACTGGCATAGTGAACAACTTATTCATACACCCTTTATTTTATCTATATTTCACTCCCAGTCCTTCAGTTAATATTCAGGAAAAATTGTTCTGTTCTATACAAAAAGATATGGCTCCTCTGAGACAAAAACACATGAAATCAGGTAAATTATTAGATGAAGCTATTTTAGGAACTATGCAGAAGGTAAATAAAGTAGAAACCATGGATATTGATGGCATAAGATATTTTCCTTGTCGAATTTGTAACAGATCATTCAAAGATGAGAAATTAGCAATCTGTCATTTCAAAAAATGTAAACCTCCTATTTATCTTGTTACAAATGAAGAACTGGACAACAAAAGTTCAAAAAATGATGATAAGGACCCATATGAAATCATTCCAGAAGAAATTGAGTTAGAAGGTCAAATAGTTAATAACAACTCCTGTAATCATAATAAAAATGGTGAGTGGATAATAATTCAATACAGAATCTGTTGTTTTAATGAAGGATATTGATGATTATTTATTTTATGGAAATTCATCTTACTATGAATAAAACAGACTTATTTTTTCTGATTTTCACTTCATTTTTAACTGCAATAAAACAGGTTTCAAAGACTAATTATGAAGATTTGTAAGCTGTTGAAGCTGATTGTATTTTTGGTACAAATAAATTAGAAAACAAAAAATTAACTTGATCTTATTCAGCATATGTTATCCACAATACTGTTTTCTTTTGCAGGAAGTGTTAAATGGAGGAAAAACTTCAGAAAATATAATAATAATGAAACAGAAATAATTCCGAAGAAAAGACCTACAAATTCTTCTGTTTTGGACTTATATTCTAATTCTACTTGCATCACTGAGCCAAAAAGAGATATTGTACAGTCCGTTGATAATAGCTCAGAATCTGAAGATATTGTTGGTCAAGAGTTATCGATTGGTTTGACTTCTACAACTGAAGAAACTACGTCTAAGAGTTAGTACTGACATGTAATTAAGTAGAAATTAAGGTTATTGCATGCTGCAGCTACTATCTATATTGAAGTTTAGTTTAATATAATAAATAATCAAAATAAATAGGTATGTTCTTTCAGATAATGCAGTTAATATGATTGAAAAACAAACTACTAAAAAGAAAAAAAATTTGAATACAGAAAAACAGAGAAGAAATTATAATCAACTTACTGAACAAGAGATAGAAGAACGCTTGAAAAAAATATCTGATAGATTGAAGAAGCATAAACAGCCTCAAACAGTAAATGAAGAAGAGGAGGAGGAAGAAAGAAGAGAAATTGAAGAAAGATTGTCTGTATTGAATAAAGACAGTGAAGTGTGCGTTATTCAAAATGGTGTTGGAGAGAGTGATGTAAAATTAAAAGAAAGAAATATTTCCACTGAACCATCTCAACAGAATATTAAAAATTGCAAAGTTGGTATAAGTTCTAACATTTTTGGAGATGATATATCAAAAAGTAACATGGTTCAACAACATTTTGGCAATATGCAAAGTATGAAAAGTGAGATTTTGGAATTTAGAGAAGAAGCACTGAATCCTCACTCTGAAATAGATAGAGTGGTGGTTATTTCCCAAAGACCTGATGGTGAGATATTCAATATCCCTTAATATTTATGTTTTCTGTGTTAGTTTCGTGGCATGTTTTGAAATATATTCTATAAGCTGAAACTTTAAGGTATTATTCATCAGGAAAAGTGAAAAGCTTGTTGAATACACTGCTTAGCAAAAACCCTATTTCTTGAATTTATGCAGTTTAAATGTGATTGTTTTTCTTAAGCAAATTTATCTTTGCGATATGAAATGGACTGTTGTTGTGTTGGTGGGACGCTGAGGGCATGCTCTATTACGAACTTCTAACACTAGAATAAAGGTAGAGACTTACTCTGCACAACTGAAAAAGCAGACTATTTACAGGATATAAATTTTTATGATCTTGCGAATCTCACTAGTCGACTTTTTAATTCTAGACAGCGGGCATGCAAATTATACCAGAGCATTGGGCGCGAGTTGTAGATGCATACATTATACATTACTGTATAATCTTTCATTGTTAAAATAAAATGTTGTTCATTTTTACTTGTATTGTGTGTCGCAATACTTTCTTACCAACCTAATATATCACATTATTCAATATAGGGGGCTAGTTGAGTGTACCTCTTTATTGCAAATAGGCATTTTTTTCTCATTGTTATTTTCAATCATCACATACAATTTACTTTTCATATGTGTGATTCTAGATCTTCTAATCCTAAAAAAAATCAATACTTTGACCATTATTTATAATGAATCTTAGATTGAACCTCAAAGTAAAAACACCAGGTATTGCTCTTGAGAGGAGGCTTACAACCTGAACAATATGTAGAGCTATTAACAATTCAATAGTTATTCAATGTTAAACTAAAAATTTATTAGATATGCAGGGTATAGAACTGGAATAAGAATTCCGTTTACAGATCACAATTTAGTTCCCCTTTATCAGAGATTTCAAATCTCAAATTTTGAATCAGCTATGGATAGAGCTGATGTGATCTTTGGGTATAAAATTTTGGTCAATTTAATTGATGTACCTGATATATTGAGTCAATTTAATTTTTATGTACCCCCCCGCAACCTTCGTCATAATGTTTATGATTTTCAACCTACCAATTGTCGTCGGGGAGATAAAGAGAGAATTATTGATAGAATATTCATGTTATGTAATAAAATCGTAGACTGGGTTGATCCAAACACACTTTCGTTGTACAAAATAAAAAATTTATCAAAATCATTGTTAAAATTTGAATGAATTGAATAACTTAATATTTTTTAATGTAATCAAGTTTATATTTTTGTTGGCTTCTAGCCATAAACACATTGTAATTTTTAATGTATGGGGCTTGCCCCGTGAATAAAGATAAATAAATAAATAAACCATCTGATTCATAGTATTTCTGATTTTATTCAGGTCAACTGCATGGTTGCAGAAAATGCTCCCAGGTTTTTCTCAGCTCCTTAGAACTGTTGAGACATTCCAGAAGAGATCATACTTATCCGAGAATAATAATGGCCCCTAGCGAAATAAAGAAATTTATGTCTCTCAAGGACAGGTCCCACTGTCCAATCTGCGAAAAACCATTGTCATCTACCTATAAATCTATTTATGTGAAGCACCTACAAACCCACAGCTGCGTACTTGAGCATATCTGTCCGATATGCAAGAAGAAGTTCAAACGAAGGGACCATATGAGAGCTCACCAAAAAAGGCACATAGTGGGGGATAATATGGAGTCTACGGAATTGAACGAAAATGAGGAAACGGAAACAGAAGATCCACAAGAGTTTGTTGAACCTACTCAGATATTCATAAAAGGACAAATTTCATAATTATCATCGACTTAAATTTATCAATTATGAAATAAGTATTTATTAACACTTTATTTGGAAATCCAAGTGTAAACTAAGTATAAGCGATCAAATATGGTTCTTGTAAATAATTGATTTACGAGTAAGTCAATGAATATTGAAATACAGCAAAAAATTTAAACATGAACTACAGGGTTTGTTGATTCTGACATATTATTTCAGTTTATAGCTTCAATTTATTGAAATTTAGTCAAGCCTTTACATGACACAACATTAAGTTATAATGTTATAATAAAATATACGATATATCATATGCAATAGGTGTACGATGAAAACAATATGATAATTTCATGGTTCTATTTCGTGAAATTAATGCTGCGGTTGAAATTCTGTAGTGTCATCTATAACTTACATTCAATTGTTTATTACATTTAGAAAATTGATTTGTTTTTTCTTATCGCTATAATATGATTCATATTTTCCATAGCTGCAGATATTTGATTCATTGGAAAATCTATTTTGTTAATTTATCCGGGTAAGTTATTTCAGAGGTTATGCTTTATTTATTTTACATTGGACTTACCAAAAGTATGTTTTTCTGTTATTATTTTTAATTTTCCAAGTTCTATGTGTCAATCTATACATACGTATGTATTATATAAAATGATGAATATTATACGAAACAATTATTTGAAAAAAAATGAGAATAAATACAGGAATATCGAGTGCTAAAGAAATTTTTCATATCAGAAAAAAGATATGAAAAAATATGAAACTGCTGTTGCAGTGTAGTTTTTTTACTAATTTTTGGTTAAAATTTATATCAATTAAAGTAAAAAACTTGGCTGATTCCACTAATTTATATATAATTTACTTGACATATGTTTCAGTCAACTAACCGCCCATTATCCCCCAGATTATGTTTTTAAACTCGGTTAGTAGCATGAAATATATGTCGAGTAATTTATACCAATTTTGGTTTAATCAACCAAGTGTTCTATTTTATTTGACTCAATAAACAATGTTTCATAAAGTGTTAAGCGAACTCTCAATGGATGTTAATGTTATTTGTTAATTTAGTTAATATATAATGCCTTTCTTTTTTTGATAGTAAGTTTGCTGAATGAAGATGAAAAAAAATTAATTTATATAAATGTTGAGGTAGCCATGTTCACTCCGAAGAGTGCCTTATTTTGAAAATTTTACAAATTGATATCATATATTAAGATTGAATATTTCTGATATAATTAACTGTTTAGAAAATTAATAAGTTGATTTTCAAATATTTGAAAAATTATATGAAATAATATTTTCGTAGATTATGTATAAATCTGTGTATTATATATTAATTATATTTTATGATGTTAAAGATTATATTTCGAATAAATATGGGTTTATATGTTTGTAAAGACTTTTATTTCAACAGAGTCTTGGTTGGAATGAAGTTACTATTATAGGGAACTGCAGTTGCAGAGGGGCCCAAGGCTAAGGGGGCTCCATACATTCCATTAAATGTATGACATGATACACCAAACACTTTCAATATTTTCATCAGTGCTTACATTGATGATGGTTGTAGTTTCGTGAGCTTTCATAGTCATAAGCAAATTCATATCTCCTTTGGCCATTGAGCATAGTCCTTCGGTTGTCAGTATTCCGTTATAGAAATAAAAATTAAAAGTCATATAGCGACAGGACTTCAAATGAAAGGTGCTTCCGCTAAGGAAAAGGTTTCGCAGAAAATACCAAATTTTACAATCATACAACCTCCAATTACAAGTGCGTCATGCTTTTCCTGTACAGAAACAACTTTTTGAGAGCGCCAGAAGCAGTTGTACCAGGCCCGACTTTTGGGGGGAACTTTTATATATACAAAAGGTACTGCTATTTTGGGCAATGGTAAATCGAGTAGCTCCCAAGCTAAACAATTAGGTGGGGCCCGGTCCATTTGGGAGGGGGGATCCGCGCCTGAGTTGTACTAGCAAATTTGTTTGAAATATTGGTTCTAAAATACTCCGGTGAAAATACCTTCATATAGGAAAGGAGTCCGAAATATTGAAGGACATATTTGAACGTTCTAAAGCAAGAAGAAACAATATTGAAGCTTTGAAGGCTGTTTAAGATAATGGAGTGCGTGTGAAGATTATTAAAAAGAAATTTTTGGATGAATTGGCAGTAGATCATGGATTTAGGGATGAAGAAAATTATTTTAAAATTAATAATTTCAATCAAGCGTTGAAATTGCTGTTATGCAAATTAGTATAGGTACACGTTAAAGATGTTTCACGAAGTGGCAAAATTGTTGAATAAGTTTTCATCTAGTTTAAATGGCAAAGACAATATAATTCATAAAACAAAATCTGTTCAATGTTTTCATTCCAATAACGTATTTGATGGTTAAGGCCAGCAAATATTAATATTTACAAAAACTTTTTTTTAATGAACTGATGAAAATTAACACAATCAAAGATATTGAAACCACTACTATAATTGTCAACCGCTATGATATGTTTTCTACATTTGGAGATTTAATTCCATTAATTATTTAATTTTTACTGTATCAATAAAATGGCCGAATAGAAGTTTCTGAAATTGAAAATTATTTGACCAATGGGCGAAGTTGATGAGCTTTTTGCTGTTATCAAAGCTCAAACAAAATCATAATTTCAGTTTGTGTGTGATAATAATAATTATTATACTTATATTTTATATAAATTATTATTTTATTCAATGATCTTAATTTTTAAGTGAAAAAATATTTTGAGAGTTATAATAGATTACTAGTTATGATCAATTTATCACATTTGTTTCTCAATAATCAAGAGCCAATACTAAATATTCCCTCTTGTCCATAAAATAATATTTTCAGCCTTTATATCAACCAAAATATTCAAAAGCATTTTAGATTTTTTAAAAAAATTATAACTAGAGGATATGGTCAGGAAATTTATTTTATTGAAATTTATGTACCTATTGTGCCAATTTTTCATTATAAAAGATTACCCTCCATCTTGCTTTCCACTGATTGTTGAGATACTAGGTAATATTTTTCACTGAAGGTAACTTTCTCCAGCATCTGCAATCCGTTTCTAAATGGAAGTCAAACGATTTGGGGAATCTTGTAAGGAATTTAATCAACTAATTCAAATATTGAATTTTTTAAGTTCCCTGAATTCCTGTTTTCCTGATAATAGAGAACCGCAATGAACAATTCTAAATAATTCCTCAAATTCCTCTACATAACTTCACTTCAAACAGTTGTATATGAAGTTAGTCACACTACTGCAGAAGATATGCAATATTCATTACAAGGTATTGCTATATTAAAATTCAACCATTGGGTGTTTGAAAATCAAAATAAAATTATTTGAGAATTTTCTGAATATTTGATGATTTATTAGGTACTTGAATATAAAACTAACAAGGGCTGATAATATTTAGCAGGGGCCAAATAGAAAACTTCAAATTTTCAGTCATCAGTGGTTTGAACTTTGAAATCTTGAATCTTGAATAATTTAGGGTTAACTTAGTTGCCAATTTAAGTTTGTTTATTTTGCCTTAATTTTTGGAAAAAGAGTACGATATTATTTTTTTGAATAAGTTTATCCCATTAATTCCATAATTAAATTCTGATCTATACTATTTTTTATGGTACTTTATTCATTTTTTTTAAATGGATTGTTTGAGTCTTTCAAAAAATCTTTGGTTTTAATGCTGTGTATTCCATCAACAGATACCTGGCAAAGCGAACAACTTATTCATACACCCTTTGATTTATCTATATTTCACTCCCAGTCCTTCAGTTAATATTCAGGAAATATTGTTCTGTTCTATGAAAGAAGATATGGCTCCCCTGAGACAAAAACACATGAAATTAGGTAACTTATTAGATGAAGCTATTTTAGAAACTATGCAGAACGTAAATAAAGTGGAAACGATGGTTATTGATGGAATACGATATTTTCCTTGTCGAATTTGTAACAGATTATTTAAGGATGAGAAATTTGCGATCTGCCATTTAAAAAAGTGTAAACCTCGTATTTATCTTGTTACAAGTGAAGAATTGGACAACAAAAGTTTAAAAAATGATGATAAAGACCCTTATGAAATCATACCAGAAGAAATTGAGTTAGAAGGTCAAATAGATAATCACAGCTCCTCTAATCATAATAAAGATGGTTCATTCAGGTGAGTGGAAAATAATTTCATGTAGAAACTGTTGTTTCTATGAAGGATATTGATGAGTATTTATTTTATGGAATTTTATCTCACTATAAATGAAACAAACGTACCTATTTCGTCTGAATTCCACTTAATTTTCAACAAAAGTGATACTGGATTTCAAGACTATTTGTTAAAATTACTAAGTTGTCGTAACCATTTGAATTTTTGTTTCATAAAATGGAAAACATGATGAAATTAACTTGCTTAATTGATATAAATCTTTCGTTTTGTATTCAGCATATGTTATCCACAATAAAGTTGTTTTTGAAGGAAATGTTAAATGGAGGAAAAACTTCAGAAAATATAATAATAATAATTAAACGCAAATAATTCCGAAAAAATAACATACAATTTCTTCTGTTATGGACATAGCTTCTAATTCTTCTAGCATCACTGCTTCAGAGAAAGATATTGTACAGTCAGTTAGTAACGGCTCTGAATCTGAAAATATTATTGGTCAAGAGTTATTGATTGGTTTGACTTCTACAAGTAAAGAAACTATGCCTAAGAGTGAGTGCTAACATTTAATGCAGTAGAAATTGAGGTTATTGTATTCTACAGCTGCTATCTATATTGAAATATTGTTTAATATTATAAATAATAAAAAGTAATTTTTATTTTTTTAGATAATGAAATCAATATAATTAAAAAACAGAAAAGGAACTCTAAACAACTTACTGAAGAAGATATAGAAGAACGCTTGAAAAAAATATCTAATAGATTGAAGAAACATAAACAGCCTCAAGCAATAAATGAAGAAGAGGAGGAGGAAGAGAGAAGAGAAATTGAAGAAAGATTGTCTGTACTGAATAAAGACAGTGAAGTTTGCATTACTCAAAATAGTGTTGGAGAGAGTGATGTAAAATTAAAAGAAAGGAATATTTCCACTGAACCATCTGAACAGAATATTGAAAATGGCAAAGTTCGCATAAGTTCTAACAATTTTGGAGATAATATTTCAAAAAATAACAGGGTTCAACAACATTTTGGCAACATGCAAAGTATGAAAAATGAGATTTTGGACTTTAGAGAAGGAGTTCTGAATCCTCTCTCTGAAATAGATAGAGTGGTGGTTGTTTCCCAAAGACCTGATGGTGAGTTATTAAATATCTTTATTTAGCTATATTTGGTGTTATAGTTAATCTTTTATCATATTTTATAATAATTTTATGGTATTTGCTGGATTTAAAAATTAATTTCTAATATTTAAAGTTTAATCCCTAGTAATAGTCATTCTAATGGTTTTCACACAATTTCTATTTCTGTACACATTTTTGAAGAAAATTTTGGATATCGCGCAAGTCTCACTTGACAACTTTTTAAATTCATAACCAAAAGAACTTTAGACAGTGTGCATGCAAATTATAATAGATTTGGGCGCGAGTTTTAGATGCACAGGCAGTCTATATAACTGTAGAATCCTTTATTTTTGAAAAAAATTATTTTTATTTTTACTTTTATTGTGTCTCTCATAATACAATACTTTCTTACCAACCTTATATATAGTTGAATGTACCTCTTCCTTGCAAATAGCCAAAATGTTTTGTATTACGATTTTCAATCATCTCCAGACTAGAATTTATTTTCCATATGTGTGAAAGATTATAGATCTAATCCTAAAAAATTTATTCATTTTGACTGTTGTTTATGATAAACCTTAAATTGAACCTCAAAGTGAAGACCATAGGTATTGCTCTTGAGAAATGGCTTACAACCTGAACTATATGTAGAATTATAAAGAATTTAATAGCTATATGTTAGCTAAATATGTATCTTTGTCAGCGACCTCCCTACAAATTATTCAATGTTAAACTATCTGATTTTATTCAGGCCAATTGCACGATTGCAGAAAATGCTCTCAGGTCTTTCTCAGCTCCTTAGAACTGCTAAGACATTCCCGAAGAGCTCACACATATCCGAGAATTATAATGGCCCCTAGCGAAATAAAAAAATTAATGTCGCTCAAAGACAGGACTCACTGTCCAATCTGCGAAAAACCATTGTCTTCTACTTACAAATCTATTTATGTGAAGCACCTACAAACACACAGCTGCGTACTTGAGCATATCTGTCCGATATGCAAGAAGAAGTTCAAACGAAGCGACCATATGAGAGCTCACCAAAAAAGGCACATAGTGGACGATAATATGGAGTCTACAGAATTGAACAAAAATGAGGAAATGGAAACAGAAGATCCACTAGAGTTTGTTAAACCTACTCAGATATTTATAAAAGGATTAATTTCATAATTATCATTGACTTAAATTTATCGATTATGAAAGGAACTAGTAAAACATTATTTCGAAATCTAGTGTAAATAGAACTACACTAAGCTATCAAATATGGTCCTTGTGAATATTTGACTTTCAAGTATACTGAAAATGATTACTGAAATATAATGAAAAGTTTAAACATCATGAACTACAGGGTTTATTGTTTCTGACATATTAGTTGATTCTATAGCTTCAATTTATTGAAATTCAATAAAACTTTCACATGATACGACAACATCAAGTTATAATTATTCTTTTACATAATATTAAAATATGCGACCTCTCATATGGAATATAGATGAAAATTAATAATTTCATTGATCAATTTTATGTTGAATGAAATATAATGCTGAGCTAGAAATTCTGTATAATTGTCTTGTATAATATACATTTAATATATATATATATATATATATATATATATATATATATATATATATATATATATATATATATATATATATAATATATATATATATATAGATATATATATAATAAATATAGACCCAAATAATTATTTGAAAAAATCTGTGAAAATATGACTAGAAAAGAGAGGGTATCAATACAGTAATATTGAGTTACTATTGAAATTTTTTATATAGAAAAAAATATATTAATAAATATGAAACTGCTACTACAAAGTAGTTTTGTTTATATCTTGTTTAAAATTGTCTCTGCATTATCGTATTTTAAAACTGTTATTCACATATATGATAAACTATATAAATCATTAAAAAATATCAGATGTTCAAAGCACTAACCATTGTATTTTCTTCAACCTCAAAAAAAAAAAAAAAACTCACCATTATTTCTAAATTTATTTAAAATATGTCCTTTTTTTAATTGTGAGTATGTCGAATGAAGATGAAAAGCAATGAATTCATATAAATGTTGATTGAATCAAGTGCCCAATTGATGTAGCCATGTTCACTGTGAATGAGTGCCTTATTTTGAAAACTATAAATTGTTAACATATATTTACATTGAGAGATTATGGAATATTTCCGATTTAATTAATTGTTTAGAAAATAAATAAGTTGGTTTAAATGTACCTACCTACTATTAAAAAAATTTTTAAAATATGAAATAATATTTTTGTACTTTATGTATATATCTGTGTATTATATATTCATTATATTTTATGATGTTGTATATTGTATATCGAATAAATACATTTTTTTTTATGTTTCTAAAGACTTTTATTTCCAGAGTCTTGGTCGCAGTGAAGTTTATATTATAGATAACCGCTGTTGCGGAGGGGCCCAATGCTAAGGGGGCCTCATATATTCCATTAGATGTAAGACTGATACAGCAAACACGACATATATCTAACCCTGCCGCCTAATCCAGTAGGAATTTTTTGTTTTCATTACTTTCATCATGTCTTTGTTGCTTACAATGATGGCGGTTGTAATTATTCGTAAGCTATAGTTTCCTTTTGGAACTGCCATAGTCAGCAAATTCATATCTCCTCGGTCCCTTGTGCATAGTCCGTCGGTTGTCAGTATTCCGTTGGGTGCGAAATAAGAATTAAAAATCATAATGCGTCAGGACTTCAAACGAAAAGTGTTTAGGCTAAACAAAAAAAAAAGCATCTAAGGAAAAATTTTTAGAGAAAAAACCAAAATTGATAACTTTATTCATACAAACTCCAGTTTCAAGTATATAAATATATACATATATACATATAAGGTGAAAAGACCTTCATATATTAAAGGCGTCCCATACATTAGAGGACATATTTGTGTATTTCACTGCAATGGAAAATAATGTTTAAGTTTTGAAAACAGATCCTGTATACGTTGTTGGAAAATCTGAAGATTACAAATTATTTTAAAATTAATATTTTTAATCAATTGTTGAACAGTGCCGGATTAACATTTTTAGGCCCTCGCTAAGGGGACGAAAATCCCAAATTTCACGGATCGCTATTATGTGCATCTTATACTTTAGTATGAAGGCTATTAATTTTCAAAATTTTTCTAGAATTGAAAACATCAAATTAAAACTAGATTTAGAAAGCTTAATGGCAGTGGTACATTTAATCGGGTGTTACAGAGAAAATACATTATAATTCTAATTTGAATCCTTTGTGAATAATATTAACAAAATATATTTCAAAATGTGTACAAGACTTATTTATATTATATTCAATAATAAAAATATAAGTGAAGAAATGATAGAACAGATCATGATTTTACATCCCTCAAAATTTGCGAAATTCAATCTTTAGGGCCCACCAGTTAACATTCTACTGTATACATGTTTTCATTCATGCATAATATAGGATTAGAATTTGCTTTTTATCGTTTAAGAAGTAACTAATGACTATTTAACTCCAGGCATATAAGGTTATAACTTAATTTTTAAATTTCAAAGTTTTCCCTCTACAAATTTCAAATATTCAATTTTGGTGGGGGCCTATAGGCTACAGCCTACTCCAGCCTATTGGTAAATCCGGCACTGGTGTTGAAATTGGAATAATGCAAATCAGTAAGTATCTGCAGATTTCAAGTGGTTTTACGAAGTGGCAGATTATGTTCGATTCGTTTTCATCTACTTTAAATGGTAAATTTTTTCAATGTATTTATTTGTTTGACTCATCTGTTGATGGTTATTAGGATTGCATATATTGATATTTACAAAAATAAAAAGAACTGATGAAAATTAACAGAATTAAAGATATTGAAACATAAACCACTACGATGGGTTGTACAATTGTTTCACAAGTTTTAGTTTTATTAATTTATTGTATTTGTGTTCTAATAACAATTGAATCTGCCGAGAGGTCGTTTTCAAATTAAAAAATTATTTGGACAACAGAATGGGCCAAGATAGGTTAAGAGCCCTCAAATTGTAGTTACCGATATATCACACTGCTCAGTTGGCAGGTATCTCAGTTGAAAAATATTTTAAAGTAGGTAATAATAATTTATTACCTACTAGTCATATATAATGATGATTTTATCACATTTGATTCTGAAGAATCACGTGCAAATATTAAATATTCCCTCTTGTTCATAAAATAATATGTTTAGCCTTTATATCAACAAATATCCTAAAGCAAATTAAATTTTTTTAAAATTATGACAATTATTATGAACAAATCTCAAAGAACCTGATTGAAATCTGAATTTTATGGGGTGCGTGTAAAGTGAATTAACTGAAAATATTTACTGAAGTATTTATTGGGACACTTTTTCAATATCAACGATCGCCCTCCAGGTTGCTTTTCACTGCTTGTTGTTTTTTTTATATAACGTAACTTTCTCAAGCATCTGCTATCCGCATCTAAAAGGAAGTCAAACGATTTCGGGAATTTGAATATTTTATGGAATTTAATCAAGTACATAGTTCAAATATTGAAGTTCTGAATCTCCGTAATTTCCTGTTTTCCTGATACCGGAGAACCGGAATGAACAATTCGAAATAATTCCTCAAATTCATATACAACATACAAATTCACTTCAAATCATTGTACATGAAGTTAGTCACACAACTTCAGGGGATATGCAACTTTCATTACAAGATGTTGCCAGATTAGAAGTCTACCATCGGGGGTTTCAGTGCAAAAAAGTTATTTAAGAATTCTCTAGAATGTTTGATCATTCATTAGGTATTTCAATTTAATTTTCAATAAGTTATCAGAATATGTGAATATGAAGTGGTATTGCTGCGGATTGGAATGAAAATGAATTGTGATAATAGAATAATAATTTTTTTCTACTACCTACTCGGGAACCAATCCATTATAAAACTGATTTGAGGTAGGTTAGTACGTTCTACCTTCCTACGATGGTAAGTAATTACTTACCGCCCTAGGGTAGTAGGTTTGTCTGTAAGTATGTCATACGTATGGTTCAGTTGTGAAAGTTGATAATTATCAAATAACTCTTCAAAAGACAATCTTTGGTTCTCCAAATACCGAGAATTACACATTTATCCACACAGCACAAGTGGTACTAACAGATACATGACAAATCACTCCAAGTGAAGAAATATATATGGCTGTTTCGAACTTATCATATCTCATCAGTACCATAAAGTCGAAAAGGAATGATTTGAGAAATTTCCTCTTGTTAGCTTGTTACATATTCATAAATAATAGCTACACTGCGATTTATGGAGATAGAAGCGCCATTGATTGATAATCGCGAGTAACATTACGAACCTCAAGGATTGGAACTGAAAATCAACTCGGTGTAATCTGCATTTCGAATATGTTTGAGTACCTATACGTACTTTTGTATTTACTATATAGTAGTATTATTTTATTGAGTCTGTTCAGAGTAGACTGTAACGTATTCGTGTAAAGTGAGAATATTTGTTATGTTTTAAAAAATATTATGTCACAGTTATTGAACTGTGTTTTTTGTGAAAACTCTAATAGGCCAAGCTACAGAGATTTTTTCATGTAAAAAGTGTTAGAAGAAAACCAGCTGCGCCATTGTCTGTAAAATAATTCCATATGATATAGTGATATGTTTTTCACTCGACTTTATTATTAAAAATTTTATGCGAAAAAATCGCGTTTTTTTAGTTTCTTGCTTATAAAATTGACTATCAGAGGAATCGTGATGGTGTCAATAAATTAATTGTAGGAAATGAAAACACGAAGAAAATGAGAGGTCGGACGACTCGATCAGACCGTTAGTTCAAGAGAAAATTGGAAAAAACCGGCAAAAATGCAGTTGTTTCAAAAATTCATAACTCGGTTATTTTTTGAGTTGTAGCGTAGATCCTAAGGTAAGTATTAGTTATTGATATAAAATTCATCTGTACGAAAGGCAGGAACTGTCCTATGCATAGTTTCTGATCTGTGGCCATTTGAATATTTTCCAGCAGAACTGAATACGACAGGTATAGTCCGATTTCAATTTACAAAAAAGATTTTGAAAGTAGAATTCTCATAGTTCCATTCATCCTGGTTTTACATGAAAACGCTGAGAAATATCTTGAAAATTATTCTGAACATGACGAAAAACGGCCGAGAAATTACCGTCATGTTCAAAATGCCGACGCTTTCGAATGTCATGCTTTTCCTTGCCTGCTGCTCTACCCTCACTCTTCAACTATTTTCACGCGCTCGGCCATTTTTCGTCATGTTCAGCTTTATTTTTAACATATTTCTCAGCGTTTTCATGTAAAACCAAGATGAACGTTTTGAACTATGAGAATTCTACTTACAAAATCTTTTTTGTAAATTGAAATCGGACTATACCTGTCGCATTCAGGTCTGCTGGAAAATTGCATAGTAAAATATTCAAATGGCCACAGATCAAAAACAATGCATCGGACAGTTCCTGCTCTTCGCACAAATGAAGTTTATATCAATAACTAATACTTACCGCAGGATCAACACTACAACTCAGAAAATAAACGAGTTATGAGATTTCGAAAAAACTGTATTTTGGCCGGTTTTTTCCGATTTTCTCTCAAACTAAGGGTCTCATCGAGTTGTCCGACCTCTCATTTTCTTCTTCTGTTCATTTTCTACAATTATTTGATTGATACCATCATACTTACTATGATAGTTTCAATTTTATAAGCAAGAAACCGAAAAAAAAATGTTTTGTTAATAACAAAGTTATAAATAATTAAGTCGTGAAAAACATATCACTATATCATATGGTACTATTTTACAAACAGTGGCGGAGCTGGTTTTCTTCTAACACTTTTTACACAAAATGCTCACTCTAAATCTCTGTAGCTTGGCCTATAACGTAGACAGTAAGTATAGAAGGGAGACCGACGCCATGGAGAATCACTATCTCGCTTGAATGGACGAATCATGACATTGCGCTCATACTCATAGGGACATTATGTGTATCTGGGGGGATATTTGGCCCTTACGATCTGTGGCTCCGTAGCTCAGTGGCAATGGCAAACCACCGAGAAGTATTCGGCCTAGTAAAGCCTCTCTATAAAGACGTTCACAACCGTCGTGAAACTGTAATTCCCTTCTATTCGTTTATCACTGTATCACGCATAACACGAATAGTTGGAGAGAGGTCGCCTACGCCCGAAACCGGATACGGCACCGGAAGAAGAACGGCCAGGCTGCTCGCAGAAAGTATAGAAATAGTTCCCTGAGTATCATATATAAAAATCTGGAAGAATAAAAGTTCCATTATATTTTTGAGACCTTCAAAGTGCCTGGCAAAGACTACCGCCGACGGGAACTATCTGGCAGTAATAATTATTAATTTCAGAGTAATATTAAAAAAATATATAAAAATCAGGCCTGAGAATTCAAAAAAAGTAAGTTGAGTTTTTCTCAGCTTTAGAACCTGGAAATTGGCCGTCGGCTCAAGGTAGCAGGTATGCATACACTGAAAATACATACGAACACTACTTCATCCCACAACCCACACATATTATTGCTGAGAAACTAAGTTATGCCTGGTAGCTCTGGGATTTTGTACTAATAATATTAGGTACTTCTCCTAATCCAGCTCTGTAAAAATTCATTTCTCATAGCCTCTTTGTCGTGTTTCTTTTATTCCAAAATACGAAAATATGGCGTAGGGAAGTTCCAGAGTTCCCTGGGGGTGTACTATTATAGAGCAGTAAAAAATACGAGTATGAAGGAAACTGTAATTTTTATTATGAAGCATTCAAGAAAAGGAGCCATCGAGCAGTAAATGTGTTAAAGTTTTATTGGTTATTGCTGTGTTCAACATTGTTATGACTGCGAAGGGTGGGAAATATTGGGCAATCGTTGCCAGAAATAGCTACAACAAAGTGGATATATTGTATTATATGAATGAGTCGATGAAAATATACCAACGGAAGAAATTCGAATCTTCACAGTGTTTTCTTGTGAGTATCTTATATTAACATGGGACGTATCAACTCGGTAAATATCTCCAGCAAAACATTGAATCTAAATTTAGTTAGGTAATCATTTCAATGTGTTATAAGTTATATTTTTGCCGAAAATAATTGACTATTGCAGTATATCGAAAGTCAACAGTCAGGGATAAGGCGTAGAAGTAGTGTTTCTTATTATTTTGGACCAAATAGACCACGATTTTTTTGGAAGTAGGTACCTATATAATGGAATCGCCAGCGGCTCTCATCAAACCAAATGGAAAATTATATCTAGGATTGTTTTCGAGGCAGAACAAAAATATCAAAATTTGGGTGAATTTCTACAACCGCCGCCATTTTTATGTGGATATTTGTGTTTTCGTAAATATATTTTTTCCGGTATATATCGGCATCTCCTGCGGCTCTCATCGAACCAAATGAGCTGAAATTTGGCATCTAGGTTTATTTTTTCCAACCGCCGCCATTTTTAGAGGAAGATGGGGCAATAGTGGTCAGCGTGCAATGGTGGTCAGGCACATAACTTAAACATGAACAGTCCTTTACCTGTGTGAAGTGTCCCACTATGCAAATAATTGTTACAGTCACGTTAATATAACATCACATTGTGCTAATGTTCTTCCCTTTTTTCCTCTTGTTTTCATCACATGCACATCTTGACAACCGCTTATGCCCAGCTTAGGGCTGTTAACTTTTGTGATGTTACAACTGAACTTCTCAGCGATGTTAAAGCGCTGCCTTTTTACATTACTGTGATGTTACTAGAACTTCCTCAAAAGGAAGTCTTTATAATGAACTAAAAGCAACATTTCTGTTACATTCAGAAATGCATTTTAACATCTAGTATATGTTGATGCAATGTCTATGAAACAACATCTTACCAATGAACTGAATGCAACATTTCAAAAACGATACAGTATATTCTTTTAGATGTTGTATGGATATTACTTAAACCTCTAAATAATATACCTCAAACATTCTAGATAACATCCTATAGATGTTTCAGCAAATACACGGTGAACAACTAAAAACGCCGGCTGCCGGTCATATCTCAAAAAAGAATCATGATTCAACTTAAAAAAATACCTCAAGGAAAATGAACCTGAAAAATATTTTTGTGTTACTAAAATATCCGCTAGGGAATGGAAAGAACACTTAAAAACATATAATAAGCTGATTATCACCAAGAAAGAAAAACTAAAGTTATCCTAAATATACAATCATAAAGATTTCAAAAGTTGCATTTTCAGGTCACCTTTTGGTATATGTCTTTTTTGGAGAGAATGAAAGTATTATGATTTTGAGTGCTCATTCCACCCCTAGTGGATATTTAAGAAACTCATAAATATTTTCTAGCAATTTTTCTTTCCAAAAGGTTATGTTTTTTATTTGTACCAATATTCTTTTCTGAGATGTGGCCTACAGCCGTTCTTAGTTGTTCACCCTGTACATTTAAAATAAAAAAGCAATAGAAAATTTAAATAGTATATTAACTATTAATAAATAGAACACTGAAAATAAAAATAAAACAAATCCAGCCTTAAAATAAATATCTTGTCCAGAAAAAGAAATCCAACCTAAAAACAAATATCCTGTCCGGGAATCCAACCTAAAAAAATATAATAGTGTAAGCATATTACATAACAAGTGTGGAAAGTGATATATGACACATCTTAACAAAAATTGAATTTGTGTGCAACTGTATATATCAAGCTGTAGTTGCTATAACCTAACACGATTTAAAACTGAATTGATAAAGATTAATGATACCTTATAGCTGGTTTACAAAATATTTATTAGAATAATTTTTTAATATTAAAACTATAAAAATTTCAAACTATCAAAACTTTACGAAACGTTACGGTATATCCCGCCACTCGGAATTTCAATGTTGAATAGCCGATTAAAGTATTAAAATGAGTATATTTAAGTTTTAATAATTATGATTTTGGAATAAGTACTTACCGATAACTGTTGTTGTCCATTATAACAAGAAAATGCTTTTACTGAAATAAAACCGCGAAACTGAAAACGACGCTGCCACCACTTATAACCTACTTGCACGCCACGATCTGCCATCCATATATCATGCTTGTCATTGTTTTTTTCGTCTTCTGTTTTCTTCTTTTTTATAATTTTATGAATACATCATTCAAACAGCTCACCCAGTCGCAGGAAGTTACTAAAGAGTAGTTCGAAAGTTGTAAAAGTAGCTACAAAATGTGATCATCTCAGAAACATGTTAATTTGTAATATTGCAGTAATGTTCTGTATGTAACATTAGTGAGACCTTTACAAATTAACATCGTATGGATGTTTCCTCAAAGAAGTTGCTGAAAAGAAGTTCATAGGATGTGTATATCACTGCGAATTCAAGTAGTATTGTGTACATCTAAAATATGTTTTAATTACATAACATGGATGTTAATGAAGTTAGTTATAAAATTTAAACATTTAGGAGATATCTTTTTAACGTTTTGAATAAACATCACGAAAAGTCTCAAAAAGTACATCACAAAATAGACTTATGATGTTTCTTGTTCAGTGGGGTATTACATCTCACTTCTCATTGCCCGCGACCGACTAGCGCCCTGCGTCGTCATTCCGAACGCGGCTTGCGTACAAGGCGAGTGTTTGAAGTTTTCTCGCCAACTTGATGTAATTTTACGTCGCAACAAATTAACAAGGTAAGCGGTGAAATATTCCTTAGCCCACCTAAACGCTGTCTTGCTATTTGAGACGATTTATCATATAAAGTAATGCTCATTTCGAATAAAAATATGTTTTAGTTTGTGTTATAATTTTTTTTATATGAAGTCTCGTGGTCAATTGACCAACATTGTCCAAAATGTCTTTATGAGTGTCTTGTAACTGAATCCAATTGATTTGTTTTTAGATGCCGAAAACTCGACATAGAAAAACGCAAAAGGCTGCATGGTCTTCGAAGACATTGGACAAGGCCTTAATGCTTATGGCTAATGGAACGTATATGAGAAAAGCCAAAGATCGACCAAGGGTTGAAAATTTTCATCAATTTTCATACCAAAATACTATCTGTCAGTAGGTACAAGACAAGGTCAAAAGAAGCAACATTCTACCATTCTGACCTCCAGGCCAATTAAATAGAGTCTTATAGAAGAAGAAAACAAAAATCAGAACAAGACGTTGAAATAAAAAGCAAAACAAAAAGGCAAAGGGAAGGAAAAAAAAACCAAAGAGTATAGGAAAAGTCTTAAAACGATTAAAAGGAAAATTCTTGAAGAAGACAATGACTCTTCATTCACTGACGAAAATAGTGAAGATCACTGCGTAGATGATGATGATGAGAACCCAGAAAAGCATTGTCTCATGCGGAGAATTAGGAAGAAACAACGAGTTATTGTACCGGTGCACTTCCTGTGGGCTTTGGGCTCACTCTGATTGCAATGGTTAGGATTACCCTGCAGAATACGTATTTAACATATGTTAGAGGTATTTGACCATCGTTGTCAACATCATGACTACCATTGCCCTCACTTGAGTACAATGGTGGTCAAAGCCATTGCTTTTTAATTTTTATATTCATTAGATTGGTACTCCAAAAGTGATTGTTAAGATCTCACATTATAATAATCCTTTAATGTCGAATTGCTATGTTATGTTCCTTATAAAGCTGTGGTTTATATTCTGAATTTTATTCGAAAAAGTGCTTAACTCACCGCCATTGCCCCATTCTCCCCTACGTAGATATTTGTATTTTCATAAATATATTTTTGCCTATATATATTGGCATCTATAGCGGCTCCCATAAAACCAAATGAACTGAAATTTGGTTTCTCGTTTTTTTTTTCGAAAAAGAACAATACAACCAAAATTTAGGCAAACTTCTACAATCGCCGCCATTGTTACGTGGAAATTTCTCGTTGCAGCCGCAAATGATTTAGGTATATGTAAATCTTAAACCATATTGAAAATTTATTTTATTCTAGATACCTACTGAAACCAACAGTTATGAATTTAATTTGTACTTATCTTCAAGGCTACACTCGCAACAAATAAAAAACAAATAGACAATGATATCCTTGCGGTTCATTTTCTACTGAGTGTATTAAGCCATTTTTAGATAGAAAAAACACAAGGGTAGTATTAATTTTTGTACCATTAACAATTGGATGAATAATGACATAATGTATGGTTATTGGATTCGAAATAATCTTTTCTATCACCTCCTTTTGCTTGTACGCCTACTTTTGGGCTACCGTGTGTTTGCGCTTGCGTACTTACGTAATTGAGCGCGTGTTCGTGCGTGTGTGTATGTGTGTGTGTAATGGTGTGTATGCTTGTGTCTGTTATCGTTTAATTAAGATCATTGCGTTAGTATTCAAAACCCTCGTCGTTTCCAAAGAACCAGTCAGATGTAAACTTTCTCTGGAAATTCAAACTATTGAACAAGTTATGTCGTTCGACTACCTAGGGTCTAGGCAAACAAATTACCTACAGTAAAAATAGAACGAACGAAGTAAATGGACAAGCCAACAAAGCCAGCCGAATATCAGGCACACTTCGTGAAATCATCTAAAATAACACCAGTATGAATAAAAGGTCAAAAGTTAAAATATACAAAACCTGTGTAAGACCGGTGCTGACATACACTATAGAGACAAGAGCTGACAACAAAATAACGAAAAATATCCTTCGAACAAAGAAAATGAAAATACTTAGTAACATCTCAGGGTAAAAATTAAGAGACAGAAAAAGAAACACAGACATAAGACACGAATGTGAGGTAGAAGACATTGTCAGGTGAAGACGTAAACTTAGAAGAACCTGGAAACCTGGAACATGTGGATAGGATGGCTAGAGAAAGTCTAGCTAAAATCGCTAGAGATGGTATACCACGAACACCACGCCCTTTGGGAAGACCTCCAAAGATATGGATAGAGTCGTGGACTTCAACGTCTCAAGAGAACTGAAAGTTGAAAAATACAGGCCTAAGGCCTACAATATGTGGAAGAAGAAGAAGTATTCGTTTATGGAAAGAGGAGTTTCTGACGATGATGATATTATGTTATTGACATCATCAGGACGTTGAATTTCAAGATATGGTTATTGAAGTTATCGATTTCAAACAATACATTTAGGAAATTATATGCAATCTTAATAAATTAAATGAAAAAGAGTGAACCGTGAATTCAGATAACTAAATAAAAACATGACGTATAGTAGAAATAATTCAAACGCAATTTTCGGAATACCTGGAAAATGTTACTCAAAAGTGTAGATAGCACGGAAAAACCGCTCTTTGAAATTCTTTCGTTAAATTGAAACTCATACTCTTACTACTTAAGGGCTTTGCGAAGATCTCCGGTTATTCATTTTCCAGAATGAACTTTGCGTAATTGACAATCTACCTCCCGAAAATGAACGTGTTTGTCAGGTGAGAAAATTGGAAAATTATGAAAATCTTACGGAAGTTCAGACGTAACATGGAATTAGAGATGTGGTCGCATTACTTCGAGTGGAGAATATAATTTCTTGTAGAATTTTTCCACAAGTAATTTAAATTTTCTTCGTGAAGTGTACTTCGATACAAAATCACAATTTTAAATTTTTCATTTGTTATTAGAAGTACGAGAAATAAATCAAAGAACCAATCATATTCAGTTATAGTTATACAAAAATATACTGAGTAAATTTGTTTCTGATGCCATTATTTTCAATTATAAGGAATACAAACTTCTTTGGGTTCAAAATCCATCGATGATTCCTGAACCATATCTCAATAAGGTCGGCAATTCTTGGTGTTATCTTTGAAAGTTTTCAGTATTTTCCTTTTTCTATTAGAATTTGTCAAATATGAAATTTGTCATTTCAAAGCCCAAAATTTGTAGGCTCTCGCGCTTCCCAATGCCCTTCCCCCCAGTTTGGGAACCACTGAACTGAACATTAAGGTACAATAATTTGAGGTTTACCTATTCTAACATTTAGATAAGATGCTCGAAAAGGTTTCCCTGCTCATGAAGGCATATTTGGGCTCTACGGGTAATCGCATGTGAAGTTTGCGAAACTTCAAAATGATTTTGCTTTATTTGATTCCTTGCCACACGTATTCTTTATCACAACTCCTCCTCGTTGTCTACTTCTGTTGCGTATACTATATCTTTTATATGGCCACAAAAATAGTAGTCCAGTGGATTTAAATCCGGCGATCGGGGTGCCCACGAAATAGGACAACCACTTCTAATCCATTAACTCGGAACTTACTCGTCTAGCCAATTCCTAATATTCACACCATACTGAGCTGGCTCACCGTCGTGCTCTGCCATTGCATAAACCACGTACAAAGTGGATATCTGCTTATTCTCTATTTGAAAACCTCAGAATTACTACTAAATAGCTTTTTTTTCCGGCAACAAGCAGCACAATTGAAAACTAGGCGATCAATAATTGATAGCTAATTTTCCTTTACCTAGCAAATCAAAAAACGTCATTTGTTTACCCAGATCTACTGATTATTTTCTCTTCGATTTGCACATCGAAAAACAAAAAATCAATTCGTGAAGAAATATTCAATTGCATTTTTCTCGAAAATGCTGCTTCCTAGTGAAGTATGAGAAGAGTACCTTATTTGTACAAAAAGCTTCATATTTTCAAATCAAGTCAAAATTACTAAAAATTAACCACCAAAAAAATTTTTTTCCAATATCCCCCTGCACTACGCACTCCTGAAAATATTGCAATACCAACTTTCAGTACATTGAATAGAGCGTAAAAAGTTTCGTAACTATACCAAATTTTATACCAATACCTTCACAGGTTGCGAAAATATTTATAAAAAACCACCATCATGTCTTCATATTCAACACTCTGTATCTTAAAAATGAAGAAGTTGGGGACCCTAGTTTATATGACTTTTTAATCCCTATTTCTTGAAGTAGAATACGTGGTTGAAATATTGACGTCTAATTTCGGGACACCCTATATAGAAATATATATATATATATATATATATATATATATATAAAAAAATATATATATATATATATATATATATATATATATATATATATATATATATATATATATATATATATATATATATATATATATATATATATATATATATATATATATATATATACAGGGTTGCGATAAAGTATGGAACCAAGTAAATATCTTTCGAACGAAAAGGAGAATATTTATGAAATTTTGCAGGTAAGTCCAATGGCGCAAAATGCATCTGATGTATGATTTTTTGTTGATAATATACTTCCGGTTGTACCGGAAATAGACCCTAAGTCGCTTATTTCAAATGGGATACCCTATATATTATTACATTTTTGGATTCTACTTAACATTCTAGGCAGATTCTATGCATCATGTCATATACCTAAGTCTAAGCGTTTTTGACATATTTAGGTTTTTATGTCAAAAACGACGATTGCAAGCCCTAATATAATTATCAGTTGTTCCTATAAGTGAGCCTTTTTTACTTACTTTGGGTTAGATTCCTTGTTGAAAAGGACCTATACTTTAATAGATTTTGTATAATATTTGGATAACTAGTCATACAGGGTGTGCAAAAAATAAGATCTAAAATGAGATTGAGAAAACTGACAAAAATCAATTCAACTTCTTTTGAGTTTTTTACATTACCGTAAAAAAACGTTCAGATAAACAAATTGATGTTGTGTGTATGCATATGTAGTAAGTAATAAACGAGTATAACGATGATTTGAAATTCAAATACGATCGTCGCTATCCTAGATCTAATTGTTTAACGATTGAATGCAAAATTGCCATATAAAAATATCAAATTGGCAATATTTCGAAAACTTCAAATTTTAGGTGAAGATAACCTTATACAAAGTTACCTTCCTTTTAAATGCTTAATACTACAAAATAAAGAATATGGGGGGTTTCCATTTGAAAAAATTGATTTTTGTCAGTTTTCTCAATCTCATTTTAGATCTTATTTTTTGCACACCCTGTATAACTAGTTATCCAAATATTATTCAAAATCTATTAGAGTGGGTCCTTTTCAACAAGGAATCTAACCCAAAGTAAGTAAAAAAGGCTTCCTTATAGGAACAATTGATAATTATATTAGGGCTTGCAATCGTCGTTTTTGACATAAAAACCTCAATATGTCAAAAACGCTTAGACTTAGGTATAGGACATGATGCATAGAATCTGTCTAGAATCTTAAGTAGAATCCAAAAATGTAATAATGTATAGGGTATCCCATTTAAAATAAGCGACTTAGGGTCTATTTCCGGTACAACCGGAAGTATATTATCAACCTTTTCGTTCGAAAGATATTTACTTGGCTCCATACTTTATCGCAACCCTGTATATATATATATATATATATATATATATATATATATATATAAATAAATATATAACGGGTACGGTACCGGCATCGGATATAAGAGTATATAACATTGTATATGATGATGTAATTTATTAGGTACTAATCTAACATCAACTCCGAAAAAAAAAATGTTTTAAAATTGTTAATTTCCACGCCATCCCATTGCCATCTAATCTGAGATTTTCCCCTTCAATTTTAATACCGAGATCGAGAAAAAACATTCGAATTTAAAAATTCAATTCCCTGAGGATCATAAATTCCAGAGTTAATAATGCGAGAAAAATTCCCAAGTGGCTATTGGCGTAGACTGGGCGTGAAAGATAAGGACGACCGGTCATTACCGGAAATAGCATTACGTAATCTGACTTCCGGTATAATGTGGCCCGGAATATTCACCAAAAACTTCAGAATGCCTCGAAAACGTGGCTCCTCGCTTGCAGATACGTGGAAAATGCAGAAAACCTGTTGTCATGCGTTGATCGTTGAATTAGCAAAAAATGAAATAATGGACTGAAATGGACTCTAGTTTGCTACTGTTATATTGAAAAAAAGATCAAAAAGAACGGATAGGAAAATTGAAATAATAAAAGTTATGGTGGAAGTGAAAAGGCAGAATAAAAGGATAACTGGATTGAACAAACAGAACAAAATTGCGAGCTGTTGAGCTCCATCACTAAGATCGTTTTGCTCCTCCATTTGCGTTTTTCTCAGCTTCAATAATTGATTGGAATTTCCTTAAATCTTTTTTGGAACGAAGTTCCTTAAGGTAGGCTTGGAGGAGATAGGGATTTCGCTGCGGGACCAAACTGAAAAATATGAGAGACTAAAAGTGTGACGGAAATAGACTGACGGAAAAAGACTGACGAAAGTCACGTTTTTTTTTTTTAAATTTAAATCGAGGTGAAAACTTCAAAAGCGATACCGGTTGCTAAACCGGCCTTTGTGGGATTCAATAGTTGATATATATATATATATATATATATATATATATATATATATATATATATATATATATATATATATATATATATATATATATATATAAATATATATATGCAATATTGCCTACCCACTAAAAACACCTCTGTTCTTTCGGTTTCCGGGCATTAGCCTACTAAACCTCCAGTCTCGCACTTAGATTAGGACTCACGTGCTGCGGTCAGCACTAGAACCTGTTCTCTTCCTTGTGTCTATATTTCAAGACCCAAGTGTATGTCTCTCTGCGTCGCGGCGCATTAAACGTTTTTAGTAAACACAAGCGAATATTTTATACCTTTCTCTTTCTCCCTCTTTCTTTCCGTTCTCTCATCCCTTCTCTTTCTGATCCCACTCCGCCACATCAATCGCCAATGCATACTGCATAGTGCATAGTGTGTTAGTATGTACTCATGATTTCATTTACAAGCAACTTGAAAACGTCAGATGTGAAACATCAAAATAATTTTGTATAAGTTATATGCCTAAAAGAACATATTATGACAGGAATCAGATATGGTATAATGAAAAGATAAAGCTCTACAAATTTGTTCCATATAATAATGACTACGTATTGAAGGTTTATATTCAATTATATAGCGTGGCGATACGTTATCTAAAGTGAACAAGAAAAATTCTTTAATAATTTAAAAAATTATAAAACAACTTTCCAAGGAAGCTGGTTATACGTATTCAGCAACGCAAAATCTGCATTCACAATCGAACGGTGAATTATAGAAATTGTCAAGTCACCCCGACTCAAAATCTGCATACAGCTGTTTCGATCTTATTAGATCTCATCAGTGCAGCTCATTTGACTCGGAGTGAATTAACAAATTTCTAATTGTTCCCCAGAACAAATCGTGGCCAGTAACACTGTCTGGATAACAATCCAGAGCGCCATCCCACCAAAGATATTGGGAAACAACAATTCACCGCTTAGACTGAAAATGCAGAAATTCGTCGCTTGAACACGTACCTCCTGTTATCCAGTCAGTGTTACTGACCACGATTTGTATTGGGGAACAATTAGAAATTTGTTAATTCACTCCGAGTCAAATAAGCTGCACTGATGAGATCTAATAAGATCGAAACAGCTGCATGCAGATTTTGAGTCGGGGTGACTTGACAATTTCTATAATTCACCGTTCGATTGTGAATGCAGATTTTGCGTTGTGAATACGTATAACCAGCTTCCTTGGAAAGTTGTTTGATAATTTTTTAAATTATCAAAGAATTTTCCTTGTTCACTTTATGTAATGTATGAAATTGATCAAGGTCGACTAGTATGTTTTTCATGATTTGATACGTTATCTTCTCGTTATATACACTTTTGCGTCTGTACTTTACATTGCGTTAACGACCGAGTGGTCTAAGTACTGAGCCCTGGTGTGCCGTATTTCTGGGATCGAATCCTAGAGGTGACTCCGGGCTTTTTTAATTTTTTTATTTACAATCTCGTAAGAGCTCTTAGCCCCACATTTCAATATCAATTATTTCAACTTGGATTAGTATAAGTTATTACTTCTGTCGTGCGCCCCGACACGCGCATGTTTCATTTTTGCAAATTGTGGTCCTTATTTATCCTATATTATCCGAAGGAACTTCGTTCGTACCTAGTGTCCCATGACACCGTTTCTTTTTTTTGAGTATATATATATATATATATATATATATATATATATATATATATATATATATATATATATATATATATATATATATATATATATATATATACCCAACTAACATTTTTTGTTTTATATTGGTAAAGGTTACGTTTCGATTACCTATTTTATAAAACCTAAGAACCTATCAATTGTTCGCGAAACGTTTTCGTTACTCTTATAAAACCCCAATAGCACTTTAATGGAGAATCCTATAAAGGTAACGGTGACTAAATTTTAGTACCATATAAAACTTTCACTTTCCACTTATTTGTAACTAAGACGTTGTCGTTACCTTTATAAAACATAAATAGGTTTTATAGCGGCAAGGAATATATTTTCGTTACCGCTATAAAACCTTAATATTAAAACATCCTCGCCTTTAGTGTTTATAAACACCAAAAACAAACCACTCCTTTTAGCTTCATCTCCTTCTACATTGTTTGTTCACAATATGTTCTATTTCAAGTCCTTCTCAATATTATTCTGCTTCTACTTTAAAGTTGACAGCAATGGATTTTCACTTTGATATTATGAAAATGGCATATTAAACAATTAGGTATTATAACAACTTAAATACTTTGGCAATTTTTTTATGAGGACTTAATTTCATTTGGCACGAAAGATTCATCGACTAGTTTTACATTTTACCATTCCTAAAACTGAAGCGCCCCCGTTTTGGGCTCTCTAACAATTTATTTTCATAAAAACCTGAAAATTAAAATTATGTCTCATTATTCCTTTTTCTGCAAATAAGCTGTTCAACATTACTTAATCCCATATTTTTGAAGAAATACGTTTTCAAGCTTCAGTAATATTGCTTAAAATGCAATATTTTTCTTCTTTGTTAGGATATTTATGTCAATTCGAACACAAACATAAAAATGGCCGCAATATAAAAGGACGCCATGTTCGCCATTTCGTTTTTTAAGAACCTATAGTTTTATTTGTGCCTTTAAGTAATAATAAACACCCTAAAAACTTTTATAGAACTTACCTAGGTGTCTTATGGGATTATTACCGAAAAGGTATTTCTAAAAACTGAAAGTAACCGGAAAACCTATTCAAAACTACCAGTTCTCAAATGTCAAATATCAATTGCATAACCCCACTTTTGATTGTCGTTTTTGTTAATATTAGCTTTAAAACGAGTGTTATATTAATATATTTTCTTGAGGAAAGTCTGCGTTTTAGTCTATATCATTTTTGGTAAATTTAGTTGTGGGTGATTTATCACCTGGTGGTGTGCTTCGCAAAATATTCTCCCGGGTTTTAGCGCACTTTCTATAAAAGCTGATACTGTATTTAACCTTTTTCCAATTTTTTCTCTCTTGTGGCATATTTATTCAGTTACAATCAATTATTAAATCATAGACAATAACCACGATTACTGATTAAACATTAAGAAAAAACGGAAAACAATCATCAAACATCTTTACCTCAAAAATATAGTTTCGGCTCCTTCTATAAAAAAGTTTTATAAAATTCCTATAAGTTTTATGAAATTTTTCAGGTTTTGTACTAGCTGTAGAATATTTATTAAGTGCCTAAAGATTTGTAAAGGTTTTACGAAGTAAGCTATAAAACCCCAAGAGTAAAAGTTTTATAATGAGATTTTTAAAAACGCTATAAAACTCTTTTAAAAAACTATAAGTAACCAACACCAAAGGTTTTATAGATATGGTAACGGAAACGTTTTGGATGCAATGTTATAAAACTTCAAGTATTTTGGTATTTTCTGGACGTCTTTTAAAACTTGTAACACCAATAGTTTTCTTATAAAACTAAAAAAACTATTATAAAAGCTAAGGTTCTTTATAAACCTCTTATAAATATCCGTTACCGATTAATAAAACTTAAGGCAAAAAATGTTAGTTGGGTGTATATAGATATATATATATATATATATATATATATATATATATATGTATATATATATATATATATATATATATATATATATATATATATGTATATATATATATATATATATATATATATATATACGGTATTCTGGTTTCCCGGTTTGTATCCGCGTATAGGCTTCGTCTTCGTTGAAGTTGCTCGACGTTTCGGCAAAATCACATTTGCCATTCTTCAGGTAGCTCTCTTCTGGTTCGAATGAATACACTACATCTATATACATAGTTGGGTGTATATAGATATATATATATATATATATATATATATATATATATATATATATATATATATATATATATATATATATATATATATATATATATATATATATATATATACGGTTGTCTGGTTTCCCGGGTTTGTATCCGCGTATGGGCTTCGTCTTCGTTGAAGTCTGCTCGACGTTTCGGCAAAAGCCCATACGCGGATACAAACCCGGGAAACCAGACAACCAGATTATCTCCGCGAGAACCTGAAAATCAACATATATATATACCTATATATATTCAGAAAATATTAATAGGGTACTTCAACCTTCAGTTATATGATAGAATACTCTTAAGATAATGTCCGAGCTTTCGTCAACGTTTATTGACTTCTTCAGGGCTGCAATTACAAAATCAACATTAAAACAATCACTATAATAAATATTCACCAACTTACATTATCTATGAGAATAAAAACAACTCAACATGAACATATACATAGGTTTGTTAGAATGAATTTTTTTCGAGTTAATTTACTAAATGGTGCGATTTTCACGGAAACAATATCTGAAATGAAACGCGGACAATTACAAAGACATGTGTCGCATGATTCACATGTGCACAGGTAGGTAAACAAGTTAAAATTAGGAATATAATTATTCATCTCTGGACCGAAATATTGGGTTTATCAAATACGTATAAATATAACTTAGGTTGGAAGTATCCGATTTTTTATTAACAGCTTCCGAGTGATTTTGTATATGGTACATTTCCAAAAAAGTCGCTTTTTATAATTATGTTCTTTGTCCAATTTTTTGGTATTTTCATAATTGAAATTATGTCCTGTGTCTAAAAGCGGAAGAGATCTGCTTATTTACATTTTTTGAGTCACTTTTATGTCCTGTAATTCTAGAATGTGAGTTCTGTGACGTTTGACCAATATATATACGGCTTCACAGTTGGTGCATGGTATTTTATATACAACATCAGACTTGAACTTATTCGGAACTGGCTGTTTGAGTATAGTAAAGAGCGAGGAGTCAATAAACGTTGACGAAAGCTCGGACATTGTCTAAAGAGTATTCTTTCATATAACTGAAGGCTGAACTACCCTATTAATATTTTTTTGGATACATTATAGCAGCTGTAAAATAAATTGACTATATATATATATATATATATATATATATATATATATATATATATATATAGATATATATATATATATATATATATATATATATATATCAGTGGCGGCTCGTGAGGTTTTGGTTTGAGGAGGCTACAAGAGGTGTTAAAAAATACACCACAGGCGAAAATTTTTAGGATTTCAAGGTCAACCGCCTTATAATTTAAAGAAAATCAAAGTAAAACAAGCACCCTAAGCTATTAATTTGTTTTCACTTTGAAGTGTCTACCTTGAGACCTACAACTCCTATTTAAAATATTCACAAAAACTCTTCTCAGCCAATTAATCAATTCATCTATTCATCAAATTTTTGGCTCATTGAATTTCGTAAATAAGTTTTAATTCTCTTAAGAGTGGAAAACGAGCGCTCTACGGAAGCCGATGTCACCGGGATAGAAACAATTAGACATAAGAGTATATAAACTTGGGGTAAATCTTGATTCAAATCATTATCAAAAGGGTATTTAATAGTCCTCACATGATTTTCATTTTGCCCCAAAATTTCATTGTCATTATAAATAACACACAGTTCACTTTTTATGGCCACCTTATCAAAAAAAATGTATTTTTGACATAAATTTTCCAAAAGGTTATCTGGAAAATTCGCCGAAAATCCGGTAAACAAATAAATAAGTAAGTCGAAGAAATGCAGTTCTTTCAAATCGGAGAACCTTATTTCTATTTGATCCCTAATAGTATCCAAAATTTCATAAAATATTTGCTTATAGTGAAGCTCCATATCTGCGTAACTGAATTTCTTTCGTTTTGGGCTAAATTGAGTCGTATCATCAGTAGTTTGAAATTCAGAAAATAGTTTTTTAAAATAAACTTCCGCACGAAATTCTGAAATTTTTTCCAAAAGAAACTTGAGCCGATTTCCTGAGTAAATTACTTCTGAAAACTTGTGCTGTAAGATTTGAAAAACTATTTCTGTTTGTTCAAAAATTAATTTAAATATGTTTAAAATATATATAAATTCCTTATCTTGCAAGTAAGATATTAATCCGCGTGCTGTATTTAAAGTTACTTTATCGGTGATAAATTCCTCACTTTCAACTAGGTATAGAATTAAATCCTCAAATCCTAAGCGGCCCCAAACAGAGACATTTTCACTAGTAAAAAGTAAACACTGCCAACAAAATAATTCATTTTTCACCTGTGATCCGGTTAGGCAAGGATGTCTCTCATAATTCCTTGTATTAAATCCGCGGTTTTGTTGTCTGTTACGCTGCACCAAATTGTTTAATTCAGGGGTAGGTCGCAATGTTTTTATCAAAACTTTATCCTCATAACTTAGTGCGCTAAAGTTATGGGATAACAAATATTCCACTAAGTCACCATTGAAAATTTTGAAATTAACTTCAGTAACCAAACTCATTTTAAAACAATACGCGAGCAATATAAGTAAACACGCTGCTGATTTCGGCCATTAGTAACTACGATCACACTACGAATCAATTAATGCTTTCCAACGAATTCACTCGATGTCACGCGAAATTCTATAGTTATGATTGGTTGACATTGTATGAGACTGGGTTCCTATCGGTGTTGCCATTTACATGTGTTTTGCTTTTCTATTGCAATGAAGTATTCATTCGGAGTATTTGCACCGTTGTTTGTTTTTCTGTGGCAGGCATAATGAACGTTGAGAATATACCTTTCTAAGCTTCCGCAGCGTTGCCACAAATCTTGAAATGAATGAAATGCAGTAAATGTAAATACCTTCTATCTTAATTAATATATTATATTATATAATGTAGGTTCAAAGGAAGGTAGGTGCATACAATAATATGATTTTGATTAATATGAATATGCTGAATGCTGACTATTCAATATATTATATTATTGATAAAAGGAATATAATTGAGGAGGCTTAGCCTCCTTAGCCTCCTTTGACTAGCCGCCCCTGTATATATATATATATATATATATATATATATATATATATACATACTGAAAAATGAGAAGTTAAGCACATTCCAATCAATGATTGTAGCTAACGGAAACGAAAATGTAAGAAATCCATACTGGTTGTAGTTATATCTAATGACACTCTAATTACGGAGCAATAGGAATAATCTAATAATTCGCCGAATGCCGAAAACATGCTGATCAAACAAACCTAGTCAGATATGACTTCCTTTGTGTACTCTTGTAATACTGCAAATATTAGAAGTTCCGGAACATCCCGAACGCTAATCTGCACCCCTTCGTCACCGTTCGATATCAGAATTATCGATGCGGAAACGGACACTCGTAATACTTCCTCGCCATAAATTCCGAATGAGCTTAGAATCGATTTCAATTAATATTCAAATTATAAGACCCGAAATCGAATCTCTCAGATTTCGGCCATTCATTTTCGTGAAATCTAGCTACCAAGGGGGTAAATTGTCGTTAAACCAGAATGTCGTTGACTTTTTCCCGATTCGCGATGATCGGAGCCAGATAAATTCCTGGAGATTGTATACGATATAAATATTTTATCAGAAAATCTACAGAAAAAACCCTGTGCATCATTGCCTTAATTAAATTGATTAATTATTTGAAATATTGGAAATTTCATAATTATATTTTTCAACGAAATTTTATTGTGGAAAGTGGTAGGTACTTTCCCGAACTAGTGACAAAAAGTTTATTCTTCAAACGACAAAAAATGGGTATATTTCCCTGGACCTGGAGAACATTCCCAATGTGTTAAAGTTATTTACCCCGCCTTTTATTTATTTTTTTAACTCTAGGGACCTACAGTTTAACGCCGGTTCCGAACGGCCAATGGGCTTGTAAACTACGTAGATTAGACAACAATTTTAATTATATATATATAGAACCATTAAATTCCGGACATACACAACACCCAAGAGCAAGGTGGGACTCGAACCCACAATCCTCGGTTTACCGCAGCGCCAGCTCCTGTCGTAGTTTTTGAACCATCTGTGCACTATTTCATAGTACTTTCTTTGAACGTTTGGAAAGTAGATTTCCTTTCCCATTCTTCCTTTTTACTCAGCGTCGTAGTAAAGTTCTTCTCAATGCTTACTTTCTTGCCCAATACATCACAAAAAGAATGAGGTTGTTTATTATTTTTTAACGTTCGAATATAGTTCCAGTTTACTAATTGTTGAAAATGAATACCGCGTCATGCTCATAGAAAAAAGCTTCACATGTAGTCTATGCCAAGTGCGTAAAGTGTATTTTCTGCATTCGACTGCTGACCGAACTGAATTACCTTACACTCGAGTAAAAACCGAACACACTCCCATCGATCTTAAGCAAACTTAATTTTCGAAGATCGAAGTTTCATTCCCATCCTATCTATAACAATGGTTATTAACGTAGGATCAATAGCAGGCTAAATACCAATTAATTATTTTGGTTCAACTTCTATGATTATACGACCTAATCTATTCAACAAGATAGTTCTGATAGGAATATTGAAACTATTAGGAAACTTCGGCGATCTTTACCTTTGATTTATAGAAGAAGTAGGATTAATTGAGAAACTTATAGCTTGAGGACGACAAGCAGCTGAGATTTTAATTGGGCCTGCGGAAGATTTACCAAAATTTTATACAATTTACCAAATGATCTATGTGATATATATATATATATACATATATATATATATATATATATATATATATATATATATGTATATATATATATATATATATATATATATATATACTATATATATATATATATATATATATATATATATAGATATATATATATATATATATATATATATATTATATATATAATATATATACATATATATATATAAATATATATATATATATATATATATATAAATATATATATATATATATATATATATATATATATATATATATATATATATATATATATATATATATATATATATATA
>JARQZK010003633.1:747500-894209 GCA_030704885.1 Cynegetis impunctata
GTGAAACGTCAACTTATTAATTAAATCGAGTTTTTTAAGATTCAACCAGCCTGTTATTGCTAATAATTATCAAAAGATTATATATATATATATATATATATATATATATATATATATATATATATATATATATATATATATATATATATAGATATATATATATATATTATTATATATATATATATATTTATTTATATATATATACATATATATATATATATATATATATATATATATATATACATATATATATATATATATATATATATATATATATATATATATATATATATATATGATCAAGAAAGATTTGCTCGAAAATGTAAGATATAATGAAGCTGTCACTTGTAATAATCTACCTCTCGTTCACCCTGGTATATATCCTTGAATAATTGGGCAAATCACAACATCTTTTATAACGAAAGAAAAATATAATTAATATCAACTCTTACTGCGCCTTTGTATATAAATATGGAAGATTCATGATTAGGTACGGAAGTAATGTAATATACCTAGTTGAAAACGCAAATATTTTTTAAGTGAAAATGACCAAACCGTTTTTCATTTTTGAATATTCATTAACTCAAACAAGACCTTCTTGTTTCGGGCGTTTCGGATACCTGACGAAGAATAATAATTTTAATTTCGAAGGTATGCAGTTGATGAACATTTGGGTAACTGGGATATACCTAAAAAAAAACTGTTTCATTAAATTTTCAATAGCATCTTACGCTTCGGCATTCTAATTCATATATTATGAAATTTCAGAAATTCTACACGAATTGAGTTGAATAAGTTATAACACAGATATTTAGATCTAAAGGTACAAATGAAAAAGAACAGTATCAAGAATAACTGGTGTAGGACTTGATATTATTTATCAGTCAATGGTTAACGTTTTGAAGCTTCCATCCATTCCCATTCCCATGTTGTCTGGCACTTCTCGCTGGTGTTGAATACAATTCACTCTCAGTTCTCTAAAGTCTCTGAGGACAGAGTCGTTCGCTTCTAGTTCCTTGCTCCACATTTCTGAAAATAACATAAACGCAATGATCAATATTGAAATGAAAGTGTAAAATAGACAATATAATAATTTTGAGGTACAATTAAACTGAAAGTCATTTTCTATTGGTTGATTAACGGGACCGATTCAATGAAATTGAGTCAGGCGCGGATCCAGGCAACAACGTCTTGAGATAAGGACTCAGCTCTCCCTTCAGATTTCATCGTGACGTAGTTGCCTGTAGGCCTGAACATTTTACGATGCAGTTGCATGGCACATGGCCTACGTAGCGGTGTTGCCAGTAAAGCCAAATTATACGTTGAGTAGAAATAAGATATAATGAAATATTGTTTTAATATTATAATCCTAAGTGTTACACTTTATGTTTTAATTGTTATTGTCCAAATTTTCTACCAAGAAGCATTCTTAAAATTTGAGAAAAAATATAATTCGATTAACTCAACACAAATTTGAAGTAATATTTAATATTCCCCAGTATTGTTTGGTGTGGCAACGCTGTTGAAACCTACCCCGCACATGTTGACGTTCGCTTCGCACACTTGTTCTATTGGAAACTAGATCATTGATTTAAGACGCTCTTCAAAAAATTGCTCATTTGTATTGATTTCCACAAATAATTCTTTTAGTTAGCTTATGCATTTGAATTAATTGCTATAAGTGAAGTGTTTCAAAAATGCCATATAAGTGTTGTGTGCCTGGATGCAGGGGAAATTACACAAACGCTACAAAAGTGCGAGTGATTCGTTTTCCTAAAAATGCCGAGATTCGCCGTAAATGGATATGTGCAATACCTCGTGATGATTTCGAGCCGAACTATAACAGTCGGGTTTGTGAAAATCATTGTGGAAGTCAGGATTTTATAAGGGACATTATCACAACAGGATTCGAAAACCGGTGAGACCTTTTCAATTAGTTTAGCTTTGCCACGACTCAAAGATAGTAGCATTCCAAGTAAATTTCCTAAATGTCCAAAGTACTTATCAAAAGACGTGAAGTATCGTCAGAGTAAAGACGAAAAACTGAAGGTATTGGACGAAGTCCGTTTCAAAAAAGCTATTGAGGACAGCAAAAATGAATATTTAGAACATATGAAGCGTACTGTTTACAAAACTTTCGAGTAATTCAATTTATTAGTTCAATCTTTAAATTTAGAAAAAGGGTGGTTTATAATAAATGATGAAACAAGAACAACTTTATTTAAACTGGATTACACGCCGGGTCCTTCAATTACGTGGTCAGTAGTTATAAGCGATAATTTAGAAATAAATACTTATTGTTATGCTCAATCAATAAGTGTTTAAGTAGGTAAAGTAAAGACCCCATTCATTTCAAGTAGTTTGAACGAAATAAAAAATTTACTTAATGTGATTGATGATGCAACGGCGAGTATTCCCTTATAAACAGAAAATGACACTTCCAATATAATGGATCATAATAAAATTGATAATGAAAACAAAAAAGCAAATATGTCAAAGGTCCACCACGTCTTGAATTTTATTGCGAACATTCTTATAAGCTTGAAAATAGAAGATGATAATTTATCACAAGGGCTTCAATTTATTTCTGAGCAACTGAAACTGCGAACAATGTCGAAGCAAAGGTATAGATATTCCGCGAACACTATGATTTTTTGTTCAATAGTATTTACAATTAGTCCTCATGCTTATAGATACGTAAGAAGTCATTGGCCTATAATTTTGCCACATCCAGAAACAGGAAAAGGAGTTTGTAATAGCTATTTAACTGACCCACGAATGGATGAAAAAAAATTTTTTTAACCTATGCAAAAAATATCTATACATTTTTAAGGGACCAAGATAAACATGTAACTTTACTTATGGATGAAATTCACATTGATCCATATTTAGATTATAAAGCTGGCAATGTTGTAGGTGCAGCAATAAATGATAATAATTCATTAGCAACATCAGCATATACATTCATGATTACAAGCATTTGTTCAGATTTTAAGGAAGTTATTCATGTTGCTCCTATATCTAAAATTAATCATGAATTGCTATTCACCTTTTTAAAGACAATTATTACTCGTTTAGAAGATATTGGCTACAAAGTTTTCTGCGTACTTAGTGACAATAATTCAATTAATAGAAAAGCTATGTCTAATTTTTCTCCAAAAAAGGAAAAGTTCTATGAGTCACTGTCTGTACTTGATAACAATGAACTGATTATTGATGAGGACAGTAGTAAATTTCATTCGAATGAAATTGATGCGATATTAAGTACTTTGTCACTTGAAGATCCTGACATCGAAAATATAGCAAAAGAAATGCCTGTGGTTACTTATTTAGGAGGATATTGCAGTCACATCGCTATGAAAAAATTAAAATGTCACTCGTGTCATAATTTGTTGATCTATAATAATGAAGAACTCATTGTAGAAGATAACTTCAATCTTATAAATAATTTGAATCGAGGTGGTCTTCATTATCCCCAAGATTCAGTAGTTCAAATTGTCGTAAATTCATATATAATATTTCAAAAAAAAGAAAATCACCTACTTCATTTCGAAGCATGCGACATTCATTTTTCTAAAACCATTGTTGGTATATTATTGGATTGTATCTCAAATACATTGATTAAAAACTACTGCTGCAAGAAAAATGATCGCTTAGGTAAAGGTAAGAAACGGAAAATAACAATTTATCAAAAGTAGAAAACTATTTCGGCGAACATTACCTCAAGCGAGACCTCAAGATATTGATTATATTGAACTAAAAACATTGGTTTTATATACTATATGGCAAATATCGATAGAAAAACTTAATTCACTTTGTTGACTACAATACTAAATGATTCGCAAATTGTTTTTGCTACTTGAAAATAGTCGGAAAATGAATTTAAAACATTGATAATTACATAGAACCGATAGCTACGCAGCGTTCGCTCGGCCGCCAGGCGATGACATCACAAATCAGTCCTGAGTCCTTATACTCAAGACGTTGCTGATCCAGGCCCGACTTTTATATATTCAAAAGCGAAAAGGTACTGGAATCTGGGAAATAGTAAATCGAGTAGCTCCCAATCAAAACAATTAGGTGGGGCCCAGGCCATTCCTGTTCCCCCAGTTCCCCCCCTCTGGATCCGCGCCTGCATTGAGTAGTGTTCGACTTCGAGAGCAGTCAAATTGAAAAAAATCTATCGCAGCGAGCTGCATTAGAAAGGCAGGTTTTGATAACGTATCCAGCTTCAAAAATATATTCATTCAATTATGACTTCTGTTCCAAATTCAACATATTGCGCCCCTTATTGGTGTAAACAATATTTATTTCCTCCTCCGGGGGGTCTACTCCCCAACCAATTTATACTGAAATAAATACCATCAGGGCCGGAGCTTGAGTTGGAAAGGCCCCGGGGCAAAAGACAATTTGGGGCCCCATATTGGAATCAATTGTAATGATAATAAGGTGAGGTGGGGTAAGTGTGTAGCAATATTTGGAAAGTTCGTATATACACCATATTTTTAAACAAAGCACTAGAGTTGCAGATCTCAAATTTTGGCATAACATAGTTATGGGTATTGCCTACAAGTCCTCATAATAAAACTTTGATATAGACACATTTTCGCATTTATTTCTGTATTATATATATTTCTATGCCCATAGTACACACTTCTCCTGTGAAACGGGGAAAGTGTGTATGCAAGCCAAATGCAATGCACATATCAAGAAATAAAGAAGTCTGGGGCAAGTGTGTAAAACTGCGATATTTTATTTTTCGACTGGTACAAAAAAAAATTTTATCTTACAAACTCTTCAAGTTACAAACTTTTTAACAAGAAATGGACATTAACTGAATAACTAAAAGTGAAGAAAAAACATGAATATATCCTAAACGTAAAGTAAAATACTTGAATAAATCGAATTATATTACTAATGAACATTATAATCTGTAAAAGAAAGTCCAAATCGATGCAGACCCCTTTTACTAACAACTAGCTTTGGAAGAACCATAATAATATTTTGAGTTCCAATGAATGCACATTCCTCAGGATAAGCCCAGATGAAATAATTTGTAGCAGTTAGATCTAACGAATGAACGTTTCTTAAAAATTTTAATTTTACCCTGTCATTTTCTTTTTTTGTTGACAGTAACATGAATACTACCAATATCCAATCACTAACATCTACATCTGAATTTTCTTTGTTTAGTTCATCCATAAATGTGATCAATTCTTCCTAATCTCTAAATTCTTCGTCAATATCATCGTCACTCTGGTCTTCACAAACTTCTTCTTCATCTGATGATGTTTCTGATTCACTGACTACGTTAGAGACTTTTTCGCGATTTTTCTTTTAGGTTTCTTGTCTTCTTTTCTTCTGTGTTGTTTCACCATTTCCAGAAGCAGCTCTTCAAATAGTGAACTTTTCTCATGTTCACTATTAGTACACACTTGTCCAGCTGAATTAATACACACTTCCACAGAGTAGAATTTTAGTGGGACAAGTGTGTACTAGTACCAACTAATAATAAACGCTTAATCTAAAATAAAAATAACGACTGTAGGTTAAAATTGAACTGTTTCTTACCATATTTGTAGTAAAAAAAACTTCAAAAAACTCACTTGGAACTATGATGTCACACGATGGGTAAACGTCCACCAACTACATGCACTGTGTATGGTGAGAGGTTATATGAAATATTAGCTTTTCCCGCCAGTATGTTATCGGAATAAGAATTATTTGGCGCTTACACACTTACCCCGAAAACACACCTACCCTACTTAACCTTATCGTATTTAAATATTGAGTAAGAACGACAGTTTTCTGTTAATGACTTGTAGAAACAGTTATTAAAATCTGCAGGCAATATCCTACATGTAGAATTTTTGCAAATGTTCTTATGACATCTTGTTACAAACGCAGAAACTTAAATCTAAAAACACTTTTTTCTAGATTTTACAAAAGAAAATTTGTTTATCACTTTATTAAAGTCAATCTTGCGCGCTCTTTGATTTTCAATGGACAGTAGCGCCAAATGACTAAGTCTATTTTGTCCCATTGAAGTAAGCAAGTAGTTTTTAATTAACTTCAATTTAGAGAAAGTCCGTTCAGCTTTCGCAGTAGTGATAGGGACAGTTAAAAACATCAGAAGTGCTGTGCACACGGCTAGATAACTGGACGACAATGACGCATTTTGAATCATCAAGAAACGGGCTAGATCTTTGACATTTTTCATTGAATTGATTTCGTTTGAAATTGTTGACCGTATTATAGAAAGCAACTGAGAGGGAAAGGAAGGCGACACATCATTTGAAAAGGTTTTGGAAAACAAATCAGCTTCTTGCTCCAACTCGCTTTTGGATGAATTTGTAAGATACTGAGATTGCAGGATTTATAAGTTTTCAAAACATTTTTCATTCCAACAAAAAGAAATATATTCAAGTTGCGATAATATTGTATTTATCATCGGGTAGAAAACATTAACTCGAAGGCGCTGTTGAGGATCATTCAATCTCTCATCTTGCGGCAACTCATCGAAGTGAGAATTTACATTACGTGATCTTTTGTCTAGAAACTTTTTCTCAATTTTCCACTTATCGCAAATTTCTGACACATTAATCAGTAATTAATTGAAATTTTCTCTCAAGCTCTGAATTCTCTGTGACGCTTTTTAAAGCTGATCATGTGCAAAAAGAAGTTCGATTTTTTCTGACTGCAATAATTTTGACGGTAAGTTCATTATTTGCAAAATTTCATCCTGAAAAACGAGGAGAAAGACAAAATCAAAAGTTTCAATATTTTTTTGAATCCCCAGCGCCATGTTTCTTCCGTAAGACTTTTTTGTTTTCAATATTATCTCGCTTAAACATTTAAGTATATCACAAAACCTTTGTTTCAAAGCATGAACAGCATCGTACCTTCTAGAAAAGCGAGTTGGATACAATATTTTCAAAGTGGGTGCACCGCTCTCGTAAACGCTTTGTAAATTCTCCCATCGACTTATACTGTTGCCAAAAAAATCATAAACAGATTGAACAGTTTCAAAGAATTCCTTAATCATTCTGTTGGACGAAACTGCGTCTTTCAGTAGGTACAAGGTTCAAATTGTGAGTAGCACAATGGACAAAATGTGCATGTGGAGCTACGTCTTTAATCCTCTGTTGCAATCCTGAATACTCACCGCTCATGACCGCTGCAATACAAGTGTTTCATGGCCTGAATATATTTCAATCTTTTTTTTAAAGTTTGTTATTATATAAAATTTTTGAATATGTCCAGAAAGGGCTGAATATGTTTCTCCTTTTATTCTCTGCCAGGGGGCCCCTAAAAAAATTCTGCCTGGCCTCTGAAAAGGTTGGCCACCCATGCTTTAGGAGTAAACCCCCTAATCAATTTGAACCAAATCCAATTCCATCCAAGATATCTTTCGAAAATACCTACTTACAAACTTTCAACCCTATTGCTACAAAATTGCGCTTTCTGTCGAGCAAACAAGATTTATTTCCCCCCTAGGGGAGTCAACCCCTCAACCAATTCGAACCAGAAACAAATCCATTCAAAATATCATCGAAAATTACCTATTTACAAACTTTCAACTCTATTGCTTCAAAATTGCGCCCTTTATCGTTTAAACAACGCTAGGTATAATACATAAGCACGTACATACCTACATACATATGATAACATAAGTTTTTGGTGCAAAGCATCATAAAAAATCATAAAATGAAACACTATGTTGGTCTTAGGTCCAACATTGCTAATCGCATCCATTTTAATAAGCAGTGTTTCAAAGTGAAAGCCTACTAACAATACGCAGGTATGTAATTTTGAGGTTAAATTTCTTCCTGAGAAAAATCTAACCTTACTTTTAATGTATCGATTAAAATGTGAAGCTCATTTTCAATTTCTGAAGAAGATTATTGCGCAGATGCTTCGATTGAGTCTTCAACATGTCTTTTCAAATTTTTGTTGATTTAGACCGGTAATGATTTCTCGAAAAATTCCGGCTGCGTAAGCCCACTTGAAAAGGCAATTCCATCGATTCAATCCTTGTTTATTCGCAAAATCCTTAATAACGAAGTCCTTCACAATTCCGTAGAAAACAAAGAATTAAATAAATGAGATCTCGTGATCCATCCAATCTAGCATTCTGGCAGCCAACTGTTCAAGCAGTTCTAGAGAATCAAACTCATGAATATTTCATCTTGATTTTCGCGACCTTATTTCAATGAAAATTGAACCGATCGCTTTCTCTCTCTCTCTGTCTCCCCCTTCCACCCGTCTTCCTCCTTTTACGTTCTTTCAAACCGAGACGACCAGTAAGAATATGTATCACATTTTATACTTCAATTTTCGCTGAAGAGTTGATATAATACTTCGGATGTCATCTTTCGGGTTCGTAGTAAATACGGTAGCTCCAATATGAATATCATACAATCGGCTATGCAAATGAGTGAGACATTTAACGACTATCTGAATGTGTAAAACCGTAGCTGAGAGATTCTCGATACCTACTTCAAACTGTGATGGTTCTTGTGAAATATTTAATAAAGCTGCTAGGTTATTCCTTTATAGGTTGAAACTGTTTTCACATTTGTATATTTTATTTTTGATACTAATATAATGATATATTATGTGATAGGATATTTATTCGGAGTATAGAAACTGAACGGAAAAATCCACTAGAGGAGGTAGCTAGGTGAGCCTCGGCGCCAACGGAATTCCCATTCATCTTCAAGCAGTGAATGTTAGAAACATAAAGAAGGCCACCAATAAGGATGGAGAAAAACAGACAGCTGTTTCAGCCTTATTCAGTAGTGTCCATCTACTGAATGTGGTACGACTATCTGAAGTGTGTAAAAGCGCAGGTGGGCGAATCTCGATGGCTACTTCAAACTCTGATGGTTCTTGTGGGATATTTAAGCAAGGTTAATCCTATGAAGGTTAAAGCTGTATTCACATTTGTATATTTCATTTTTGATTTTTGATACTGATTATACTTATGATATAAATATAATATACTATGTAATAGGATATTCATTCGGATTATGGAAACTGAACAAACAAATCTATGTGAGTCTCGGCGCCAACGACATTCCCATTCATCTTCAAGCAGTAAATGATAGAAACATGGAAAAGAGCACCACAAAGAATAGAAAAGAACAGGCAGCTGTTTCGGCCTCCATTTACTGAATGTGGTGTCCATTTATTGAATGTGGTACGACTATCTGAAGTATGCACAAGCGTAGCTGGGAGATTCTCGATACCTCCACCAAACTTTGATGGTTCTTGTGAAATATACAATCAAGATGCAAGGTTAACCCTTTGTAGGTTGAAACTTTATTTACATTTGTATCTTTTATAACTGATAATAATTATCTAGAAAACCATTGACCGAAAGGTTTATAACTTAAATAATTTTTGGGTTTTTAGCGATGCTTGTACGATTTGTCTAAATGCTCGCAACCTCCTAGTAACCATTTATTTTGCTGTGGAGCTTTAGTGCAGTCATTGAAGCGTAAAATAGGTTTTTACCTCCAAAATTTTTTGCTATGAACCGATTTACATGAAATTCTGGAATTAGGCTTACCTTACTCTTAACTTCAAATTCACCTCGGATATCGATAGAAGACCTAATTTTAAGCAAAAAATGTTTCATAAAGTATTTTTAGAAACCCAATACTTTTCAAGTTATTGGCAATTTGAAATTCGGAATTTTCAGTTTACTAATGTTTAGTTTACTAAGTAGAAAAAATACGATTAGTTTTTGGGCCGTAACTCCTTCAATTTTGAAGCTATCACAATCATATAAAAAACCATTTTAAAAGTAGTGAAAAGAGCTACAACTTTTTTTCATTACGATATGTAGTGAAAAACCCTTTATTTTGAAACGGTGAAGGGTCAAAGGGCTCGAGAGAATGTGATTGCGCTACCGCGCGCTCTTTAAACAATCATATCTCTGTCAATTTTCGTGTGACAGGGGAAAAAAAACAAAATTTTTGCCAAAAAATTATTATTACACTTTTTTACGTATCTTTCATCATTTTTGTGATATTATGAAAAGAAGGTGGTTTTTTAAAAATTCTAAATTTTTTTTTTCTCTTAAAATCCTGATTTTTTCGAAAAATATGTGTTTTAAAGCAGCCAAACTGCTAGAATCGATCAAACTCTTTCTACTAAAGTTAATTTTCGACGGAATACGATGAATTTTAATATCGGTGGAAATGGCACTTATGAAACCCATTGATTTAAAAAAAAAAACATTAGATGTTACGCTTTTTTTCATTACAGCTCACTTATTTTACGTGCAAAAGACTTTTAACAATGCTCATTTCAAAGCTTATTTTGAGCACTATAAAATCCTTTTTCATTAGCATGCATAACATTTATTCGCTCTCCGCTAGATGGCATTGAATTCCAATCGATTAAATTTCAGACAAAATGAAAAAAGGCTTTGATCTTCAATATCTCGCTTGATATTGCACTTAAAACACTTTATAAAAGACCAATTTGTTCATTTTTTCACCTGCTACAATTTTGTTCGATCATATTATCGTTGAAATGCATATTTTTGGAGATATTTGCAAAAAACCGATGAAAATCGTGGGAACATTGCGAATTTTCAATTGCCAATAACTTGAAAAGTATTGGGTTTCTGAAAAAACTTCATAGAACATTTTTTGCTTAGAAAAAGGTCTTCTATCGACGTCCGAGGTTATTTTGAAAAACAAAATTCCTCCAACGAAAAGGGGTGGCAACTACCTCCAGGGTGAAAACGGAGTTCGGGTCGATATCACTTTTGAAATTGAGGGTAAGATAAGCCAAATTTCAAAATTTCATGTATATCGGTTTATAGTTAAAAATTTCTGAGCTAAAAAGCTTCAATGACTGCACTACTTCTGATGTAAATTATTACATATGCCCATATTGACGTCTCCCCTTTGAGAAATCGCGAATTGAACAGAAGGTACAGATGAACTCTTCATTAAATCGGACAGAAATGAGCATGGAAACACTACTAATTGAGGAAGAGAGCGTTCACAAATATTCGGTGGCGATTAAATGGCTGTAATCGCTAAATATTAGAACGGAATATGGAGGAAAATAGAGAAACAAACCATTACGGAAGACCGTAAACTTGTTCTATTAATTAAAAGCAGAACCCTCTGAACGTTTAATGGGTTCGATTAACGTTTCGATCCAATTGAGATTCCAATTTCGATAATGACACAAGTTGCGTTTAGTTATACTGGGTGTCCCAGTATACCTGTTCCAATAGATTATCTAAGCCATTTCGAAAGATGAAAATTTTGAAATTTTATGATCTCCAATTCGTTCAAGGAACCTTCAACTGAGAAAAACAAAAATTGAAAGTCACTTCTGGTTTGACCGGAAGTGACTCCGACTTTTTTATTTCAAATAGCACCCTGTGTATCTGTCATGATGACAGAACCCTATAGTAGTTCAATAAAGTCTTTATTGCAGTCAGTGCAATAAAGAACCAGTTTTTACACCAAATAAACTTTTGTATTTTGCATGAACGAGGAAGACGAAATATTTCTCACTTATAATCGTCATCAATAATTCAATTTACGTTTTCTCCATCAAATCAAATATGAAATTCAAAGTATTATACATCGTTGAAAAGATAATTTTGAGTAGAAATAAAAAATTGCAAAAAATATACAACAATCAAATCATGAAAAACATACTAGTCGACCATGGTCAATTTCATACATTACATAAAGTGAACAAGGAAAATTCTTTAATAATTTAAAAAATTATCAAACAACTTTCCAAGGAAGCTGGTTATACGTATTCAGCAACGCAAAATCTGCATTCACAATCGAACGGTGAATTATAGAAACTGTCAAGCCACCCCGACTCAAAATCTGCATAAAGCTGTTTCGATTGTGAATGCAGATTTTGCGTTGCGTCGACTAGTATGTTTTTCATGATTTGATTGTTGTATTTTGCGTATTAAGCGACTGGAATATTCGGAGCGCGCTCTCGTGAGTATATCCAAAGGTTTTAAATCACTACGTTAGTGTGCCTTGGAATCAAATACACTACTTTTGTAGAGTAGATATCTTCATATCAGGAGGTACGTGTTTAAGCGACGAATTTCTGCATTTTCAGTCAAAGCGGTGACTTGTTGTTTACCAATATCTTTGGTGGGATGGCGCTCTGGATTGTTATCCAGCCAGTGTTACTGACCACGATTTGTATTGGGGAACAATTAGAGATTTCTTAATTCACTCCGAGTCAAATAAGCTGCAATGATGAGATCTAATGAGATCGAAACAGCTGTATGCAGATTTTGAGTCGGGGTGACTTGACAATTTCTATAATTCACCGTTCGATTGTGAATGCAGATTTTGCGTTGCTGAATACGTATAACCAGCTTCCTTGGAAAGTTGTTTGATAATTTTTTAAATTATTAAAGAATTTTCCTTGTTCACTTTATGTAAAAATATACAGGGTGAAATCAAAAAGTTAGAGTCACTTCCGGTCAAACCGGAAGTGACATTCAAGTTTTGTTTTTCTCAGTTGAAGGTTCCTTGAACGAATAAAGATCATAAAATTTTCAAATTTTCATCTTTTGAAATGGCTGAGATAATACATTGGAACAGGTATACTGGGACACCTGGTATATCTTATTACTTATATCGCGCGATATAAGTTATTTTTGGATCATTTCAATCACAGCTTATTCTTTGTTCATCAATTGATGAAGATTTCTTCATCAATTTATATATACCTTCTCTTCGATCAAGATTACCATAATACTAAAAATAAAAATGTTTCACTTCTACTTAGATATCATTGCTTCAAACGCAGTAGGCAATAACCAAATTGTTTTCTTTTTTATTTTATGTATGTTCTTTGACAAAATGAAGAAATTTAAATAGATCTAGGATGCTCCACAAGTTTTATCTAGTCACATCAACATAAAACAAAAAGAAGGTTTTCATAACGTATCCAGTTTAAAAAACCTATTCATTCAATTATGCTTTTTGTTCCAAATCCAAAAAAATATTGCGCTATTTAATGTGTAAATAATATTTATTTCCTCCTGGGGGGGGTCAACCCCCCAACTAATTCGTACCACAACCAATCACATTCAAGATATCATACGAAAATACGTACTTTCAAACTTTCAACTCTATTTCTACAAAATTGCGCCCTTTATCGTGTAAACAAGATTTATTTTCTCATCCGGGGGGTCAACTCCCCAACCAATTCATATAGAAAAGAATACCATTCAAGATTTTCTTCAAAAACCTATTGATCCAAAAATACTCTCACGCGTTTTTTGAATTAAATGAAATGTTTATTTTTGTGACTCACCATGCATTTCCTTCAGTGATTTTCCTGTGCCTCCATAATCTGAGGGAAGGTATTCTTTGGGAATGTGCTTGTGAAGGTCCTCATAGCTTCCGTGATTTATCAACTAAAAAAACCAAATTTTTATAAGCCCTAACCAAGAAGTACACCATTGGTAGGTATATATTTACGTAGTGTTTTGATGGTATATTGCTGTGTATATTTCTAACACAATTTTTATGATAGGTTTTCACGAAAATTTCTTAAGAAATTGAGTGTATTTTTAACTATTTTGTATTAATAAAAATAGTATCCAATATCTAGGAACTTGTTTTGTACATTACGTGGGTAAGGGTTTCTGTGGTTTCTCTTATCATCCAATATCAGTAGACCTGACTGGTGATATTAGAATGAAAAGGACGTAATTAGTAACTAAAGATGGCCACAGTTTCAAAAAATGTAATGAAAAATAGTTTTTCCTTTTTTGATTATTCAATTTCTCAAAATTTTATTATGAAGGTGAGGGTTTCTGTGGTTTCCCTTGCCATCTAATATTAGCAGACTTGGTGTCTATTTTTTTGACTTTGTTGAAAATAAATATACTCTAAATTAATTTCAATCCATCGAAAGCTTTCAAAAAGTCATTAGTTTCATGACGAACTGGAAACTGGTCATTAAATATATATATATATATATATATATATATATATATATATATACAGGGTGTAGTATCATACCAAGTGTTCCGTTTTTCGCGTTACATTTCGTCAACTTCAAACCGCGAAAACTTGTTTAGGTCAAATGGAACATCCTGTATTTTTTTACGTAAAGTTGTGTAAAATTGAATTCCCTTTTTTCTTATATTGGCATTGGGGGTTAAGGTCACAATTTTTTGAAATTTTTGAAAAATGACTGATTGTTTCTATTCATGGCTATTTTGATGAAATGATTACAACAATTCATGAATTTCTAATAAAATCACAAATATTTCAAAAAGTTGTAACCTTAACCCCCACAATGCTAATATCAGAAAAAAGGGAATTTAATTTTACACAACTTCACGTAAAAAAATACAGGGTGTTCTATTTGACCTAAACAAGTTTTCGCGGTTTGAAGTTGACGAAATGTAACGCGAAAAACGGAACACTTGGTATGATATTATTGAATTAATTTCAGTTGTAGAACGTAGTTCTTGTTGTGTTCTTTTCATGTGACAAGAAGCAAATGAGTATCTTTTACAGGAAGAAAGTTATATTTGTTCTTCTAAACCGTTGCACCTGTCAAATTTTCTATAAAATTTCAAATATCTCTGAAACGACTATGTTAGGCATAGGGTATTTTCGACTCTGAATTTTATGTTTTTTTCGAAAACCCTAAAATATATAGAATGTTCCATTTGAAATAGGCAAGTTGTTATCGACTTCCGGTATAAGCGGAAGTGCCAGCTGCTTGTAATTATTTTGGTTGAATTGGCCACACCGACATTAGTAATCATCTAAATTTTCAGAAATTTCTGATCTGTACTTTGTTCTATATCGATCGATCGATTCAGTTCCCGGTGCGACACCCTATATATATATATATATATATATATATATATATATATATATATATATATATATATATATATATATATTTAGATATATTTTTATGAAACAAACTGAGCATTACCACGGTTGAGTTAACACCAATAAATGGAAGGATGCAGATTTGGTAATGATTACCTCAATCGAAAATGCTTATCATATTATTAAAAATTGATAGTTTCTGTAGAATTTGTCTTACCTTGCCTAGTAATTTTTCAGGTAAAAAAGTTTTCATCAAATATAAGAACTTGTCATAGATCGGAGGTGCGTTGATCAAGTGGATCTTGTGTATTCTCAAATTGATGGCCTTCTGAAATCCAAAGAAATATGGAAATTTTAAAATCTCTTTGTGAATAATAGAATTAATAATTCTTCTATATTCCATATCTCATTCAAGATGGGTGAAAATTTTTATGAAACGTAATTTCAATTATAATTTCAGCTCTCAAGACTTTAATTTCTGGAAACCTCGAAAAAACAGTAATCGACACGTGAAATTCGAAATTGACACTGGAACACAAAATTTGATTTGCGACTATCTTCAGGGTATTTTTGTTGAAAACATACTGTAATAACAGGATATGTGCTGTGATCGTTTATTTGATATTTAAGTTATAGAACTCAAAAAGTAAATTCAACAATTCAATGTCCTTAATAAGATTTAGTGAACAAGGTATTCCGCAAGGGACGGTCTTATATCATATATATTTTCACTCTTTCGATGTACAAATCCATGATGAATAAAGGACTTATTTTATATAATAATCTGCTAAAGAGCAGTAAAAATTTTTCTTGAGGGTTATTATGGAAGTAATTATTATAAAGTTATCAAAAGCTCTGTACTGAATAAAGGTATTGTTATTATTATTATTATAATTATTACATCTTACTCACCAATAAATGCACCAATTTGTAATTGACGGAGGGAGTGAATTTCACGAGTACTTTCATACTGAAATGCTCCATATCGATCAATAATTCATTGGATAAAAAAAAATCGTTCAACATTCTCAATTCTGCAATCATTAGCGGCATGATATAATAGTCCAAACCGTCCTCTGCTTCGCCGATGTTGTCTGTTACTTTGGCTATCTGTAGTCTACATAAGTCAGGTAGGAGTTTTGGCATAAGAACGTTTATTCTAAAAGAAAATTGAGCTGAATACTTAATAGACACCTGCATAAATAATGAAGATCCTTACAATTTACACACTTTATCGGATATCGAATACACAAACATACCTTACACTTTGAGGGCATTGCATAGTTAGAAGTATTCTTAGGGGCATATTGAAATTAAACTACTTCTTTTATTTATATGAATATATATATATATATATATATATATATATATATATATATATATATATATATACATATATACATAATTATATATATATAATATATATATATATATATATATAATATATATATATTATATATAATATATATATATATATATATATATATATATATATATATACATATATATATATATATATATATATATATATATATATATATATATATATATATATATATATATATATATATATATATATGTATATATATAAGTATATGTATATATTTTATATAAATATTATTCTGTAACTGAATTTCACAATGTACCATAGACCATTGAGTTCCACATTTGGTAGGAACATGTCTTAATATTTTTTAATGCTTTTTGTTTTTTTGTGATATATAAAAGTTTTTATCTGTATAATCAGTTTAATTAATAAATAAACATATGTTTTACATAATTGACTCATAAATGTTTTTCTGTTTTGTTCTTCTATTTCAATAGATTCTTGTTTTCTCAACTATTGAAAGTGTGTTTTTTTGATTACTAATCATTGTTGAACTTTATCTTTAATTATTTATATGTACTTTGTCTGCAAAATTTCGTAATTTTATATGACAATAATAATAATAATAATAAATTTTAAATTTTATTGTGACACAAAACTACAACAAATTGAGACATTTCAGAAAAAAACACTACATAAAAAACTATTCTGTTCACAATTAGAAGGGTCGTATTCAGTTGAAACTGATCATCCATACGACCCTTTCACAAAACTTAAAATCAGAAAAAAAATTTTAACTCATAAAATATTCTTACAACCCGCAACTGAAAAGATACACGCAAAAAAAAATAATACAAAACATAATATTATTACAATCATTTATGTCTCCTTATTCCTCATCAGTGCAATGGGCTCTGAGCCAAATAGTTCCTCAATTCCGCAGAAAATCTACTCAAAGATGAGCAACCTCTCAATTTCGGCAATAGAAAGTTCATTGTCTTGCATATGTCGTACGAAAAACCTTTCTGGAAAAGCGCAGTACGATGTTGTGGGGGGTAAGCAGTCCCCTACTTCTAACATTCAAGGTATGCACATCCAAACGAAATTTTATTTTATTATAAAGATATGGAGGTGTTTTGTTCATTAATATTTTAAAATACAGAATCGCCGAATGTAGCTTACGCCGATTCTCCATAGTGAGCCAACGAGATACCTGCAGCTTATGCGTTACTCTGTCAAATTTGATATATATGACAATCAAGCTATTACTCTTTTCTCTCTCTCTCTCTCTCTCTCTATATATATATATATATATATATATATATATATATATATATATATATAAATATATGTATATATATATATATATATATATATATATATATATATATATATATATATATATATATATATATATATATATATAAAACAAAAGCAAAATTATCGGTCTAGCCCGCATATGTCGAAGCAGCCGTTGACACGTGTTTCGGACTCATTGGTCCTCATCAGAACGGCGTAGCCAAGTATGCGATGGAAAACCTGGAAATGAAACAGCAACAACAAGCAGAATCCTTTGCTTCGGAAGACAATCACACATTTGTGGTACATTGTTCGAACTCTCCGGTTTGGGAGATTTGGTCAAACTCTGACCACGGAGGCGATTAATGCCATCCGCGAGATCCTGGACCGTGGAAATAAACTACAAAGAGGAGATTTATCGCGGGGAAATAGTATATAAAACAAAAGCAAAATTATCGGTCTAGCCCGCATATGTCGAAGCAGCCGTTGACACGTGTTTCGGACTCATTGGGCTAGACCGATAATTTTGCTTTTGTTTTATATACTATTTCCCCGCGATAAATCTCCTCTTTGTAGTTTATTTCCACGGTCCAGGATCTCGCGGATGGCATTAATCGCCTCCGTGGTCAGAGTTTGACCAAATCTCCCAAACCGGAGAGTTCGAACAATGTACCACAAATGTGTGATTGTCTTCCGAAGCAAAGGATTCTGCTTGTTGTTGCTGTTTCATTTCCAGGTTTTCCATCGCATACTTGGCTACGCCGTTCTGATGAGGACCAATGAGTCCGAAACACGTGTCAACGGCTGCTTCGACATATGCGGGCTAGACCGATAATTTTGCTTTTGTTTTATATACTATTTCCCCGCGATAAATCTCCTCTTTGTATTATATATATATATATATATATATATATATAGATTATACGTCGCTCGTTGCTGTGCCTCAGATTTTTTTTTTCAAATACAAGAAGATTTTTTTACCCAAATTTTTATCTTTTCTCATATATATATATATATATATATATATATATATATATATATATATATATATATATATATATATATATAAATATAATATATGGTTGATGAGTGCCTCTTATCTATGATCGATAGGAAGTGCCCTCAGGGCCTCAGGGCCTTTATTCGCCCGCTATACTCCATGTCTTTCTTTTTTTACGTTGTTCAAATGTTTTTTTTATGTCTTGAAAAAATTTAGTTTTGTACTGAAAATATTAAGTTTTTGTTTGATTTTCTTTATCACATAAACGCTCTCTACAATAATTCAAAGAAAATTACATAATCATGCATGCAATTACTACTGACCATCTCTTTAACCCACATTCCACATTTTCAATATTGAAGAGATGTGGTTTAATTTACACAGCAGTATGCAATAGCCTTTCATTCACCCCAATAGAAAAAAACATTCGATTTCTTAGGAAATGTCTAGAATAACGCTATGAGTATCTCATCTATGTATTGTACTTACGATAAATCGGCAATTCTTTTGAATTTTTCATCGGGAATAAGTTTACTGAAGAAGTCTTCGTATTGAGTTTTCACAGTGAAGTATCCTTCATAGGTCCGTTTGGCTTTTTCCATGCTCATTTTGCTGTTTATGAGTACCACTTTCAACATGTTGTCATTGATAACTGAAAATGAAAAAATTTTTTATTGGTCGCCAATGATATATCCAACATTGGTACCTATAATCTCCATCTCCAAAATTATTTATCAGGGAAAAATACGAGCGAGCAGCAAAGCTCCTTTACTTAGGTCGTATTTTAACACATTCATTCGTTTCAACATAAAAATTCTTAACTCCCTAATTTATAGGGGCTGAAGAGATTCACAAAGGTTGAATACCTACAAGAACTCATGAAGTTTCTACATAAAACTTACAGTGGTAAATTAAAATATCTATAACTCCCAAACATAACCTCCTTACGTAAACTGAATTCTTGTACAGGGTGACTTCGTATAAACTAGTACCCTCCTTTACTTTTTTATTTCCTATCGTACAGGAAAATGAAAAAACTGACATACAGGGGAGTTTTTTCTTTTTTATTGTAATATCGTAGTTAATGAGTAGATTAAAACAATGTTTAAAAATAACAATTTACACATTTATTATAAGAAATAGCGCATGACGCACGTTTCGGTGGAACTTCACCTTCTTATTTTTAACCATTGTTTTAATATGTTTATCAATTTACACCAAGTATCGGCCCAATAACTCCATTAATGAGTGGACACTTTATTTAAACTTTGCTTAGCATACTATTAAGATTTATTCACAAGCAAATTAATAATTAAAATTGAAACTTTGAACCTAAATACCTCAAAAACGGATTAAACAAACATCAATTTATATGGTATATTTGAAATCATGAAATCAGACAAAAAGACCTTTTATTTTAGCCAAAAATATATATGGCATTCCCTAAAAAAAATTCTCTTTGTTGCCTCCCGTGTATATATATATATATAATATATATATATATATATATATATACATATATATGTTCAGAAAGATTTCCGCGGTCGGAAGTATTTGAAAAACTTGGTTCACGGAATGAACCGCGTGAAAGATTTGAAAAATCTTGACGTTTCGGCTCCTTTTGCGAAGCCATCTACAGGAGAATTAGAAGGGGAATAATTCAGAATCGTGGTCTCAACCTGCCTACTCCACTAACCGTACTGCTTCCTGTCAACTCTGAAGTCTCAACCTGCCTACTCTTCAGAGTCAACTGACGGGCCGATCGTCGCGTGGCTGTATTTAAAGGGGAGGGGGGCGGGTACTCACGCTCATCAGTGCGGGATGCACTCTGATTGGGCGTTACATGGCGTCCACTGAGAAGTGGTTTCCATGCTGATGGGAGTCTGTGACTGTCATCTCTGGTGTTCAAACAATTTGGACGTTTTTCTATTTCTACAGCTTCACGGAAAATTCGGGATTTGAAAGATCGGACGGGAGCAATAGTTCTTGTATTGGGGAAATCGATAATGTGGCCTGTTTGGGTGTGATGTTGGGAAAGGGCGTTGGAGATATCTGAGTGTCTTCCTGAAATTGAATGTTCTTTGGCACGGACCTGAATTCGTCGGTTTGTTTGTCCTATATAAGAACGAGGACGATTGGAACAGGGAATCTCATAAACACCGTGATTTTCTTTAGGAATTTTATCTTTGACGGATCTGACCAGATGGGAGAGTTTTTGTTGAGTGGTGAATATTGTTTTGATGTTCGTGTTTTTGAGAGATCTTGCGATCTTATTTATATATATATATATATATATATATATATATATATATATATAATATATATATATATATATATATATATTTGAATATGTATCTGACTCATGAACCATCTTATTTATATTGTAAATAATTCTTTTATTGGGTTTTCTGGTTCAGTTAAAACAGAAATGATGTTGAAATTGTTCTAGTAACGTTTCGGTTACTATTTTAACCTTCATCAAATTTACATATATCATGTCATCGCATAAGAATATCATAAAACACATTCACAATGTTCAAACTACCTATATGATTGGATCTGGAAGTCTATCTCGTTAGAGATATGATCGTTTTATTCATGTGTTAAAAGATCTCAATTTCCAAGTGAAAAGTAAAACTATAATTGTTCGTTTCTGTCAAGTTTGAACATTGTGAATGTGTTTTATGATATTCTTATGCGATGACATGACATATGTAAATTTGATGAAGGTTAAAATAGTAACCGAAACGTTATTAGAACAATTTCAACATCATTTCTGTTTTAACTGAACCAGAAAACCCAATAAAAGAATTATTTACAATATATATATATATATATATATATATATATATATATATATATATATATATATATATATATATATATATATATATATATATATATACGAGAAGTTACCGAAACTGAAAAAGCATATTTAGAGAAGAAAAAAATTTCCCTTGTATGTCAGTTTTTTATTTTTCCCGTACGATAAGAAATATAAAAGTTAAGGAGTGTGCTAGTTTATAGGAAGTCACCGAGTGCAAAAACTACTACTGGTAGGATGAAGGGATGGTTTCCGAATGAATTTTGAAATAACCTTCCGCTCTGACTGTATATAAAGAATGGATAATATTAATTAATTATAACGGTCCTAATTTACTATTTTGACTAGAATACATTCTCAGCCAATTCACACAAGTTAATTAGCAATAAATATTTATGTTCAAATTCAGTATCCTTCAATTTAACCGGAAATTATTGAATGTTATGATGAATTTATGTTACATTAATTTGAAACTAGGTATAATTGTTGAACAGAATGATGGTTCTGTTTAACAAATTTAAGTTAAATGAATGAAGAAAATAATTACCATCATATAACTTGGAAAATCTGTTCTCTTATTAAATTGAATTTGTTCAAGGATTATTTCAATTATTAAGTTGGAAATCGAAGAATCCGTGAAAATTTTAGATTTATTTTTATAACTTTCAGGCAATATTATGTCGAATTCAGCGGTTAAAAAAAAACCCTAGGATAATATAAAAGTTTAACATTTAACAAAATAAATAGAAGAGTATAAGTAACAGAAACTAAAATTACAGTTTATCAGGTAAGTAAATGTAAAATATAAGCGATTTTTTCTCATTATTGATATGTTCTGACTTTAATCAATCAACTAGTTTGAGTGATCTCAATACTCTAAATCTGAAGCAAATGATCTTTATCTTCCTTCGGAATTTGGAAATCTGAAAATCTTGAAATTCACTTTTAAACTTATTATAGTATTTTCGTAATCCCATACTGTTATTTTGATTTAACGGTATTCAGATGACAATTGAAAAGTCAGTGTTAACGGCCGACGGCTGTTATAATTTCATAACGGCCGGCGGCCGTTAAGAAATCACTTGTTCAAATATTTATTTCAAAACATCATTCTGCTTACAATAACAACATTGAAATCTTGGTCCTCAGCGAATTGGGAGAATAAACCTCTGATTTTCATTTCGCATAGGCTAATAATACATCTTCATTAACCACCTTTACATTCTTGCTTTTACGCCACATTTCAAAATGTTCATATTCTTTTTGATATCGCTCTTGCGTTATTTTCGGCAGTTAATCAACACTCGCTGCACTGCACATGATTCTCCCAATATTTCTAAAGGAATTTGATTTTGTTCCTCAATTTCATCCATGGTCGTCGTTAAAGCGAACTTGAGAACACAAAAAACTGACGTTGTTTATAAAACTGTCAAACTGTTCCATGACAACAGAGTGCACGACGTTGGGATTTTTCTTTAGAATTGCGAGGTACGGGGTTTTTTCTTTCTTCGGAATCAAAATATAATCTTTCAACGGGATAACGAAAAATTTTTAACGACACACGGCCGATACGCAAATAACGTTTTTACATACTACATATCGGCCTTGTTACGTTAATAACTACTTAAAGCGCTGTATGTCAATAAACTACAATATTTCAAGAAGAAATCTGGAAAAATTGATAAGTAGCATGCCTTATGTTTTCATTGTGCAAATTTCTCCTTCTTAGACTACTATGTACTAACGTATAGATACGTAGTTGGAAAAGATAATGAATTTTCAGCCAACAAAGTTGCTAAATCCTACTCGAGCCTTTATCGTAGGTACTTCTTCAAGCGAAATATAAATCTACAACACGAATTCTGTACCTTCTGTGAGCAAATTTGAGTAGCTTGATCCAGACATGGATGGATAACTGGCAAACCATAGTTCAGAATTGGTAAGACTATAGTTTCAACCAACTTTTTAGGACTTTTGTAATTAAATATGCTTATATTGACATAGATCACTTTCGAGTCGCAGAAGCTTTCTTGACCAATTGTCCCACGTATTCACAACAAGGCAAGTCCCTGTCAAATTTCAATCCTAAACTTCCTGTGATGTCCTCTATGGATATCTGACTACCACATTCAATATTATGTTCTTATATCTATCCTTCTTGGCTCTGCTACAACAGAAGTTTACACTTTGATGGATGAACGATTCTTTCTAAATCTTCCTCGATAGAACCTGTTGCGGTGATAATTTCCTCAGGTTGGAAAGAATGATCTCAGTATCATCTGCGAATGCCTGATTTCTACAACACTTAACACAGTCGAAAATGCCAATTGAATAAAAGGGGACCCAAAATTGACCCCAGAGGGACTATATATATATATATATATATATATATATATATATATATATATATATATATATATATATATATATATATATATATATATATATATATATATATATATATATATATATATATATATATATATATATAAATATATATATATATTTATATATATATATATATATATATATATATATATATATATATATATATATATATATATTTATATATACATACATACACAGTGTTATTTGATGAGTGTACGATATTTTACAGGACGATTCTTCAGGTATTTATAGGGTGAAAATTTCATATAACCATGAATCCACAAGGCCTTCATTTTTGAGGTACCTACAGGTTATTGAAAATTATTTCATTTTTGACATGACAGCTTTTATTTTCCTCAATACGGTGAAAAATACTCAAAAGAGGACACATAAAATCAGTACCATAACAAATATCCATATTTTCACGAAAAAAATATTGAAATGAACTTACTAGCCTACTTGATAGGTTCCAAAAAGTGAAAAAAATTGCAGGAGAAACTTCCTAGCCTACTTGATACTTTTATTTTCAAAGAGATCGCGAATTAATAAGAAGAATATTTGATGCATCGATTAATTTAAATGAAAATATCTCGGAAAGAGGCAAACTAAGATAAAGTTTGAGTTGCTTGTATTGAATAATTGTCAAATACCAATTTTCTGCCAAAAATAAACATAATTTCAAAATAAACAAAAGAATAAATTAGAATTTTCAAAAACCTGTAAGTATCTCTAAACTGAAGGCCTTACGGACTCATGTTTATGGAAACTTTTCAACTTATAAATAAGTGAGGAATCGTCCTGTATAATATCGTACACTTATTGAATAACACCCTGTATTTATATTATAATATAAATTAGTAATGTAATAGTGGATCTGTGTAGAATTCACGGTGAATTTAGATTAACGAATTGAATGTAGCTTTTCAAAAAAAGATAAATAACTAGTTAATATCATAATGGAATATCAATGATACATAATCGGATTATATTCATTATTCTATACGATCAGTTCATAAATATCAACGATATATAAATCCTATTTTCCTTTCATTATAACGAGAATATTGCATGTTTTTAACAGTTAATTGAATCTGTCAGAATGATTTCACGAAGTCGATTATAAAATATATGAAAATATACGAAAATAGCGCAGTATGAGCTATTTCACTATTGTAGGGGAGCCCGAGAGGCTAAATGGGGATTTACTCGAGCGTCGTGGGGAGACTGTTGGATTGTGAAGATTAGATGCGTGTACAGATCATCAAAAATGTAAAGAAAAATCGTTATATAGAAATACTTGAGCCCGTCAGATATTGATAGTTTATACACCCCAAATCGTCTCTGATAACGAAGGTAAGTTAATCTGCCGGTTTGTATGGTGGGGGTACGAGACCAAAACTCATCGCCGATATCCGAGAATGCAAAAAAAATCGTGACATTTCCTTCAAAATTAAAATATAGTTATTAACGTAACAAGGCCGATATGTAGCAAATAACGGATGAGGTTGGATATTGTAATCCGAGGCGCAGCCGAGGATTATAACTAACCGAATTCGTTATTTGCGTATCGGCCGTGTGTTGTTAAAGACTTTTCGTAATCCCGTTGAAGGATTACATTTTGATTCCGAAGAAAAAACAAACCCCGTACCTCGTAATTCTGAAAAAAAATCCCAACGTCGTGCACTCTGTTGTCATGGAACTGTTTGGCAATTTTATAAACAACGTCAGTTTTTTGTGTTCGCAAGTTCGCTGTAACGACGACTATGGATGAAATTGAGGAACAAAATGAAATTCCTTTTGAAATATTGGAAGAATCATGTGCAGCGAGTGTTGATTTACTGCCGGCAATAACTCAACAGCGGTATAAAAAAGAATATGGAAATTTTGAAAATTGGCGTAATAGCAAGAAAGTAAAGGTGGTTAATGAGGATGTTTTATTAGCCAATGCGAAGGAAAATCGAAGGTTTATTCTCCCAACTCGCTGTGGACGAAGATTTCAATGTTGAAACTTGCTTTGAGAGTTTATGACAACATTGACATTTCAAGGTTAGTTATTTTGAATCTTGCATCATATTAGAGTATTATCAACAGAAATGTATTTTCAGATTTGGAAAATTATTTTTATTCTTGAGACGAAAGTCTGATGGATACAACCCAAAGAAATCAAAAATTTTGTCACAGGGCACTCGTTTCGCAGATCCTCGGCTACCATGCTTGTAGAAAATGGTGGCGATCTACTATCGGTAAAAGAACTTGGAGGTTGGGACTCCTCTGCGGTGGCGGAGTCGTATATTGAAAATTCAGTTTCAAGAGAATGAAGATAACGAGGCAACTTTTTCATAATAATGAGGCTTCACCGACAACAAGTTCAAAAACTGTTGCTATAGATGGTAAATCTCTAATCAATAAGATAGACATTTCAAATAATAGCAATTGTCAAATTACTTTTCAAATAAATAAATGGTTAGTTTTATTATAATTGTTATTGTAACCAGAATGATGTTTTGAAATAAATATTTGAACACGTTATTTCTTAACGGCCGCCGGCCGTTAACACTGACTTTTTAATTGTCATCTGAATACCGTTAAATCAAAATAACAGCATGGGATTACGAAAAAAATTTAACCGTGCTCGAGAATGTCAAGGCGACATTTTCTTTTTGCAACTTTTTCAGTCTCCTTTTTCCTTATGCCACGTGCAAATCGTCAGATTAGTGAAGTTCATACTATTCTACATGTAATTAACTCTTGCCTTGATCTGTCGCGCTCGAGTTTGTCGAACGATCGATTTTTTCTTACTAATCTGATCGGCTGCTCTAGACGAACGCCCCCATATTAAGGGTTCGTGTATGGTGGGGATACTTAACAGGGTGCAAGGTTTCCCCCAATATATTTTTCTGCCGCCCTTGAGTAAATCCCAAAATCTCCGCTTGGGCTCCCCTACTATTACTTGATATAAACATGAAAATTAGTTAGAAAACAGCACAGTTTTCATTATTTTATGACGTTAGTTGAAATACATCAAAAATTCAGTCTCCAAAATATCGCCATTATATTTAATCCGCATATTATACATGAAGATATAATGGATAAGTTGTGTTTGGTAATGACCATGTACGGAAGGAGTTCTCCGTCTAAATAAAGAGGTCAATGCATGAAACTTGTTCTCTATTCGATAATTCGAATGTACATTTTTACTTTATAGTATTTTTCAAGGTTTCGCATATGTAGTTCGTGTAGTAAGAGCAAATTTATGCAATTCAATATTTTAATAGCAATTTACGTAACAAGCCGAGAAAAACTGTTGTTTTGGACAAGTAAAAAATATTCTAGAAGTCTGTAAGTACAAAAAACTCTATCGCAGAGAGCTGCATTAGAAAAGCAGGTTTTCATAATGTATCCAGTTTAAAATATCTATCCATTCAATTATGACTTTTGTTCCAAATCCAAAAAAAATTGAGCCCTCCGAGCCCTCCCAGGGGGTCAATCTCCCCCAATTTGTACCAAAACCAATCGCATCTAAGATATCATACGAAACTACGTATTTACAAACTTTCAACTCTATTGCTACAAAATTGCACCCTCTGTCGTGTAAGTAAGATTAATTTCCTCCTTCGGGGATCAACCGCTCATGCAATTTATATCAAGATAAATATCATCCACCCCCAACCAAATTTTACCAAAAGCAATACCATCCAATATATCATACAAAAATATCTGCTCACAAACTTTAAATCCTATTACTCCAAAATTACGCCCTATATCATGTATATGGGGGTTCAACCCCCCAACCACTTCGAGCAAAAATCAATCTCATCCAAAATAATTTTCGAGAATACCTACTTACATAGTTTTAACACTCAAAAATTGCGACCTTTATCGCTTAAACAAGATTTATTTATTCCCCCGGGGGTCAACCCACAACTTATTCGAACAAAAACCAATTCCATTCAAGATATCATACGAAAGTACTTAGATAAAAACTTTCAACCCTATTGCTAGAAAACTGCGCCTTCTGTCGTTTAAATAAGATTTTAGTTCCCCTCAGGGGGTTCAACCCCCCAAACAATTCGAACGAAACAAAAAGATATCATCGAAACTATCTATTTACAAAAATCAACCCTATTCCTTCAAAATTCCGTCCTATATCGTGTAAACAACGCTTAAATACATAAGCACATACATACATACATGAATATATATATATATATATATATATATATATATATATATATATATATATATATATATATATATATATATATATATATATATATATATATATATATATATATATAGAAAGCAGAATTCTTCGTGTTATCGAAACACGTTCGTGGCAATAAAATCAAGTACTAGGACATTTATTTTACACTAATCAAACAAACCTTCTATCGGAGCTGGTTATACGAGTTCACGAAACATCGAAATGACTCCATATATCTTGGACGGTGTATGTTAGAAACATTAAGTTGTTTATCACAATCAATGGAAATGATAGACAATCTGTTTCGCCCTTATTTGGGGCTCATCAGTATCATCCATCCATCGAAAGTGATAACCAACCAAATATTTCTAACGGCCTTATATTTTCCTTCCAGTGACTGTATGGCATATAAATATGACACAGCACCACCAGTCGGAAACAAATGAACCACATCTTATAGATAGATGAAAACATTTTGGCAACGTGAACTCGTACGTCCTGACACCCGAGGGTGGTTACTATATTCGCTAAGCAAGAGTCACTGGAAGGAAAATATAAGGCCGTTAGAAATATTTGGTTGGTTATCACTTTCGATGGATGGATGATACTGATGAGCCCCAAATAAGGGCGAAACAGACTGTCTATCATTTCCATTGATTGTGATAAACAACTTAATGTTTCTAACATACACCGTCCAAGGTATATGGAGGCATTTCGATGTTTCGTGAACTCGTATAACCAGCTCCGCTAGGAGGTTTGTTTGATTAGTTTCAAATAAATGTCTTAGTACTTGATTATATATATATATATATATATATATATATATATATATATATATATATATATATATATATATATATATATATATATATATATATATATATATATATATGAAATTGAGTTTTTGGTGCAAAGAATCATAAAGAGACATGAAACGAAAAACTATCTTGGTCCTAGGCCTAACTTTGCTAATCGCATTCATTTTAAGCAGGTTACCAAAGTGACGACCTGCTAAAAAATTAATTGTAAGATTTTTCCATTTTTCAAAACGGGTAACAATCAGAAATTTATCACTGAGGTCACATTTTCTAACTCTTCTTTACATGCAATTTCAACCCTCTTAATCTAGATGTTCTGTGGATTTGAGCAAAATCTTGAAAACAACGAAAATATATTGAATCTCTACATTGAAATAGAGCCGATGAGGAAAATTTTTGGAACCACCAGAAAGCATATTCTTAACATCAAATCAAAAACGTAATTTCAAATCTCCAACTCAGCGTTCGTTAACCTTTCAAGGGTCGCAGCCCAATTTATAATTTTCATTGCGCCCTCCGAATACAATAAAATGTATACAATGATAATGCGTTTTGAGTTTTTTGGCTCTACACTTGAACCACGATCTTAATTTTAATTTTACAAATTACCAAAAATGCGGAAATTTATTGACGTTTGGCAACATTGATACTTAGTAAACAAGTTTTAATTTAGAAGGTTATTATTTAATGAGTTTTTTCATAATTATTAAATATTATGTTGAAATATTTTATGTTTTGTATGTGTGTGGGTGCTTTCTTTTCAGTTAGTTAATCAAATTTTTAAATAAAATTTTTTCTCTTGGATATTTACGTGCCCCCCTTTAGCGTACTCGCGCCACAATGGAAAAATATGAAATCTCAACATTGGAACAACAGCGGCGGTTAATCCACTTGAAATTTTTTAAATCTCTAACCCAATTTGAAGGGTGTTTGGGAATGTAAACAGTTTAAAATTTTTTTTTATCTACTCCTATTGAATGATAAGTTATTATTCAACTGCGTTTTAGCAATAAACAGTATCTATTACCAAACAGTGTGAGTAATAATAACTCACTGCTATAACTCACTATATAGTCTACTAAGATCCCAAGTAATATTGACCGTCACTCATCTGCTAATGTCACTTGAATAATTCTGACGTTTTCAAATTAAGTTAATACTACATAATTATTGTGAATTTGTATTTTTATCTTATTATTCATTGTTATAGTCGCAGATAAAGTATATTATTCAACTTGCGGTAATGGTCATAACTCACTTGATGAATTACAGCACTCGCTTGCAGCTCGTGCTGCAAACTTCATCTGCGTGAGTTATGACCTACATTACCGCTCGTTGAACAATATACTATTAACACCACACATTTGAACAGCCCTTGATGTCAATTTGGAGGACACTATTTTTCGCGTATGCACCTCTCCCCCAAAAGTGTGGAGGTGCCAAAACTTTAACCAAATACACCCAAATTTGAATAGTTTTCTTCTGTCTCAAGATAAAATCTATATAAATACATACACGAAACACACATATGTAAATATATATATATATATATATATATATATATATATATATATATATATATATATATATATATATATAGATAAAGATAATATTACGTTCAGAAATTCATTCAAAAGAGACTCGACGACATGAAATTCCTACGTATCGTTCACGGAAGAATGCTAGAAAATTCGTCATCCGTGCCACATACGATGGAAACACTAAGCAATCTGCAGGGCTGGATTAACCATTAGGCAGAGTAGGCAACTGCCTAGGGGCCCCGCATCGACTGGGCTCCCGTACACGCACCAAGAAAAAAATTTTTTATCAAATGAAAATTTTATTAGAAAATTTGTTTGAAATTCCTCAACAATATTTGTGCTCTCTTTCGACGCATGTTATCAATTGATGAAATACTTCATACATACAGAACCTTCTAGTATCGAGTAGTAGAAGTAATAAACCGTAAAAGTAACTCAGAACCGTTTGAACTCATTGTCGATAATGGCCATTGATAATGATGTATTAGAAAGGGTCAACTAACAAGATGTTTTAAAAGATTTTGTTTCTAAAAAAGTTAGAAAAATTAATAATCAAACTTACTGTACTGTACAAAACCAATAAATATCTTGGAAGTTGACTTTTTCCAATGTGTACCTACTTAAAAAGACTGTTTTCTTTCGTTTATTGTATTTCATTGCGTTTAACAAGATTAAATTTAAAATAACCGCGTCCCGTGTCATTTCTCTTTCCTAACCCATCATGCAACCTGGATCATCATTCATCACTTATCTATAACCTATTCATTAAGACCATTTCAATGAAGCTAACAAGTCAGGTAAGGTGATGCTGCAGCATCAAGTCAAAGTAACCCTGTTGTTGCAATATCACATAAGCTTTTGAAGTAACAGGATACCTGGAGTCGATCATCCCTTTATCATCTTGAAAAGTCCTGGGGTCCGGACAAGGTTAATCCGGACCTGGCAATCTTTTTTTTTTCTTTTCAACGAGATCATCGGTCAATGGACAGGAGACTACTGAAAATTAGTTGAAGAGCGAAAGGGAAGGTGTACGGCACGGGTGTAGAATATTCTAACATTCTCCCGTTATGGATGAATATAAATTCTTTGTTATCAATTGTCACTATTATTTCGTGATTTATGATATAATGAAGTCATTTTCAAAATAATAGACAACTTGCTTTTAGTAATATTATCATTTGAATTAGGTATATTGAAATTACGTCATACATAACAATACATAAATTAGTATTTTAGGACAGAAATATTGGATATTCTATGAATCCTCATGCTAGGATGTCGGTATTTTCAAAACTTCGAAAGCTTATATATACATATATATATATATATATATATATATATATATATATATATTCATTTGGATTGGTTTTGTATCTGTATATTATAGATTGTTGGGATTTTTTCGTGGTATAACAGATATTAAATGACTAATAAAATTGGACTTAATTTACTCGACGTTTCGGCTCTATTTTTGGAGCCTTTTACAAGAGTTTCATCAAGAGTCTGTAAGATAAAATATAATTTAAAACTAGTTCACAATAAAAAGGATGATATTAAAAATGTACCTCACTACGGATCGTTTTGTTTTATTTTCTTTGACTGTGGTAAGTTCCAGCTCGTGTGAACGACTGGTTTATGAATCCGAAACAGGTGTCGAGTCATAATCGTTTCACGTGTCTTCGCATTATGCGCCTTTTATAATATTTGGGAGTACACAGTGCTCAAATTATTCACGTCTGAACGGTTATTGATTACATTTTGTAGATTTTTCTGGATATGTATCATTTCTAAAATTTCTCTTTTCTTTGTGTTAGTTTCTGTGGCCAAAATTCTAGTTTTGTCGTAGTTGAAACTATGTCCGTCTGTTTGTTTGTGTTTATTCAGTGCCGTGATCTGTGTTTTTGAATATTTATGCGTTTTAATTCTTTCTTTTAAGTGTTGCATTGTTTGACCTATATATGTCTTATTACAGTCGTTGCATGGGATTTCGTATACTGTGTGTGTCTTGTCCATTAGAGGTGTTTTGCTTTTGAGTTTTGTGTAAATTTGTTTTACCTGGTTTTGTGGTTTGTAGGCTATTTTTATTTCGTATGGTTTCAGTATGTGACTTATTCTTTGTGATAGTGAGGGTATGTATGGCAGTGTTGTGTATTTGGATGTTTTGTTGTTTTCATGTTTGGTGTTTGTTTGTTCTGTGTTGTATAATTCATAAGTTCTCTTTTTTGTTATTTGGTTTATCATCAATTGAGGATAACAATTTTTCTGTAGTAGTGTATTTGTCTGTTTCAATGTTTGTGGTCTAAGAATGGGTGATGTCAGTTTCAGGCTTCGGTCGATATAGTTTGTTATGATGGCTATTTTTTGTGAAATGGGATGGTTTGATTTAAAGTGTATGAGTCTGTCGGTGGATATGGGTTTCCTATACAATTTAGTGAGGATCCTATTTCCGTGTTGAATCAAAGTCATGTCCATAAAATTAAGTTGGTTGTCTTTCTCTTTTTCCATTGTGAATTTAATTTTTGGGTGGATGTTGTTGAATTTATTCTGTATTTGTTGTATCTGGTCCTCATCTGCCACTAAATATATATATATATATATATATATATATATATATATATAATCTCTCTAATTGTTCTTGCCTGTGTTATATTTTGACTCATGCGTGTTTCACTAGAAATGACAGGACATTCAAGTTTCTTCAAACGATTTTATTAATAAGTTGATGTTTCGACACGACATTCGTTACTTTTTCAAAACTTTTGAAACATCGAAATTTAATTCTTGAGAAGTCACTTTTTTATAAAATCGTTTTAAACATTTGAAAGGTTGCTTATTGCTGAAGACAAATAAGCAACATATATATAAATATTGGGTAGTTGCTTTTTCTTAGACCCTTCATATATATATTTTTTAATGTAGAATTCTTGTTATTTTGTTACATCAGTTAATACAGTTTTGAATTAATGGAAATTGTTTATTGACGTTTCGACCATTTAATGCCTTCGTCAAAGTCCTCAAATGTTGATTTTGAAATAAATAAAATGAATAAATCTCAAGCATTATACTATACACAAAACAAAAAGATACCATGCTGTTAAGTAAAATGATACTGCAAATTTTTATTTATTTAATTCCATTTAACACTAGATCTAATTTTTAATCAGGTTAGTGACGAAATATCAACTCTAAATTTAGTAACATAGGTATATATATATATATATATATATATATATATATATATATATATATATATATATATATATATATATAGAGTCCGATGTTATAGACAGAAATTCTATTACCTAATTCTTCAGGAAAATTGTCATTTTGAACAATCCATGTTCTCAATACTTCAATGCTCCTCTGAAAATCCTCTTCCACCATGTTGTGTTCCTCAAGTATCTTCTTTTTCTGATCTTCTGTGACTTCCATTAATTTTGATAACTGTGTCATGTTGTATGTTGAGGAAAAACACTTCAACGGCTACCTCTTCGCTTCCAAGTTGAACTGATACTGAAGAGTAGACACCAACTCGACAAACTTGTTTGAAAAGGATTGGAGGAATTTCAATTGTCGCAAATAATTAAATTAATTTTGGCCAGTCCAAGTGCATCATGAAATAATTTATCATTCAAACTAGTGTTATTTAATTTCACAATAATTAGAACTGCCGTGAAGCTTTGTCATTATAAACACGTTTTTGAAATTCATTCGTTGTTTAATTGACACCAAGGTTAGTCCTGCAATTAAAAATGATTTTTTATATCTTCCTTAAGTGGTATATGTATTTGAAAGAAGGGTGTTATTTATTTTTAATAATATGAGATTAATTAATACATAAAAAAATTATGAAGTACTCGGATTTAATTTGCGAAGAGGTTCCTTATCGCATCTTTACACTTCAGACACTTTGCGAATGGAAGCTACGACTAAAAATAATAATTGACAAAAAAACTGAAAAACACGATTTAATAAGCAAGCAAATTGAAAAGTAGAATAACGAATTCAAATTAAGAATAGTATAATTAAGGTGGGGTGCTTGGAGTCATTTTGTATAATATTTTAATGACTCTTAGAGTCATTATATAAATATCCTAAAAATGACATTTTTTTTAAAATTACATTATTCTTAATTTAAATTTATTGAAAATTATACTTTTTAGTTTGCTTTTCTATCAAAGCGTGTTTTTTAGTTTTTTTTAACTATTATTCATTTTCTACTTTTCAGTTTGATTTCAATTAAAGCGTCTTTCTTAGTTTTTCAAGCTATTATTTATTTTCTATTTTTTAATTCTGTTAACTGCAAAAGCCTGTCTTCCATTTATGTTGCTTTAATATTCTTAAAACCTTTTTGAACGTGTATTTCGCACAAAATGTATATATATATATATATATATATATATATATATATATATATATATATATATATATATATATGTATATGTATATGTATATGTATATGTATATGTATATGTATATGTATATGTATATGTATATGTATATGTATATGTATATGTATATGTATATGTATATGTATATGTATATGTATATGTATATGTATATGTATATGTATATGTATATGTATATGTATATGTATATGTATATGTATATGTATATGTATATGTATATGTATATGTATATGTATATGTATATGTATATGTATATGTATATGTATATGTATATGTATATGTATATGTATATGTATATGTATATGTATATGTATATGTATATGTATATGTATATGTATATGTATATGTATATGTATATGTATATGTATATGTATATGTATATGTATATTTATATATATATATTTATAATTATATATATATATATATATATATAAATATATATAAATATATATATATATTATATAATAATATATATAAATATATATATATATATATATATATATATATATATATACACACTGCGCCGCAAAATTAACGCATAGCTTAAATATTTCCTAAGTTTTGACTGTGAAAATTTTCTCAGGCGGTGATCCGATTTGAATAAATTTTTTCCCAAATTGTAGCTCCGTTCTTTGAGAAAATGCAATTGTTGTAAGGTGATCAAAAAAATTAAAAAACTATTGCACAGGGTGTTGAATAGCGACATGTTTTCTTCGTCCAAGTATACGTCCTTCTGCGGGCGATATCGGGTAGCTCAGGCAGAAAAACAGACGTTTTTTCAATCGTCTGTTTATCTTGAGCCACTCGAGAGATATTCAAGTTTTTATAACTGCTCACACTTTTCAAACGAAATTTTTCAAAACTTTTCTGTTAACTTGTGAAGGAGACTGTGCAAACGAAATTTCATTAAAATTTGACAACTTTGTTCATTTGGTTTTGTATGTCTCTCCATACTACAAGCCCCTTCCGAATCTTTTCAAAATTACCGAAATACCTGACTACCAGTTTAGAATGAGTTTTTCTTACTTTACTAATTTGTAACTATCCTTGTATTTACCCTTTCTACACATTTTATCATTTATTTATTTCTTGTATTCGATATAACGGAGAAACCTATTCATTAGTTAGCATTAAGCATCTGAAGAAGATGAAGTTTCACGGAAACGAGGGTCATGCGTTATTTTACTTTGTGTATATAAATAAATATGTAACTATATTGTTTTTATGAACCATTGTTTTGATATCTTTATTAATTTACATCATGAATCGGCCTAATCAATTCAAAATAAATAAATATACAAAGTTGTCAACTTTTAATGAAATTTTGTTTGCGCAGTCTCCTTCACAAGTTAACAAAAAAGTTTTAAAAAACTTCGTTCGAAAAGTGTGAGCGGTTATGAAAACATGAATATCTTTCGAGTGGCTCAAGATGAACAAACGATTGAAAAAACTATCTGCCTGAGCTACCCGATATTGCCCGCAGAAGGACGTAAACTTGGACGAAAGAAACATGTCGTTATTCAACACCCTGTACAAAAAGTTTATTCGTTTTTTTTATCACCTTATAACTGTTGCATTTTCGCAAAGAACGGAGCTACAATTTGGTGAAAAATTTATTCAAATCTGATCACCGCCTGAGAGAATATTCACAATCAAAACTTAGGAAATATTTAAGCTATGCGTTAAATTTGCGGCGGAGTGTATATATACAGGGTGACCCAGAGCTACGTATTCGGTCCATAACTTTATTGTCATTGAAGATATAGATATGAAATTTTCAGAGAAAATATTACCTGACTAAGTCTATTTTTCAAAATTATTTTGAAAAAAATTTCACTTCCGGTTTTGCCGGAAGTGATATCAACTTTGTTATTTCAAATGGAATACCCTGTATATTTTTTGATTTTCGAATTTCTTATGTAATTTATAATAAAATTGTCAAAACATTCTTTTCACCTAAAATGAACAGTTTTCGAGTTATTAATTTTTTTCGTAAAATTTTGACAGTTGCGTCTTCAACAAAAATAGGCTATAACTTCTTTGTTAGTAGGTCTATTGGTATGCGGTTTAGATTTTTGTAACCTTGAAACATTGTTTTATTTATTCCATGTCAAAATTTTCCATATTTCTGATTTATTACTCGATAAAATCTAGGTTGTAGTTGACAAATTTCAAAAGTTAATAACTTTCTTATTTCTAATGGAATGCTATGTAAATTTTTGCATTATTGAATTTGCTATTCAATTACCTTTCGATTTGTATAACCATTCCCTATACCTAAAGTTAATAATAACAAAGATATTTTACAATTTTGTAATAATTTATATATCAATACACCTGAGAAATCGTCTAGCGTGTTATTTTGACGTATCCATGGATACCAATAATAAAAATTATTTAAAATCTAACTGTGTCACCTTTTCTAGTATTTTTTCAGTTAATAAAATGGATTTTACGCGACAAGAAATGATAAATATGGTTTACTGTATTGGAGAAGCGGATCGAAATGTTCTGCTAGCTAGTAGAATTTATCATCAAAAATATTCTGATTCTGATTCAACTACGTTTTGTGATTCTGTTATTAATAAGCATTGATTTCTTTCTGTATAACAATGAAATGTATAATTTGGAGTAACTGTTAGATCATGCGAATGTACTCATGCTGACCTAAATGATAATGTCAAACTTGACATTGCAATTTGACATCGGTCTACTACAAACATGTGTTGTTTATAAACAACAATAATTATTGAATATTAACGTCTTAGAATTACTATTTTTTCAATATCTTTTCGGAGATCAGCATCAGGTGCTACAAACCTAATGAGCAGAAAAGGTGACACAATTAAATTTTTAACAATTTTCGTAATTGGTATCCATGGATACGTGAAAATAACTCGCTAGTCGATTTCTCAAGTGTATTGATATATAAATTATTACAAAATTGTAAAATATCTTTGTTATTGTTAACTTTAGGTATAGGGAATGGTTATACAAATCGAAAGGTAATTTAATAGCAAACTTAATAATGCAAAAATATACATAGCATTCCATTAGAAATAAGAAAGTTATTAACGTTTGAAATTTGCCAACTTCAACCTAGATTTTATCAAGTAATAAATTAGAAATATTGAAAATATTGACATGGAATAAATAAAACAATGTTTCAAGGTTACAAAAATTTAAACCGCATACCAATAGACCTACTAACAAGGAAGTTATAGCCTATTTTTGTTGAAGACGCAACTGTCAAAATTTTACGAAAAAAATTAATAACTCGAAAACTGTTCATTTTAGGTATAAAGAATGTCATGACAATTTTATTATAAATTACATAAGAAATTCGAAAATCAAAAAATATACAGGGTATTCCATTTGAAACAACAAATTTGACATCACTTTCGGCAAAACCGGAAGTGCAATTTTCTTCAAAATAATTTTGAAAATAGACTTACTCATGTTATATTTGCTCTGAAAATTTCATAACGATATCTTCAATGACAATAAAGTTATGGACCGATTACGTAGCTCTGGGTCACCCTGTATATATGTATATATATATATATATATATATATATATATATATATATATATATATATATATATATATAATGTATTTATATATTTTGAGGTTGCAGTCAGAATAATTGTTGGGCTAGGTTAAAGAATACTCTTTGTCATATGGTCGAGCTTTCGGAAATGGTTATTTCCTTTATCAAGACATCTATAATAAAAGAACAAGTTTAGATTTACAACCGCATTCACAAAAAGTTTAAAAAATTACTCACTAACTTGAGGTTATATAAATTTTGAAAATACGTGAAAAAGAACAGAACAAGCTGATGGGTATAATCTTGAAACTTCGTCACATAATTAAACATTCATTACAAGAATAAAAATCTCATTTTCAATAATCAGTAATTTCCTATCTTGCTATCTACAGGAAACCAGACTAACAAAATGGTCGAAATCACCCTGAGCACCCGGAAACTAAACCACAGAACAAATAGGTGATCTTCTTACAATAATTGACAATCGTCGATATATCAACATAAACGAGACACGGTCCAAATTAAATTTAAAGAAAATAAAAATATTTATCCGAAAGAGCATGGTGTGAAAATTTTGAAAAGAGTTTTAAATAACTGCAACCACTTTTTTAATAGTTCAATGACCCAATGTTGCTGCCTCTATATGGTTAGCAAATGGGCTAAATTTTGCTCTAATTTTGAAAGAATTGTCACAAGTTCAATTTAACTGTTTTACTTGTAGTCTAGACAAAATCTGCTTTATATAACTACAATAATATAAAAAGAAAACATTCCATTGCATACTTCGGCTACTATGCAACTTTGGTGAAACAGACGAACCCAGGCTGGAAAATATTAAACCACCAATGTGGAGTATACATCCTTGATAAATTTAAACAAAAACAAAACAAATGAAATGATAAAACAACCGATGGTGCGCTCAGGAAACAAAACAAAAAACATTGTCGACTCTACAAATCAAAAGTTAAAAATCTTACAAATTTTGAATAATCCAACTAGCACCACGATGAACCTATGGTCTGGAAAAACAATTCTGTTCCAACTTAATAATGTAATTATACATGATACTGAGGTTGTTGAGATCAGTTTTCTTATTAATGCTATTTTTGTCATTATTAATATAAAACATTTCTTTGAAAACTCTCTTGTGATAGTTATTTTCAATGCAAAGAATCTTCACATTGTCATAGTCCATATTATGACTCTTCCCGACCACATGCTCAGCAAGGGCACACGACAGTTTACCTCTGCCACAATCGCTCTTGTGAGACGTAATGCACTGTAGATAGCAAGATGGGAAATTACTGATTATTGAAAATGAGATTTTTATTCTTGTAATGAATGTTTAATTATGTGACGAAGTTTCAAGATTATACCCATCAGCTTGTTCTGTTCTTTTTCACGTATTTTCAAAATTTATATAACCTCAAGTTAGTAAGTAATTTTTTAAACTTTTTGTGAATGCTGTTGTAAATCTAAACTTGTTCTTTTATTATAGATGTCTTGATAAAGGAAATAACCATCTCCGAAAGCTCGACCATATGACAAAGAGTATTCTTTAACCTAGCCCAACAATTATTCTGACTGCAACCTCTAAATATATAAATACATTTTTCCTCAACTAGCCAGTCAAGACTACCCACTATATATATATATATATATATATATATATATATATATATATATATATATATATATATATATATATATATATATATATATGAATGATAGATTTGTTCATATCTATTCTTCAAGATTCTGATAATTATACAAAATTTATATTATAAATTTTATTTGTAACGAAATTTTTTAAACTAGATATTTGATATTTTGAAGAATTCAAATAATGAAAGATACGTTCGCTTAAGAACATCTTTCTTCTTGTTGCCAAAAGTAGAAACTTATGGCAACAAACGTAAACTTCTTGTTTCCACTGAAACAAATAAAAATGTCAATAGTTGCATATTATTTAGTAGAAATAATCAACATTTGTTGCCGGAACATATAGAAATTACTAGTGAGAGGCTCCCCCGCCTATTAAATAGATCCGTGAAAACTATAGATCGATGAAAATATAGGTTCCCGAACCACGATGAGCGCAAAGCCTGTCCCTGCCTCTGTCGAACGGTACGCGACGCGTCAAGTGCTGAGCCCGTCCCTGCCTCTGTCGAACGGGCGCGCCATCTCCTCACTGCAGTCTGTAGTTCGTGCTGAATCGGTAGGATACTACTATACTTGTTGGGCCTCGCCGTGCCGAAACTTCTCGATAGAATTCGACCCGTCCAACTGTCGGCTCGAAAGGCGGTCACGTGAATTCAAGACCATGTGAAGCGAAAATAGTTCTTAAGTGTCGGGAATGCAACCGTTTTCGCGAATTTCGGAGAAACGTCAAACTTTAAACGTTCGATATCGAAAATCGGCGTCTCGGATCGAGGCGAGACGTAGCCTAAGCACTACGGAAAGGACGTGGGCGATCGACAAGGCCCTTCGGGCCCCGCGATTCGCGGCCGATCTCCTTATCTCGGCTTCATAAGTTTGCCAAAATGCGGCCTTCGGCCGCCTGCATTTTGGGAAGTCGTATTTGGCGAAGCAATTATTTATTTAGTATTATACTAGTGGAGAGGCTCCCCCGCCTATTAAATAGATCCGTGAAAACTATAGATCGATGAAAATATAGTTTCCCGAACCACGATGAGTGCAAAGCCTGTCCCTGCCTCTGTCGAACGGTACGCGACGCGTCAAGTGCTGAGACCGTCCCTGCCTCTGTCGAACGGGCGCGCCATCTGCTCACGGTCAATCGTAGTTTGTGCGGAATCGGTAGAATCGGTAGAATACTACTATACTTCGAAACTTCTCGATAGAATTCGACCCGTCCAACTGTCGGCTCGAAAGGCGGTCACGTGAATTGAAGTCCATGTGAAGCGAAAATAGTTCTTAAGGGTCGGGAATGCAGCCGTTTTCGCGAATTTCGGAGAAACGTCAAACTTTAAACGTTCGATATCGAAAATCGGCGTCTCGGATCGAGGCGAGACGTAGCCTAAGCACTACGGAAAGGACGTGGGCGATCGACGGGGCCCTTGGGGCCCCGCGATTCGGGCCAATCTCTTTATCTCGGCTTTATAAGTTTGCCATAATGCGGCCTTCGGCCGCCTGCATTTTGGAAAGTCCAAAATGGCAAACCAATTATTTATTTAGTATTATATACTAGTGAGAGGCTCCATCGCCCATTAAATAGATCCGTGAAAAATATAGATCGATAAAAATATAGTTTCTCAAACGCCGTGCTAATCCCGTCCCTGCCTCTGTCGAACACACAATCTACCCGCTTTCAATCTCGACTTCGTGCGGAATCGGGTAGATGCTACGACCTCATTGGGCCTCGCCGTGCCGAAACTTCTCGATAGAATTCAACCCGTCCAACTATCGGTTCCAAAGGCGATCACGTGAAGTGAAGACCATGTGAAGCGAAAATAGTTCTTAAGTGTCGGGAATGCTGCCGTTTTAGCGAATTTCGGAGAAACGTCAAACTTTAAACGTTCGATATCGAAAATCGGCGTCTCGGATCGAGGCGAGACGTAGCCTAAGCACTACGGAAAGGACGTGGGAGATCGACGGGGCCCTTCGGGCCCCGCGATTCGCGGCCGATCTCCTTATCTCGGCTTCATAAGTTTGTCAAAATGCGGCGTTCGGCCGCCTGCATTTTAGGAAGTCCAAAATGGCAAACCAATTATTTATTTAGTATTATATATAATAAGGAACATTTTGGAACATTTACGGAAACAAGCAACAAATTGTTTCACAATGATTTTCCGGTGGAAACGTAGCTATATATTTATTCATTTTCGTACTTCACTGCACACTGAAAATTTGCGACACGAATGTTTACTAGTTGCGTTCTCTTGATACGTTTCCAGTGCGATAGCAAGACGGATTTGTTCACAAATGTTTCCTATTTTCTTTGGAAGTTTACCGCTCGAAATGGAAACCGGCAACAAGTAGGAACATTCAATATTTGCGAAAAAAATGTTCCTCCGGTGAAATCGTAGCTTGAAGGGTGACAAGTAGAAACAGTCAACATTTGTTTCGGAAACATAAAGAGAGTTCAAGGAACATTTTCAGAAACACGCAACAGAAGCAAAACTGTAGCCTTACGTGAGTTTGAAGTTCAAAGTTTTTCGACATGTTTTATTTCGATAAATACCGAAGAAAACATACAGAATCTTCCTTATTTCAAATGGAACACCCTGTATATTATAGATCCAGAAGAAGCGCTAAGAAAAGCTCCATACATGTCATGAAGTATTCCCTATGGTTATGTTCACTAGTTTTCCTTAAAACAGCGAAAAATTGCAAATATTCAAATTTCTTCGCTATAATCTCAATGAACGACTTTTTCCAAAAATAACTTGTTGGTAGATAAACAAGTTGTGACTTACACCACAAAATATTCATTGTATATTCAAAATAATTTCAACAATCTCCAAATTTGAGCCATATTCTTTCGATTTAAAACACCCCTTCAGCGAATAACATATTTATTACGATGGCTGCGACAGATACGGACGTGTCAGATCGAGATACCGATGAAATCTCAAATAAAGGCGAAAATAATACATTAAAAATTTTCAAGTGCTGCTCAAAACCAAGCAAAACATGTGTATGTAAGAATTGTTTAGCAATATTTCATGATAGCTGTGCGAAAAGCAATAAAAACATTAAGTTCGTTAGCGCTACAATAGTGGAGTGTTGTGAAAACCGAAAATCCTGAAAAAGAACCCAAACCCAGAAAGTCAGTATGAAGAGATTATTCAGTTGAAGCTGGAGATGAAATATCTGAAAATGTTAGTGGAAGAAATGAAAGACAAAAATAGAAATATTAAACCTCAACAATTCCCTATTATTGGACAGGTTAAAGGATCAATGAGTCGAAAAAAATGTAAACATTTCAGATAACGATGAAACTTCGAAATCTGTTGTCAGAAAAAATTTAACATTGAAATCAAGAGCTGAACGCGAATCGCGTTTGAACTACGAGCATGCTGTTATAGGAACGTCAACAATGTCACCACATACCAATGAACTATTTGAGAATAATGTCATTAAGGACATTGACATTGGAACAAAAGTAAACAAACATTTCCCAAACGGAAAGAAATAATTGAAAATGGTAATGAAATGAAAACGATCAAATAAGCCATGAAAAACAAAAGATTAGAAAACGCATAAGTAGAGAGAGCGAGAATAAATAGAAACAATGTTTCTGTAGAGCCGCGAAATGAAGAAAACAAATGGAAAACAGTAACACTGAAAAGGGACAAAAGGAAAAGCCAAGTAATATGCACAGGGACCAAGAAAACGACGAACACAATAATAAAAGGAGCATCTAGAAGAAGATGGGTCTATGTTGGCAAAATACAAGGCAAGGACATAACAGAACAAGCAATAAAAGATTACCTACAGGAGACCACTCAAGATGAACAAATGGAGGTTAGGAAACTAAACACCCAAGGTAAAAACTCAGCCTTCAGTGTTGGTGTTAGCTCAGAAGAATTATTTCACACTATTTGCAATCCAGAATTGTGGCCTGAAGGCGTACTAATTAGGGAATTCTCCTTTCGGAACTTTTTTCGCAAATCAGAACCTAAAAACTAATACTGTACACTGCCATCAACATATCTCATCTTCCAATGGCATGGAAGATTATGCAAATGAATTTAACATTAGAAAAAAAGTTGATATGAATAAGACAAGACAATTGAATATTTTAAACTTTAATATTCAAGGTGCAAGAAATAATAAGAAACTAGAAGTGCTAGAGCAGACAGTTTTTATTGAAAGAAATATTGATATAGTATGTATCAGTGAACACTGGTTGAGTGATGTAGAACTTGGCTTATTCCCTTTAGAAAATTATGTTCTTGTTAATGGGTTTTCTAGAAAGCATTTCCAAAGAGGTGGAGTCTGTATATATGCTAAAAAAGACTTAAAAATACAACCAGTCAGTTATAAATCAGTTGAAAAACACTTTGAGGTGTGTATTTCTAAAATTAGACGAGTTATCAATGCTGTAAGAAATACTTATGATATCTGTTTATCTATACCACCTAATAGCGATATTGAATGTTTTTTTTTTCATCATATTACAGAACTTCTGGATAAACTATATAGGTTTGGGGATAATTTTATTATTTGTGCAGATACAAATATTGATCTTCTGAAGGAAGGTTCATATCGGGAAACACTGGCTTGATACACTGAATGGGTATAATATTCAACCTCAATATTGGTGAGCCCGCAAGGCTGGATATAAGAGGATCAGCGACATGTATAGATAATATTTTTTCCAAATGAAAGCAGTATCAGTTTGTGTTGAACACACCTATCTTTCTGATCATTCGTTCCAGATATGTAGTTTTGAGCAACTCTTACCCTGTGAAGAGGATCATATTTATATTAAAAAGAGAAGTTTTTCTGAAAAAAATTTCAAAAATTTTTGAAAATTATCTGGTTAATGAGAACTGGAATACTGTGAAAGAAATATCTGAGTCTAATTTCGAAGAACGTTTCAATAAGTTTTATGGACTTTTCATTGATTACTATAATGGGGCCTTTCCTGAACTTATAGTTAGAAGTCAACGTCGTTCGAAGACATGGTTTTCACCTAGAATTAGAGGACTTCATAATCAATTATGTGAAAATGTCTAAAATAAATAAAGAACTTAATAGTCCATTTTACACTGAAAGATTTAGGGAGTTTGAGAAAAAGTACAAACAAGAAATAGATTGTGCTAAAAGACAACAAAAAATTTTCGAATTGAAATTCAAGTAACATAAATAAGGAATGTTGGAAAAATAATCAATCAACAAAAAGGGACTAATAGACATAGTGATTTTGAAATTTTTGATGAAGCAACTAATACAAAAGTAACTGATAAACTTCATATCTGTAATATATTCAACACACATTTTGCTTCTTTAGCCGCTTCCCAGATAATTAACACTGAAAGTGGTGCTCTGCCTAAACCTATCAATGCAAGCATCTTCCTTGCGCCAACTATTCCCCAGGAGGTGAGAGAGTTTATACTTAAGACTACCGCAAAGCAAGCTCCGGGTATTGATGGTATAAGTGGAAACGTTCTACGACGGGTGGGGTAGTCTTTTGTCCCCTATATTGTCATACTTGATCAATGAATCATCAAAGAAGGTATCTACCCTGAGGCCCTGAAAAAATCGAAGTCCATCCCAATATTCAAGAAAAAAGGATCGAGTAATGACATTACAAATTATAGGATACTATCCTTGCAAAATCAGCTAGCAAAAATATTTGAAACTGCCTATTATATCCGGCTTGTTGACTTTTTGAACGAAATTTGATATTTTAAAAGATTTTCAGAATGGTTTTAGAAGGGATAGATCCACGTCTACAGCACTTGAGGGTGCTTTCACATATATATATGGGGCATTGAACGATGGATTCAATTCTGCTGCTTTGTTTTATGATTTAAGTAGGGCCTTCGATTCAATAAGACATGAACTTCTCTTTGAAAACTCATGATCCAGGGGATACGTGGAAAGGCATATTCATGGGCTGTGTCATATCTGACAAATCGTAAGCAGACAATAGTGATTGATGATACAAAATCAAATGAGTTAGATATTTTATCTGGAGTACCACAGGGATCTATTTTGGGTCCTCTGCTCTTTATCATGTTTATGAATGATCTATGTATTGCTGATGAAGCTAAACTGGTGATGTATGCGGATGACACGAATATACTGATTTCCAGGAAGACAGAGGGAGAACTGATGAATGCAGCGAATCAGGCATCTGACTCTTTTAGCGATTGGTGTTCTAAAAATGGACTAGTTATAATGCACTAAAAACATTTGCTATTCGATTTTTACCAAAAAATGTACCTGATGACCATAGTCTACTATTTAAGGTACTTGGTAGATCTATTGAACAGGTAAAAAGGATCAACTTTCTGGGAGTGATGGTGGATCAAAAGCTTACATGGGGGTTTCATGTTGATGGGGTGTGTTCGAAATTGAGCTTAACATGTTTTATGATGAGAGCTCTTAGAGATTCGGTTACTATACATGTTTTACGGCTGATGTACTTTGGATTGGTCCAGTCGGTGCTGTTGTATGGTTTGAAGTTCTGGGGTTGCAGTTGGGTGCTCTGGCGCTGCTTTATGCGCACAGAAGAAGGTGATAAGATGTATGACATTCTCTCACCATATGGAGCACTGCAGGCCTAAGTTTGTGAGCCTCCGAATCTTGACACTACCCTGTCTGTACATCTTTAACTTGCTCTGCTATATCAAAGCCAATGAGAACTCATACATAAAGAACAGGGATCTGCACAACTATCACACAAGAGATAATCATATGATGCACTTACCTTTTTCAAGGTTGAAGGTTGCGCAAAACTCACATGTATACCAAGGTATTAAATTATTTAATAAAATGAGCAACCTTATCGATGTTAATGTGAGAATGTTAATTTTCAAACATCGGGTGAAGGAGTTTTTGCTAAAACATGCATTCTACTCTGTGGAGGAATTCATGAATGTTAAATTGTGATGTGACTTTCCTTATAATTTATGAGATGTTTATGTATGTTTATTATCTTGTATTTTATGGAGCAATAAATTATTATTATTATTATTATTATTATTATTGGAAATCGGGTAGTCTGGCAAATGACAGATCAAAATATTTGCCTTCAAATAAGTATTGAAATCTTTAGTGATTCGTTAAGTTGAACTTTCGATATAATTTAACAACATTCTGATGAAATCATATCGAAAGTTCTACTTAACGAATCTATAAAGATTTCAATACTTATTTGAAGGCAAATATTTTGATCTGTCATTTGCCAGACTACCCGATTTCCAATAAATATGTTATTCGCTGAAAGGTTGATTTAGATCGAAAGAATGTGGCTCAAATTTTGAGATTATTGAAATTGTTTTAAATATACCAGGTTCATTTTGTGGTGTAATTCACAACTTGTTTATCTACCAGCAGGTTATTTATGAAAAAAGTCGTTCATTGAGATTATAGCGAAGAAATTTGGAAGTTTTAAGGAAAACTAGTAAACTTAACCATAGGGAATACTTCATGACGTTTGTAGAGCTTTTCTTAACGCTTCTTCTGGATTTATAATATACAGGATGTTTCATTTGAAATAAGGAAGATTCTGTACATTTTTATTTACAATATGTGGCAAGCGATTTTTCATAACCTGTATATCGCAGGTTGATTTCAGGTATATCGTTTGAGAGAGTTACAAATGTAGAATATTTTACCGGAAATAAATTTCAACTGGACTTGGCACAATTTGAAAAAAAAAATCAAAAATGCAAAAAATCTCGAAAACCGTAAATATTTTCGAAATGAGGATCTTTATAAAGTATCTTTTATTTTCTATGTAGAAACCGAAAAGGCGACAAAAAATATAGGTTGCCATTCGAAAAAACATAGTTGATATCCGCCCAGAAGAAATTGAACACCCTGTGTGACCGACAATATTTTTATTTTGTCGAGCTCGAGCAATAAAGTAATAATATAGAAATGTAGATTTCTATCTGTTTCCCAAATAGAGATATGGAACACCGCGCCACTGTTGCAGGACCCTGTATATATATATATATATATATATATATATATATATATATATATATATATATATATATATATATATATATATATATATAAAGCTAGGAGAAAACTCGTTGGGTACGCAGCATGCAGGAAGTATACTCTTATAACACTTTTTCCAATATTTCGACAATGTTTATTGTCATCATCAGGGAATGCTACAATATCATTACAAAGTGAAACTAGGACAAATAGTAGAAAAAACAACAATTAACTTACAGTGTCCATAAGATTGTATGCAAGGATCTTAAAACAAATTTAATCTTGACGTTAACAACAAAAAAGCACATGTTCAGAACAAAGTCAGTGAGAGTAACTTATAAATGCCATCATCACCAAATTTGAACAATTAAAGGCAGAAACAAAACAGTCACATTAAAATTCAAATTATTGTAAAATTAATTTTTAAACACTACATCATACCGGTAATCACATCGTCGGCATGGAAAGTGAAATGAAATTAAAAAAAAAATATAACTAAAAAGTGAGGCTAAAGTGAGAACATAGAAAAGGTGAACCACGCTAACGACCGAATTATCTTACTCTTAGATCATCAGAGCACAGAAGAGATATCATATCGCTAGTATGTCATCTCCCACCAAAAAGGGAAAGAAACTCCGAATGTTGAAATTATTAAATCAAACAAAATGAAAGATACATGAAAATTATTATGATGAAGAACGTTATTAAGAATTTTGGAAACCATAAAGAGAGGCTAATTATAAAAAGGGTCAAAACTGTCTATAAGCCTTGAGACAACAAGAAACTGGAAAAGTGAAGCATAAAATTAAAATTTTATTAAATTAAATCAATCAATAGAAAAGGAGTTTGAAACTCTTACGCTGTGAGGATATAAGAGTATACTTCCTGCACGCTGCGTACCCAACGAGTTTTCTCCTAGCTTTATCCTGACTGGTCAGCAAAGACTTCCTCTTTCTTATATATATATATATATATATATATATATATATATATATATATATATATATATATATATATATATATATATATATATATATATATATATATATATATATATATATATATATATATATATATATATGATAGATTTGTTCATATCTATTCTTTAAGATTCTGATAATTATACAAAATTTATATTATAAATTTTATTTCTAACGAAATTTTCCAAACTAGATATTTGATATTTTGAGGAATTTAAATAATGAAAGAAGCGTATGCTTAAGAACATGTAAAGCTACAGTTCCACCGGAGGTACACTGAGAAAAATTATGTTGCTGAATTTTTCTCCTTGTTGCGAAAAGTAGAAACTTATGGCAACATACGTATACTTCTTGTTTCCACTGAAGCAACTAAAAATGTCAATAGTTGCATTTTATTGAGTAGAAATAATCAACATTTGTTGCCGGAACATATAGAAATTATAAGGAACATTTTGGAACATTTACGGAAACAAGCAACAGCAACAAATTGTTTCACAATGATTTTCCGGTGGAAACGTAGCTATATATTTATTCGTTTTCGTACTTCACTGCACACTGAAAATTTGCGACACGAATTGATCATTTTCAATCACCTGATTTTAACAGGTCCGCCATTTTGGCTGGAGGACAAACAAACCATTTACGACTATCAGTGTTCTGAGTTGTTTGCTTGCATTTATTGAAAGTAAAAGTATTAAAAAACTTTGAATCATAAATTTATATTGAAAATGGAAAGAAGTACTTATTATCAATCACTTCCTGCCGATATTAAGAGCCGCTACGATCAGAAAATCAAAATTATTGATGATATAGACCCCTATCTCTTGGAGTCCAGCTCTCAAGATTTGATATCATTGTCATCAATTGCAGTAATATCCATCATCGATATGGTTAATTATTTTATCCTCACCCACAGTTTTTATACTGGGCAGCAAATGAAAGCATATAAAAGCTTGCAAGGTTTCAAATTGTATGAAGCAGGACTAGTCCAAGAAATTTATGGGAAAAGAGTGAACGAAACAGCTTTTATAGTTATTGGCAATGTAAGATGTATTTTAATGATATTTATTAGGTTCATTCTCATACTAATCAGTGTTCTTAATTGTTATAACTAAAAGTAAACTTTATATTTCAGGTGAAACATTCACAACGTCTTAAGGAAAAGCTTCTGAATTCATGGGTTATTATCCTAACTGACGGTAGTATTTCCAGTGGACATTGCACTTGTATGGCAGGCTTAGGAGAAGTGTGCAGTCATATAGCAGCAATTGTTTTTCTCCTTCACACCCGCTCTCAGTCTAAGGATGAAGAAGCGTGTACCTCAAAGCTGGCAATGTGGCCTGTCTATATCTATATGATATGTCTATATCTTCATATTGTTCCTCCAGAAAAAATAAATATACTTTCATGAAGGTCCTAATTTGCTGTCATATAACAATTACAGCAAAATCACTAGATACCTGCTCTACTTGCTCTTTTCGTTTAACCGAACGTTTAAACCTGCTGACTTGAGTTTTAGCAACAGGATTGGCAATTGTGTACCCCATATTTTGGGTTGGAATCCAGTCAGGGTTGTCTTTATCCAATAACTCTGCAGGAGTCCCTGAAAAATATTTTAAATAAAGAGTTCATTTTTTTTCACTTATTCAAGTAAACTTACCTGTTATAAAATGTTTAGAACAGACTCGTGCATATTTCAATTGAATTTCACTAAAAGGTCCCCTTTTCAATGCTTTAATCCATTTCTCTTGCCTTTCTAGTGATACAGCATTTGAATAATCACCAGCATTCTTGAGGGCAGCATGGATTCTATAAAACCTCAATTTGTCTCGGTTTGCTCTTATACCACAATTAACCACGGCACAAAACGAAGGCATTTTCTCTAATAAACTCCAACAATAATCAAATAATCAGAAAAAAACTTTAAATTCGACAAACAACTCAAAAAATTATGAAACTTAAATGACAATTCAGCACAACTGTTTGCATAACAATGGTTTGTTTGTCCTCCAGGCAAAATGGCCGAAGTCGCGTGACGTCATATGAAAATGGTCAATGTTTACTAGTTGCGTTCTCTTGATACGTTTCCACTGCGATAGCAACACGGATTTGTTCACAAATGTTTCCTATTTTCTTTGGAAGTTTACCGCTCAAAATGGAAACCGGCGACAAATAGGAACATTCAATATTTGCGAAAAAAATGTTCCTCCGGTGAAATCGTAGCTTAAAGGGTGACAAGTAGAAACAGTCAACATTGCTTTCGGAAACATAAAGAGAGTTCAAGGAACATTTTCAGAAACACGCAACAGAAGCAAAACTGTAGCCTTACGTGAGTTTGAAGTTCAAAGTTTTTCGACATGTTTTATTTCGATAAATACCGAAGAAAACCGGAAAAACTCACCCCCATCTTCAATTACCGTAAATGAAGATGGACCATTGCCAGTTTTTGTACGTGAATATATTCCTGCGGGAAAGATTGATGACTGTCCAGATCGTTCATATTCATTCATTTCAATCGGATTAGACCGAGAAAACGGTGGAAGATTTTCACGAGAGAAAAATCGTATCTGATTAACGGAAGACAGGAATTTGAATTTATCGAACTCCCTAAAGTCGTTCATCAAACGGATTTTCGAGGTTGAGGAAATGCTCAGGAGGTAATGGTGTACATTTCTAAGCTTATATAATATTCCTTTTCCTACTTTCTAGATCGGATGAAGTTGTAAAGTATAGTATAAGTACAGGTTGTCCCATTTTGGGTACTTTTGAATGGTATCTCCGTTATTTTTGAAGATAGAGGGTTGCGGATTTCGCGACACTATGCTCCTTTTTTGTAAAACTGAAGATGCCGTCAACATAATTTTTATAGCCCTTTTAGTTTTTAATATACAGGGCATTTTTGAAAATGTTGCATTTGGGGTTATCCTTCATCTTATTAAAAAGGTAATATAAAATTTTTATAGATTTTTTTCTTAGTATTCAGTCGTGTAGATAATTTTTGTTATATATTTATTATTTTTGAGTTATAAAGCAAACTTTTCTTTTTTTAAAATGGAATACCCTGTATATTTATGGACTATAAAATTTGTCTTTTTATTACCTTTTCAAAAATATAGATAGTATAAACTTTTTCTCAGAAACGCGCAAATAAATGACAGTTTTCTGGAATTAAATGCATAAATAGAAGGCCATGGATAACAACAATGAACAAGTGAAAGTTACATATTACTAACGAAGAATTGGATACCTTGCATATAGGTATATTTCACTTAAAAATACCTATAGTTTTTTTTTCTAACAGAAAGTTTGTGTTAACAGTTTTGTAGCGTGAAGTAACAATATTACAAACATAAATAAATAACATTATTAAAAAAAATTGAAGGTGATGTTCAAATTGACGACAATTTTTTCTGATGCAAAATTGGCACATATTTGTAATTCTTTGAATAGCGTTTAAAAGAACCTTTGTTCTCATTCGCAGATTTCGAAAGGCTAATTGCCCCTCGAAGTTCTGCAATGCTGTCAATTTTTGGCACCCCAATTTCCTTCTCAATTTTTCTATAAGGACAAAAGGTGTTGCTTCTATATATCCCAGAGTATCTATTTCTTTTCATTCCGTGATCTCTTTGTTGTATATTTTAGCACTCGGGTGCTAAATAGCAAATGATCCGTGCTCAACTAAATTTGCTCTTAAACGAGCAAATATTTCTAAAAACGTTTGCCTTCTTTCTGGATATCTAACAAGAAAAGAATTAGAATAATAATAGAGATTTTCATAGTCATTATAGCTAACTTACCTCAGGAAATATAATTTCGAAGCTTCTTCAGAATTTTCATTACTCTGTATAAAACATACCAGTATATCATATTTTCCATAATTTCCATACTCTGCATTTTTCATGAAGACATTGATTAATATCAATTAAATACCAATACCAAAAAACAAAAATAAACACCTTCATAAACCAAAAGTCGATCCAAAAATCGATGATATTGGTTTGACATTTATTTTTGTTTCTTGTCGTGAACAACATCCATGGCCTACTATTTAATTATGCATTTAATTTCAGAAAATTGTCCTTTATTTGCGCGTTTCTGAAAAAAAGTTTATACTATCATATATTTTTGAAAAGGTAAAAAAAAGACAAATTTTATAGTCTATAAATATACAGGGTAATCAATTTAAAAAAACATAAGTTTACTTTATAACTCGAAAAAAGTAAATATGTAATATCTACACCACTGCATTGAACGGAAAAAAATCTATAGGAATGTTATATTACCCTTTCGATGAAATGAAGGATAAAGGCAAAACCCAAAATGCAACATTTTCAAAAATGCCCTGTATTTTAAAAACTAAAAGGGATATTAAAATTCTGTTGACAGCACCTTCAGTTTTACGAAAAAGTAGTACCTACAGCTTCGCGAAAACCGCAACCCTCTATCTTAAGAAACAACGGAGATACCATTCAAAAGTACCCAAAATGGGACACCCTGTACAAAGTGGGTCAATTTCGATGGGATTTGGGAGTTTAGGGTACTTCATGTCCTTGTCCTTGTCTCGATTTTTGAGACAAGTTCAAATATGAAAACCTCTTTTAGATGTGTTAAATCGTTTTCGAGCTATAGGAGGATTTTCAAAAGTTTGCATTTTTGAAAAGTAGCCATATCTTTTTTATTATCAAAATTTTAGATTTTTCGAAGAGGCCTTCTTTTTAGTATTTTCAAAGACCAATCCACCACCGAAATCCAACACGTCAAATTACATTTAGTTTTTAAGATATAACACAAATTTCATATTTTTCTCATGGAACATGGAACATTATTTTTTTCATAAAATCTATATAAAATTTCCTTCAAACTGATGTATCAAACGAAACGTTTTGATTACTTATTAGTTTTCTCGAAATTTCACGTTTTTAAAAATTACCATAGTTGGCTACGACTTTGACATTGTGTGTAACATAGAAAGATATCATTTGTTTGAATTAAGTCAAAACTGCTTTGAAGGCTAGGTTTTATCAAAGTGAGCTTTGACAAAAACAAAGAGTCTTTGGACATATCAACCTAAAATATATTTATATATATATATATATATATATATATATATATATATATATATATATATATATATATATATATATATATATATATGATTTATTCACAATCTTTCGCCACATATATTAAAAAAAAACAATTTTCAGAGATTTTAAATCCATTATAAGACATTTTATTTTCATTTTTCCATACTTGATACGAATAACCTCGAAGTCATGTCGATTTTATAATGACAAATTGCAACAAAATTATGTACTGAAAATTGTAATTATCAATTAGAATAAGTTTGTAAGTTCTAAAATTATAACTTGTTTCTCTTTCTAGATTTAGACTGAAGAATTACGCCTACAACATCATAATTTCGAAAATTTCTTTCTCCATATTCCCCCGACGTTTCGAACCCTGCATGCAACGGAAAAACGGAAGTTTGATACAGTTCCACCAATTATGTTCGCATACTCAGTTGACGCTTGAAAGAGCTGTTTACATTTCCTTTTCCGGATAAGAGGAAACATTTCCAGGGAAAATGCATTTAACGCCGCGTGAACTGATTTTCTCTGGCGGTTCAGTTGGATGAGATGCTGCATGTTTTTTAATTTAGGTGTCTTCCTACTCGAAACACTGACAAAAAATAGAAAAAAAATCTTTCAATATATATTTTATATATATATATATATATATATATATATATATATATATATATATATATATATATATATATATATATATATACAGGATGTTTCCTAATGGAATGTCAATATTTATAGGGGTGATTTTTGGGCCCATTTTAAGAAAAAAGAGTGGTAAAGTTTTCAAAAATAAATCATTTATCATTAATATCTACAATACCACTTCAGATATTTCAATGAAATTTTTTTTTAAATTTTCACTGGTGCTGTTCGTACGTAATTTGACCTGTATATTTTTGCAGAAATTGATGTTACGCCACAGATTTTTCCTGAAAAAAAATTCCCAATCATTTCTTATCAAAGTTGATCACTTGATTTTTTTCAATCCGATGCACGGTTTTCGCTCAAAAAAATAAAAACCGTTTCTCTGCATGATCATAACAATATCTTTCATACATACATATGACAATATCACCATGCAAATACATACGTAGATTTTATTTTTTAGGTGAAACCCGTGCGTAGGACTAAAAAACTCAAGAGATCAAATTTGCTCATAATTGAATACAGATTTAATTTTTTCTTATTTTAAGGAAAGTCAGTGGCGTGCCTCTGACTGTAGATATTAATAATAAATTATTAATTTTTGAAAACTTTACCACCCTGTATTATGAAAGGTAAAACGTTTAGGACATATGTTCATATGAAGTTTATTTCTTGAAATGGGCCCAAAAATCACCCCCATAAATATTGACATTCAATTAGAAAACACCCTGTATATCTATATATTTATATGTATATATTCCTATATTTATATATATATATATATATATATATATTTATATGTATATATGTATATATTTCTATATTTATATATATAAATATATATATATAAATATATATTCAAATGGAGTATTTGAAAAAAAATTAATTTCCTTAAAATAATTTCTATTAAACGTTTCGGAGGTCTCCACCTACCTCCGAATCACTCATTAGAAATTATCTGTAAGAAAATGAATTTTTAATTATTATTTCACCCTGCACTGCCGAGCAAAGACTAATTACAATATACGGAAGCAGGTACAAAACACCGGATGTATATTTATATATATATATATATATATATATATATATATATATATATATATATATATATATATATATATATATATATAAATATACATATATATATAAATATATATATATATATATATATATATTCCGATTTATGAAACATTTGCCTGAACATAATTAGAAACATTGGTGTACTTCTATCGCTCGGTTTCATTTCCTCTTCTTCAGTAATTATTCAATAAAAGTCGAATGAATCGAGTCCAAACATAATCTCATCCTCTTAAAACCTGATGAGAAACGCCGTGCCCTCATTATTTATCGGAAAAAAGGACAATCCCCAAGGCGCGACAGAATAGAATTAAAGAGGCGAATTGAAACCGGTGGACCGGGAGGAAATGCTGTTTGACGCCTTTCGAATTTTACGACATTTAAGTGAAAATGTGTGTTCATTAAACAGATCGTAATGATCTGACGACAGTTCCAGATGAACAATCCACATTCGCAAGTTCGGCCGAGGGGATTACTAAACATGGACAACGAGAACATGGCAACGTGGCAAGCGAGATGGGCAGTGCCGGATTAACGTTTTTAGGGCCTATAGACTGAGAAGTGGTAAGGGCCTCGTTGGGAGAAAGAAAATCTACAAATTTCACGGTTCGATATCATGTGATTTTGATACTTTAGTACGATTTGTGGGTTATAGAACTCATAGATTATTAAATTTATATAGAAAAAAACTGAGTTTCAAGATTTGACAGTATCGAAGTGCCTCAGGTATACTTGTTCACATTAAAGTGTTATAGAGAAGTCACATGCATTTTTTGAAATTTCATTACCGTAAACTAAATTTTTATTCATTAATTTTTATACCTTGAAATTTACTCAGTTAATACGGAATGTGCAATATAATGGTCTATTCTTCCAGATCAATTCATGAAAAATATAGAGGTCGACCATGGTCAACTCAATATAGTACATAAAGTTAACAAGAAAAATTCTTCAATAGTTCAAAAATTATATATATAACCATCTCCCTTGGAAAGTTGTAATAATAATTTTTCAAATTATTGAATAATTTTCCTTGTTCACTTTATGTAATATATTCTTCCAGAGCTCAGGCTTGCATAGAGCGCTCTGTAGTTACTATGCCAGGGCCGTATCCAGGGGGGCGCCAGAGGGGGCTCAGCCCCCATGGAATTATCTAAGCCCCCTCTAGAAAAGATACCAGAATTATTACGAACCAAAAATGTTTATATCTGCGTTGAAACATAAAACTAGCTTAGTTACAAACAAATCTACCGAATTGTAAAACTGCCTTAAAATTATTCATTTGTGTCATCTTTTAACCCGCAAAACATGTTGACGTTTTTTATCCTAAAATGAAATAGCGACAAACGAGCGGCTACCATTAGGGTTGCTAGATTTTTCAGAGCCGTGTTGCACTTTAGACGCTAATTTGTCGCCCAAAAGCTCAACCGTGGTTGCGACATGTTAACGGGGAAACATTGGTAACAAGTATTTTTCATATAAAATTCACTTATTCTATGAGTTATTTCATAAGTGTTTTGCTGCTAGTTTGTTGCCCAAAATCGCAATCATGAATATTTTCACAACTGCACGAAAAAATAGTGCACCCAAGATGTTGCCAACGCGTCCGAAAAACAATAATAGGTAATTTCGCGACTTTTTACTTAAATTACTATTACAATGAAATACCACGATTCTGTGACAAATATCTTTATTCTTATATAAACTGTTCACAGGACATTAATACATCATCATCATCTTTGTCTGTGCTTGAAGTTGTGGATTGGTTCTGCTACTGATACATATCAGAATTAAATTTTGCATACATGGCTTTGCTAGGCTCAAATTATTTACAGCAAATTTCATTTATTTTCAAGTGAGATCTAATAGACACAACTGAATAAAAAATTTTTAGTATCATTTTATTTCGAATTTTACATTTAACAATATTAATCAATGAAAACATCCTTTTCACGAATGAATAAGATGACGGTAACCTTAGAAGAGTAAATGCAAATAGAGCTAAATCTTCAAACATGAATTTGTAGGTTGCATTTTTTAAATCTATAATCTTCCTCCAAAAAAAGGCTCCAAGATATGAACGTCTAAAGATATATTTATTTGTTTAGATTTAATGATGACAATACATTTTTATTTTTTTTAAATATTTTATATTTCTTTTAGTTTTATTTATTAACAGTTTTCTAGGAGATATTTTTTATTTATCATTTTTATTCGAATAAATTTTTTAAATTTTTCCAAAATGTTTTTCAATTAATATTCGTTTTCCAGTATACACTTCTAGGTAAAAAGACAGAAAAAGCAGTATATTCCTATCTTTTTTTCACGTATGTATTTAGTTACTTTTAGTAGTATTTCGACTGAACGATTACTAACTAAAATAAATATCTCTACGATAGTTTCTATGTAAAATGAACGGAAACATCACGAACTAAGTGGAAATTTCGAGATCAAGTTCCGAAATACTGAACGCGAATTCAAATCAATAGTTTCTATTCTGGAAATTTGAGTTTCACAGTATTTAAGAAGATAGTTAAAATGTTTTCAGTAATATTCCAAGATTTCGAATATTTTTACCTTCTTTTCTATCGACATGATCAAAGACAATATTCACTTAATATGCTTATCATTTGGTAATTGTATTTTCTTGTTAAAACTCATAAATCATATTATAAATAAATGTTGAATTTTCACAATTACTATAATTATATAATCATTATATTGATGATGCGTTCTAGTACAACGGTGACTTTTTCAGAAAATAGAATTCTATCTGATGTAGCCACCGTCGTAGTGTAACGCGTCATGTAATGCAATTTAAATAATTGTGAAAGTCAAGCAATATTTGCTCAATAATAATTTCATGAATTTTCTCGAATTAACGGATAGCTCAATTAGATACGATTAATATCTTGATTTGAGCTTTTCCAAATACGTTGGAAATTTTGAACCTTTCTAAATACGTTGTGAAGTTGTGATTTAGAATATAACTTAGGTACATTACATATCATTACTTTCTAAGGTTAATGTAGCTCCATAATTTTGTTCATGTCATAGATATTTATAAGAATATGATACCCTTAGCACAATCACGTGTTTATTGTTCACCCATGACTTATACGGTGTAACCAGTGTAAAAGGTTCAATTGTCAACAGTGGCCGTACATGGATCGCGTCTCTGCAGCTTTCGCCTTGCTATCTATTACGATAATGAATATATAGTGACATGTTTGTGAGACTCACATTGTCCGTTCATGTACGAAAAGGGCCAAACTACAATAGGACCAGGAACTAATGCATCGGTCTCTTTGGGGACTATATTCATGGAGTTTCTGCCCTTTGTAGTGGCCACTATGATTAGCCGGTTCCATTGTACTCATCGCGATAGTTGTTCGTTTGTTTGGCCATGGATGTCATGTCTCTAGAGTCTGGAGTCTTGTTCTATAAAACTGTGAGATTAGTACTGAATAATCTGCGAAAGTATGAAGTAGTGTTTCATCATACAGTGGCTTTAACTGATAAAACATGAAATTTCAATTGAGTTTGAGGTTATTACTGAATAATCTGCGAAAATGTTCAGGTGACTACTTATATCATGAAAGTTTTGACATAACAAGAATTTAACGATAACTATAATTGAATGTATGAAGCAGTGTTTCATCATACAGTGGCTTTATACAATAAAACAATATGAAGTAGGTACTCAATAATCTGTGAAAGTATTCAGGTGACTACTTATATCATGAACATTTTGAAAATGTGTTTTGTTACTTTAAAAATTTAACAACTACTATAAAATTACAGTTGAGTATGAGGCAAGAACTGAATAATCTGCGAATGTGTTCAGATGACTACTTATATAATGAACATTTTGACATAAAAATTGAATGATTACCGTTGAGTATGAGGTGAACACTGAATGATCTGCGAAACTGTTCAGGTGCTTACTCATAGCATGAACATTTTGAAATTATTGAATTAAACGATTATCTACTATAATTGAATGTATGAAGCAGTGTTTCATCATACAGTGACTTTATTAGATAAAACAAAAAAATACAGTTGAGTATGGAGTAGGTACTCAATAATCTGTGAAAGTGTTCAGGCGACTACTTATATCATGAATATTTTGACATAATAAGAATTTAACATTTACTATACTCAAATGTATGAAGCAGTATTTCATCATACAGTAGTTTATCGCTTAAAACAAAAAATTACAGTTGAGTATGAGGTGAGCACTGAATAATCTGTGAAAGTGTTCAGGTGATTACTCATATCATGAACATTTTGAAAATATAAGAATTGTAAGATTACTATAATTGATTGTATGAAGTAGTGTTTCATCATACAGTGACTTTATTAGATAAAACAAAAAAAATACAGTTGAGTATGGAGTAGGTACTCTATAATCTGCGAAAATGTTCAGGTGAATACTTATATCATGAACATTTTGACATTACAAGAATTTGACGATTACTATAATCAAACGTATGAAACTGTGTTTCATCATACAGAGGTTTTATATAATGAAACAAAAAATTACAGTTGAGTATGAGGTAAGTACTGAATAGTCTGCGAAAGTGTTCAGGTGACTACTTATATCATGAACATTTCGACATTATAAGCACTTTAACGACTACTATTATTGAATGAATGAAGTAGTGCCTTGTCATACAGTGGCTTTATCAGATAAAATATAAAATTACAGTTGAGTATGAGGTAAGCACTGAATAATCTGTAAAACTGTCCATGTGACTACTTATACAATAAACATTTCGACATTATTAGCACTTTAATGATTACTATAATTGAATGTATGAAGCAGTGTTTCATTATACAGTGGCTTTATTAGATAAAACAAAAAATTACAGTTGAGTATGAGGTACGTACTGAATAATCTGCGAAAGTGTTCAGGTGACTACTTACATCATGAACATTTTGACATTATAAGAATTTAACGATTACCATAATTGAACGTATGAAGCAGTGTTTCATCATACAGTGGCGTTATAAACCAAAAAATGACAGTTGAGTATGAGGTAAGCACTGAATAATCTGTGAAAGTGTCCAGATGACTACTTATACAATCAAAATTTTGACATTATAAGCACTTTAACGATTACTATAATTAAATGTATGAAGTAGTGCTTCATCATACACTGGCTTTATCAGATAAAACATAAAATTTCAGTTAAGTATGAGGCAAGTACTGAATAATTTGCGAAAGTGTTAAGGTGACTACTTATATCATGAACATTTTGATAAAATAAGCATTAATGGATCTATTAGATATATTTGAATTTGATGAATTTTGAAGATATTTGGTTATGATAATTTCGGAGAGGGTACATCAGAAAATCAATTTTTCAACAGTAAAATATTATTTGAAAATTATCCATAATGGAGGATATTATTATATTTAATAAAATGAAAATTAATCAATTCTGAAGAGTTTTCAACGTTCAACTTCCTGAAGAACATATCAATAAATTCAACTCTTTGACATTAATAACATTGTTCAAAAACAAATAAAATTGTAGAATTATCTATTCATTAATCAAATGAATTAAAATTGATCAATTAATTATCTTTTACCTTCTTCAAAGATATGATAATTTCATTTTCACAGGCATAATTTATAATTAAGTGAAAAGTAGAAGAAATTAATATCTACAACACTTATACTAGAAGGATGCTTCAATAATAATGAAAATAATTACATGGAGCATTCTGCTTTTTTTTTTTATTAGCGTTAAAGTTGGAAAAATGAGAAACATATATAATTTTATCGCATCTCATTCTAGAATCTTGTTGTATGTTTCAACAGTTTTCATCAAAAATTCATCTGTTTTTTTTCATACTCGGGTTTTATGAAAATGGTTTGTTGGAGATGGGCTCAGCATTTTGATGATTATTTTATCGACTTTGGAGGAAATTGCTGAAATGTGGAAGGAAATCGAGTCAGTAAAACTTTTGCATTTTATAATTTTACATTCCCCTCGCGAGTTATCGTAAAATTATTTTCTTTTCGAACGAATGTTGATGAATTCAGTTGAATTTTTCAATAATGAAAAAAAATCAACTTGAGTAAGAGATTCACTACCTAGCAGAAAAACTTCCTGCGTTATTTACACTCGCAATTTCATCCTTTTAACACTTAGGAAAATATAATTTGAAATTTGATGAAATATAAGCCCACGTGTTTACTGAAAGATAAATTGTAGTAGTATATGGTTTTATGTTGTTGTCATGGATTGATATGTTTTTAAAGAGATAATTGATGTTCAAATTATCATATTTTAGTATAGTGAAGTTGTACAAATTTTAAGAATAAAAACCTTTTTTAGGCCTGAAGATGCAGATGAAACAATTCTGCGAAACGTTACTGAATATAAACACTATATAAATCCAGTGTATAATAATTTTGTACTAAATCCCACAATTTCAGAATATAATATAGTTTGAAAGATTTGCTCAGTGAAGTTAAGACCGATTTCTTGATTATTTTCATTTTTCATTGCAGTGGCCATCTAAATGTTTTTAACAATTGTCGCTGTAATCGAGATGTCGACATCAAGTTGAATAATATGATGAATTTCTGTCTTTCAGATATATATATATATATATATATATATATATATATATATATATATATATATATATATATATATATATATATATATATATAATTGGGTTATGGTTGGCAGTGCGAGGTAAATTAAATATCATCAATTCAGCTTCATTATAAATATATTAATAAACGTTTCGGAGGTCCCCTCCTTCTTCAGTGTTAATCTGTATTATATATTCTGCAAAAAAACATAGAAGTTATAGCAATCTCAAATAGTTTTCTAATTTATATGTAATCTAACCTCCTTCTATCTAATATATGGTGTAAAATTGTTTAAAATAGTGTGTTATTACATCAATATATCGTCATGGTTGATTTCTTCTGACCATTTTGTTTTTGATTTCTTTGTACTTGTTTGTTAGTCATTACATACCTTTTATAACAAGACCTAAACGAAAAGAAGAAGAAGAACAAACGGAACACAACACACTTGACGATCTTTGACAGGAGATGACATTGACAAGAATGACTAACAAAGAAATCAAAAACAAAATGGTCATAGGAAATCAACCATGACGATATATTGATGTAATAACACACAATTTTTTGCACCATATATTAAATAGAAGGAGGTTAGATTACATATAAATTAGAAAACTAATTGAGATTGCTATAACTTCTATGTTTTTTTGCAGAATATATAATACAGATTAATAATGAAGAAGGAGGGGACCTCCGAAACGTTTATTAATATATTTTTAATGAAGCTGAATTGATGATATTTAATTTAGCTCGCACTGCCAACCATAACCAAATTAAATATAGAAAAGCAGGTACCAAGAAACCAATCGAATAGATATATATATATATATATATATATATATATATATCTATATATATATATATATATATATATATATATATATATATGTGTGTGTATATTGTTGAATGGTTTTTGCCTGTACTGTATCTTTACTTATTTATCTAACATTGAAAATTTTATTTCTCAAACTTGAATGGTATGTTGTTACTATTGGAAGATAAATGAGTACGATTATATATATATATATATATATATATATATATATATATATATTTAGAAAGATAACCTCACATTCTGTAAGTGATTGTTCTTATATCTTTTTGTTTCTCAACCTTCAGGGCGAGAATCTATGTAAATTGATATTGTTATTTAAAAACAATAATTTCCCAACTTGTTAAGTGTTTAGGTTAGCCCAATAGCTTTCGTAAGATCCCGGGTTCAAACCCGTGAATCGTCATTTACGCCATGAGTCTTTCCAGAGGTTTCCTAATGGCTTAGGTGAGTCACTAATTGAAAACCTAAAAATACGAATACTGTGCCTTTATTCATCCTCTGAAATCGACCTCAGCTTCTCTATTCAATAAGTTATCTGGTTGCACTTATCCTCACTGCACTTGTACATATAAGTGTTTCCTCTGATCTGGCGAATGGAAAAATTCCCCAAAAAGCAGCCCGCCTACCCCACATATACTTCAAGGAAGAATTAAATACTTGGCCATGCCTTTTCCCCCTTTTATTAGAAATGGTTTTGGTGGATAATCCAAGTCATTCAAATATATTGGAAAGGGTATTTGAAATAGTCAATTAAATTAATAAATTTTTGTGTTCAAATGTTGTTAGATATCAAAGGTTATGGTTGACAAGCATACTCATAATATTATCGAACATTACGGTCCTGTACGCTCGATTTTTTCACGTAGTCTCGTATAAATTGGTATCTGGAGACCCCTGGGACTCGAGCTAACTATTTAATTAATTTCCCTGGGACTCGGTTTATGTTCCTACTTGGAGAATACGCGACTCAATTCTTTCGGCTGTGCATAGGACAGCAGATTATCGATTCATAAGCAGGCTCCTTGAATCGGCACTGACAGGGCTATGAATGTGCGTTGTTTTTGCCTTTTCACTTCATCCGAGAAGGGGAGGAAATGCCTCGCGACATCCCGCACTGTTGGAATGATAAGAATAAATTTGGGGTGGCTTTTTTAACTTACTAGATCTGAGACATCTCAAGTTCTAGCAGATGTTCTTAGTCGTTATGTTTAAACTACAAAGAGAAAAAACTTTTGCTTATAATCAGTGAATGATTGATGTGGAATAAGAAAATATCAGTTTCATAAAATCATGATGAATATAATTCATAAATATTAAATCAGAATCAGACAATCAGTTAGAACGTTGATAAGATATCGGGAATTATCATTTACAATCAGTGAACGGTATAAAATAACTAGTGCTCGAAATATGAAGAATGTATTCAATCAATACTAGTTTGATGAAATCAGAAAGAGTGCTCCAATTAAAAATGATAATGGAATATATAAGTTAAAACTTCACATTATTCTGAATAATTAGTTACACGCCTGATGAAGCCACTGTGTTTGACGAAACAATTTTTATTTTCAACCACAAAATAAAGTGAAAATCAAAAATTTGAAAGGTGTCAAGGGACACCCTGATGGAACGAAGTTCCCATCGATTAATTAGTAAAGGAATTGTAATAAAATTTTATTTTTTTTATGTTATAATAATATTTTTCTTATTATTAACAAATATAATGTATTATAAACTTAATCAGTAGACTCAATTTTAGTAATAATTTGATTGTGGTAACTGAAGTAGGAAACGTATGTTCGGAATTCTATCTTATTTAAATGTCTTTATTATGTATTATTATTGTCTGTATAAAATCTCTACTTACCTAACTCCATCAGAAATATCAGGAATTTGTGCAGAAACACTGTCAGGATTCATTATTGTTATTATGTTTTATTATTTATTATGTACAAAAAACCTGTATTCACAAAAATAATCGTCGCGGCACCACACTGTTCAATGCGAAATAGAAAGACGAAACGAAAATAACTGGCTTGCTTTCTACGAGAGAGAGACAGACAGAGAAACACGCGCACGGCGTGCGCGCAAAAAGTGTCGTTACAACTTTTGGTCTTAATTTTTTCCGTCTAGCCCCCTTTCACAACGCGCGATAAGGAACTTCGTTCCAAAACCGAAGGGTTATCTACATCATTATGAAGAAGTGATGTATTTGATGAAATTGGGAAGTGTATCACTCATATTGAAAATTAAAAAGCTGTAGATTAGTCAGGGAGTTCTGTTTGAGAATAAGTATAATATTGAGAGCTGGAGATATAAAGAATAGATTCAGTGAAAATCATTTGACCGAAATCGAGAGGAGCGTTTCATGTTGAAGATGAAAAAGAAGTAGATCAGTTAGAGTTTCGTAGCTTGTTTAAAATCAGTGATCGAAATTGAAGGACTAGTGTTCAGTATTTAAATGATTATCTTACTCATGTGTGAATGAGCCAATAGAATCCTTGAGTATTTCATAGTTACTGCGTTATACTAACCTCGTCACTCGACGTAATTTCTTAAAATATCACTGGAGCTGCGCTCTCGTGATGTACCGCAAAATACGTCTCGTGACTCGGAAGTATAATCGATTATTTTTGATGTTCTTGTGATATAATAACTGTTTTCATAACTCTTGTATGAACAAGACAATAAAATCCGTGAATTTTGCATAGTTACTGCGTATTGATTGTTGAATATACCCTTGACGATGTGATATAATCGTTTTGGTGTCGTGTCAAAATGTGAATGTTTTCATATTGATGATTTGTTGACGTTTGTCAAAAAAAATTAATAATCAAGTTTGTTGAAGTTCCGTTTAATTTTCCCATAATCCAACGCTTTGGTTTTAGTTCTGGCAGTGTTGTTTATTCGTTATATAATCTGACGAATACCAACTCGAGCAAATGAAAATAGTCGTTATACTGACCTGGTCACTCGGCGTGTTTTCCTAAAACATCACTCGAGCTGCGCACTCGTGATGTTTCGCAAAATACGTCTCGTAACTCGGAAATATAATCGATTATTTTCGATGCTCTTGTGCTGATTATATAACTCGTGTGTGAATAAGCCAATAGAATCCGTGAATTTTGCCTAATTACTGTGTATTGATAAGTGAATCTACACTTGACGACGTGATATAATCCTTTTGGTGTTTCGCCTAGTGTAAAAATGTGAATGTTTTCGTTTGACGATTCGTTGACATTTGTCAAAAAAAATATTAATAATCAAGTTCAGTGAAGTTTCGTTAATTTTTCAATATGCAACGCTTTTGTTGAAGTTCTGGCGGTGTTGTTTATTTCTTATATAATCGTAACGAATACCAACTCGAGCAAACGAAAATAATCGTAATACTGACCTCGTTAAACGACGTATTTTCTTTAAACATCACTCGAGCTGCGCTCTCGTGATGTTTTGCAAAATACGTCTCGTGACTCGGAAGTATAATCGATTATTCTCGATGCTCTTGTGATATTATAACTGACAATATAATTAATTTATTTTTCAAATTACTTAATCATCTATTTTAATAATAAACAAGTACAGTCTTTACTATGTACAACCAGTCGAGCCAATTGGAAACTAGAGCTATCCAGCTATCCATGATCTAACCCACTATTGTTAAACTCTCCAGACGTGACAATTTTCCGATGAAAATAACCCCCATATTTTCTTCGCGGAAGGTTTTTCAGTTTCCAACAAATCGGGTTTTTCTTTTCGGACGTGACTACTTAGGCCTGATGGTGCTGAGAGAATATCATAATTGGGACACGTCCTCCTCATGTTTTTCGTTCTTATAATGAGAAATACGTGTGCAGCGCTATCAGTTCAATCGATGATATGCGAGCAGGATATCATTTGATTATTCTTTCTCAGTTGCTTAACTTGAAGTGAGGAATTTTTTATATGAATAATAATAATAATAGTTCATTTGAACGTTGGGACAGGGCCGGCTCAAGCTGAGGGTGCAAGGAGTGCAAGGAACAAGGGCAGCATTCTACAAAGGGACGATAGAACACAAATTTTTTCAAATTTATAAGCACATTCAAAGAGATGCCGATCCTATCAAAATTATTAATTTTTACACCATCAATTTTCCGACACAGGAGTTAACGCTTTGTGGATATAGGTCAATTTTTGCGGAGGAGTTTACTACCCTTCTTTATGGGATCAAGAAATGTTTTAATATAAATGACGCTAGATATAAGCTGTTTCAAAAAACATATTCAGCTAATAGATACAAAGAGCATTTCATAAAGAAGATTAAAAGCATCGACTCTAGTCTGCTTCCACCGTGCTGGATCTCACTTAAACAAAAAATTTTGCGCACAATATATGTCAATTCGGTGTGACTTCATGCAACCGATGCATGCTGCGTTAAAATCAATCCAGAAGATTGTGGTTGGTTTCTGGATGGCTACCTGAAACCTACGTGGTTTGAAGGCCATCCAACTTCCTTGCAAGTTGACGATATACTAAGAGAAACAAGAAAAAAGGAGAACGAAGAAGAATCAGAATTTGATTGTGATATCGGCACTTCTGAATAGTCAGAATCAGAATAAGTTTTCTAAATTTTAATTTTGTTATTTTCTATTGATGAATCTATGTAATAATAATATTTTTTTTTGTCTTCCACCAGTAATTAATTCGCGCTTACACGATCGGAAAAATTTCCTTTTGGAATTACATTTTGATTGGAAAAAATTAGATAACGTATTCAATATTTACACTAACTGATCTACAAAAAGAACTCGCTGCATCTTTGTCAGTCAAATTGAATAGCGTCCGCAACGCTTTTCTATCACTCTCAACGCTCGCACAGAAAATTTAATATCTTTGATAAGGCACCCTAATACATTTGAATTGGGAATTAGACCAGGGTCGATGATTTTTGACACCAAAAAAAATAATAGTAGGATGAAACCCATTGGAAAAGAAGGAGAATATATTAAAAATGAAAGAAAAAATAAATTACGGGCGATCTGAGGTCGGGAAGGGAAAGGGGGTTAGTTTTTAAGGGTGAAAAACGGTTTATCTCGATTTCCGGCAAAACTACAAGCCCTATAGAAAAACGTCAAATGACAAAGTTATAGGTATTAAAAAAATCTACAACTTTTGTGTTCACATATTTTTCACATAACCTCAAAATTTATGTGAAAAATTCAAAGAACCAAGTTTTTGGTTTTTTATTTTTATCTTCTACAAACAAATTTTTTTTTCACGAAATTTGGTGTAAACTTACCTTTTTATGTCCCAAATACACTTTAATTTATATCATTTGAAATATTCATTTTTTTCACCTTATTTTGACTTAATATCGAAAAAGTCCCCTAATTTTCAATCGGAAATTCTGCCGTCAAAATATCAGCTTTTTTCAAAAAGTTGGTGTGCTTTCTGTTCGTTGAAATTTTTACTTTCCGATGGTGTGAAAAAAAATACATTACTATAGTAAATTTTACAGCAGCTACGAAATAACAGGTATGTAGTAAGGCCCAGACCCTCCAAGCCCCTTCACCAATTTGCTATGAAATACGTTTTAATGTTCTAAAATTTTACGTAGGTCACTCGGGTATATAAGTTATTTTAAAATAGGCATCTACGCATATAATTCAAAGAAGATTCTACAACTTTCTCAAAATATTGTAGATGTATTATTGAATATTAACTTTATTAACTTATTTGTTTGTTAACTCTTACTATAGTAATGTATTTCTTTTTACACCATCAGAAAGTAGAGATTTCAACGAACATATTTAATATTTGAAAAAAGCTGATATTTTGACGGGAGAATTTTCGATTGAAAATTAGGGTTTTTTTCCGATATTAAGTCAAAATTGAATGGAAAACTTAAATCAAATAAATTACAGTGTATTTGGGACATAAAAAGGTGAGTCTTCACCAAATTTCGTGAAAAAAAATTTGTTTGTAGAATATAAAAATAAAAAACCAAAAACTTGGTTCTTTGAACTTTTTACATAAATTTTGAGGTTATGTGAGAAAGTGTGAATACAAAAGTTGTAGATCTTTTTATTGCCTACAACTTATTGTTTAGCATCTTCGGCACGTGATTTAGCTAGGCAACCTATTTGCGATGTATCAATTCATACATTATCTAGCGTATTTTCCTTATTAGCATTAAATAACAGATGAGGGTATACAGGCTGATTCATGGTGGATGGCACATTAGACGTTTCTGGCGAATCATACAACGGATCACTTTGAAAATTCAATGGAGGGCATAGTCAGACATTCTCTACCCAACTAAAATATTTTTGGTGATGCGGTGTTGTCACTTCTATTAGAAAGTAGGAACAACTTTGATTTTTTGAATGGAACACCCTGTATATAATATTATTTTTAAAATCTTCAACAATTGCCAATAACTTTTTATGATATTACTCTATACCTATCTGCTGCCGTTTTCGAAATAAAAATTATTTAAATTTTTTTTCTTCTGAAATCATGAACTATTAAATCGCTGATGTCTTTGAGTTGAGAAATACTATGATATCGAAATTTGGGTTGGAGTTTGGTGATATTTGGGAGCTTCCCACACCTCAGTCTAATCTGCGTTACTTCAATACAGGGTGATGAAAAAATTCTGTTATTTTTTTGCTTGTGATGCGATCATGGCATGCTCACCAAATAATGAATGGGGACACCAAGGAACATTTTCACGAATAAATACTAATGAGTCCGAAACCTGACTAGTTAGGTATAGGTATGATATACTTAGATAAAAAGCAAATTCCAGCAGCGTTCCGAATTTTCTATAATATACAGGACATTCCATTTGAAATAATCAACTTTCAGTCACTTTTTCAAGCAAACAAAATAACTGGATTTTTTTACCACCCTGTATTGAAGTAACGCAGATTAGGCTAAAGTGTAGGAAGCCTCCAAGTATCAGCAAAGTTCAACTCAAATTTCGATATCACATTATTTCTCAACTCAAAGATATCGGCGTTTTAATAGGTCTTGATTTCCGAAGAAAAAAAATGAAAATAATTTTTATTTCGAAAACGGTAACAGATAGGTTTAGAGAAATATCATGAAAAGTTATTAGGAAATTGTTGGAGATTATAAAAATAATATTATATACAGGTGTTTCATTTGAAAAATCAAAGTTGCTATTACTTTCTTATAGAAGAATAACACCGCATTGACAAAAATATTTTAGTTGGGTAGAGAATGTCCGACTATGCCCTCCATTGAATTTTCAAAGTGATCCGTTGTATGGTTCACCAGAAATGTCTAATGTGCCATCCACCGTGAATCACCCTGTACATCTCTAATAACGGATCTTGCACTATATGCTTATATAACCTTATAATAACATCCTGTATAAATTACTCTTGAATTATCATCTGTCGGCGTCACGTAGTTACCTATCGGAAAATTCGAAGTCTGCCGACCGTAACAACGTCCAATAAATCTGAAAGTTAGGAGGAAATCAGTTCCCATTTCTTTTGGCCAGCTGAACCGTGCTTTTGCATTATGGAGGGTCTATGGGAGCAACAAGATGAAGTATGTACCACAAGTTCGGGGGTATCTTTCGCCGCATTTCAAGTGCGTTTTCCGGCAGTTTTCATTACTTACCCAGGGAGGAAGACCGTCAATGAATAATGCCCGTCTTGTGTATCCACTTTCAAACATCCTCAGGAAGGAATTGCGAAAGTTTTCGATGTTTTCGAAATACAGACATTTCTATGAAAAATGAGTACGATATCTTCTCATTCGGTTCTTCTGATATCAAGATAAATGATGTCATGAACTAAACTACTCGTTTTTGGAATTATTAGTTTGATAATCATAAATAAAAACTTCATATGAAACGTAGAAATACGTATGAATTTATATCAGATTTGTTAATTTTTGGAAAAATTGATGAGCAACGCTAATGGGAGCATAATAAGATCGAAATAAATAGCTTTGTTTCGAAACGATCATCTTAATATTCCTAGCATTCAAGGTTGTAAGACTGAATGGAAAAAGCTTGGTAAAATTCAAGGAGCTAACTCCATTTGAATGATTATTTGAGTCTTGAAATTAATAGTATATTATGATATTAGGAGAATAAGTGATACTTTATGTGCTGAGTGTGGAAAGTTTGTCTGACGAACGTGTGAGTCAGATAATCCATGCGAAGCACAAAAAGTATCTTATTCTCCGAATATCATATACTATTTTTTCTTCAAACGTGCATAGTCTTATTCGAAATAAAACAATAAAAGGAAACGAATTTTTTAATAAAGATAACAAGATTGAATCTTTAACTTATTTCACTGTATGTATATTTCCTTTTTGGTATCGTTGTCGTGGATACGTACTTGTTTGACATCCATTAAAAGAAATATTTCAAATTCGGTGAAGAAAATGAGAATAGAAAATGTGTAATGATCTTCCCGAGGTGGTAGAGGCAGCTAGAATAGCTATGCAAAATTTTCTGCCGATGAAATCTGCTGCAGTATATGAAGCTGCCTTTGTCAAGTTCAACAAATGGTGCATTGTAAAAAAAGTAATGCAATACTCTGAGAACGTTTTATTGGCATATTTTAACGAAATGGCACTGAAAATGAAGAGTTCAAGTTTGTGGGCTCATTATTCAATGATACGGTCCGTGTTGCATTTGGAGCATAATGTAAATAACATTGTAAATAAATTAGTAGTACTATAATGTGTTTATACGCATAGGAGTATAAGTACTTATACTCCTAGTCATATAAATCACATTTAATGTCATTGTGGAACGTCATAGGAGTTATCACTTATATGACATTTGAAGAAAAAAATGAATTTCTATGAGAGGCTGTTCATGAATGCCACCTTAATCTTATCTGAGACTTACACATTTTGCATAATATAGAGTTAGTTATAAGACCTCTTGTTTGGGTTTAAACCCCACTAATAAGTAGATAACCTTCTACTTACATAGTGTTTCTATGAGTTTGAGAACTGATGGTGATAAACTCAGTTAATTGAGCAACTTCTGTCAAAGATAAAACAATGTGTTCAGTAAATTTTTGATAATCTTTTCTTTAATTTGATGGCGTCCTCATGTTGACTGCTGACTATTGATAGTGTTCACTCACCTGTTATTGCTATATATATATATATATATATATATATATATATATATATATATATATATATATATATATATATATGTATATATAATAATAATAATAATAATAATAATAATAGGATTTTATTCTCATAGTATTACAATAACTTATAATAAAAGAAAACAGGTCAGAAATAATCGAACATATCAAATTTAAGTTCTACAGGCATCAAAGTAATCCTGAAGACAGTAGGGCTCCATTTTAATTAAAAATCTGCGGATCGCCTCCTCAAAAGGTCGCAGCCGAGAGATCGAGCGGAACTCGCGCGGTAGTGCATTGTGAATTTTCATGCACATGTATGATGCACAGTGTTGTGAGGTAGTTAAAGCGAGCCGAGGCAGGAGATAGGAATGAGTGCGCCTAGTGTTATTATGATTTTCAAAATCAGTGAATAGTTCACTATGGCCGTGGATGAACATAAGGCACCTGAACAAGTAAAAGCCCGGAACTGTGAGAATGTTATTTTCTCTGAAAATGCCCCTACAGGAAGATCGATGCCTCATACGACACAAGCTTCTCAGTGCCATCTTCTGGGCAACAAAAATCCTTGCCGAGTGAGGACTATTCCCCCAAAACAAGATCCCGTAGGCCAGAAGGGACTGGAAGTTCGAAAAATAAAGCATAAGCAAGACATCAATGCTAAGATGACACTTCAATGCATTAAAAGTATATCTTACCGACATAAGTCTACTACTAAGGTGATCAATGTGTTCTCCCCATTCTAGGTCAGAGGATAGTAGTAATCCAAGAAATTTAGTGGATGGGTTGAAAGCGATGTCACCGTATGTAAGGTGAACATGACTAGATCTAATGGGGAGTTTGCCGAATTTGAAAATGTAAACACTCACACAAAATTTATTTTCAAGTGATTTTTCGAGCACCAGTCCGCAAAGATATCGACTACAGCCGCAGACTCTGCCAGGGCGGTACACAGATCGGAGGATTTCACGATCAGATTAGTATCGTCAGCATAGATTGTGATTCCAGTAGTCGAGTCGTGAAAAAGATTAGGGAGGTCATTAATGTACACGATGAACAGTAGTGGGCCTATGATACTCCCCTGGGGGACACCAGCATCCACCACCGCCTCGTCTGATACATAACTCCGGCCATCAACAGTTACCTCGACTCTCTGCCGACGACCACTCAAATAGGATTTTATAAACTGCAGTTGTTTATCACGAATTCCACAATAGTCAAGCTTAAGTAACAGAAGTTCGTGATCAACGTTGTCGAATGCCTTGGTAAGGTCAATAAATAGGCCTATGGGTATAACACTAGCCTCCAAGGCATCAACAATGGACTGTATAAGCTGGAAAATAGCGGTTTCAGTGCTCCTGCCACAAATAAATCCATGTTGAAAAGCACCGAAGACTCGCATCTTATGGAAAAATCTAACAAGTCTGTTAACAATAATTCTTTCAAAGATTTTGGAGAAGGAAGGGAGCAGGCTTATAGGGCGGTAATTACCTAGATCTTCTTGAGATCCTTTCTTATATACCGGTTTCACAATGGCAATTTTCAAGGAATCAGGAAAAATTCCCTGAACAACAGAATTATAAATTATGAAAGACAATGGGCCAGCTATCACACAGATTGTTTCCTTTATAATACTCATCGGAACACTATCATAGCCACTAGAAGAAGAGTTTTTAAAGTTTCGAACAACTGATATTACCTCGGCAGGAGACAATTGAAACATATAAAAAGATTTAATCACCTTTTTGATGGAAGCTTTACTTAAAGTAACCTTGCGGCTGTTCAATTTAGAGGTAGAAGAAACACTCGTAAAATATTCCAAGAAGTCATTGACAACCGTCACTGGATTTCCTGAAGGAAGTTTGGATTTTATGGATCCATCACCTCTCAGTCTTCTTATTATATTCCAAGTAGCCTTAGATTTATTAGTAGAGTTCTTAATAACATTATCATAGTATTTCTGCTTTGAACTTTGAAGTGTTTCATCATATTCTTTTTTCTTTTTTTTATAAACAGATCTATACTCTGGCCTGACTCTACTAGCAGTATACAAAAAATTAAGTTGAGTTTTTATTCTTAAGATGGCAGGATCAGCTGGGACTTTGTTGCAAGTCCTGCTGGAAATCCTTTTTGTAATAGGCGGAAAATGACGCTCAAACACTGAAGTGAATTTGACAGAAAAGAAATCCCACATTTCATTGACACAATGCCGCGGAAGACTATATAGTTCATCCCAGTCTACCTCAAGCAGTTCACTTTTAAATTTGTTTACATCGTCTATCTCATATTTACGAAAGCTGATCGTCCCTTCTTCCAAATAATTACCTGTAGGTAAATCAAAACTGAAAAAAATTGCGAGATGATCAGAAAGATGTGGCTGTAGCATTTTTGGTAATATAGATTCAAAATTTGTTACAACATTATCGAGACAAGATTCCGAACCTGCAAGGATTCTAGTAGGGTCATGGATCAATGCTCTTAAGTTATGAGATTCCAGTGTACTCCGTATCAATCGGGCATCAATTTCGATACCCCTCAAAATATTTACATTAAAATCACCAACGATACACAATTTGACATTCGGTTCATTACTCAAACGCTCGATAGCCAACGAAAACCTCTCTAAGAAGAGATCCACATCGGCCAGAGGCGGCCTGTATATGCAGAGAATAATAAGTTTGACTGGACTATTAGCAATTCTACACTCTATTGCACTACATTCAAAGACATTTATTACATTTAAATTACATAGATCTGACCTGTTTATAGAATTAATATATTTTTTTGAGACAAAAGTACTCTTGCAGCTGGTCCATAGATTGCCAATGCTCAACCAATGCAAAAAAGGAGGGCTTCGTGTCCTTGATAAGCTCCTCCAATCCGTTAAATGAGGTACTGAGGCACTGTATGTTCATATAGAAAATTGTTACAGGAAGATTTTTGCATACACTATTATATTTCAGTTTGTCTGTTACTTCACAATGGTATCCGGGATCGGACCCTTCCGAAAAAAATTCTTAAAGTTGAATTCTCTTAGGACTACGCCACTGGGCCATGATTCCGGTTTTGACAATTCCAGAAATAAGGTGTCTGAGGGTACGCCAATGCTAAATGCAGAATTATTGCCTTTGGTGTGAAGTTTTCTCACTTCAAAATTATCATTATTTGTCGAATTCTTCAGGAATTCTTTCATATCAGTTTCAGTTACGTGGGGCCCATATATTTTCCCAGCATATAACCATTTCCTTCTCAGTGCTCCTTTGATCTTTGACTCGGGATTCACTTGTCTCGATCCTGTACATAAGAGGCTGAATTTTTGTTTTTGTTTTACTGGTTTTTTCTTTACTACCTTGGTCCATGCGGATTCCTCCGGTTCTTTAATGAGATGTGTTTGTTTCTCACTATTCAAAGCTCCTGTTCGATCCAATTCAATACATTGATCAATCTTATTTGTTTGCTGTGTAACTGATTTCTTCATTTGACTGTTATTGCTTAGATTTCCAGTTGAAGAACTGTTTGGAGAAGCATTCTCCGTCGGCAATAGATTTCTGGGATCACTAGTTACAGCTTCCGGCGAAAAATCATTCAGATTGTCGATTTTGATGAGCGGTATAACAACCTTATGCTCGGGATTGTTATCTACCGATTCATGATGTTTATATGCATTTTTTTGTGATAAATTTGTTTTCGGTTCGAAATCCTGTATTCGCTGGAGGAGTAATGCATTATTAACCTTTAGAATATATATATATATATATATATATATATATATATATATATATATATATATATATATATATATATATATATATATATATAATATATATATATATATATATATATATATATATATATATATATATATATATATATATATATATATATATATATAATATATATATATAATATATATATATATATTTATATATATATATATATATATATATATATATATATATATATATATATATATATATATATATATATATATATATATATATATATATATATATTTATGGTAAGAGACAGACAGACAGAGAGATACAGACAGAAAGACAGAGAGAGACAGATAACGAGTCAGACAGACAGATAGAGATACAAATAGAAATAAAGACAGAAAAAGATACAGTTAGAGAGGCTTACAGACAAACAGAGGGACAGACAGCGAGACAGACGCAAAGACATCCAGAGATACAGTTAGAGAGACATACAGAGAAATAGATAGAGAGACAGATAGCGAGACAGAGGAAGAGAGAGACAGAGGACGAGGTAGAGAGTCAGACAGAGATGGTGATAGAAGACTGACAGAGGGAAAGACAGGCGATTATGTTATTTCTGAGAAAATGAGTTTTCTAGAACGAGGATCCATGTTAGTGGGTCCGCATTAGTGATTAAAAAATGAGCAGCGGAAACGCTTAGCTAGATAGGTAGTATATATATATATATATATATATATATATATATATATATATATATATATACATGTAATATTTCTTCAATTCATTATTCAAATTGATTGTCTATGAAGGAACCAACATAAATTTGTGTCATGGAATATATTTCCAAAAAACCTTGACCCACCCTCTTGAATTTCAATAACGAAGATGTAGTTTAATATTAGGATAATTTTACTGGCAAAAAACGGCTTGTTAAATGAAGCTGCTGCATAATTATTTCACGAAATACCAGAAGCTGGTACTTAAACTACGTGCTCTCATGGAAAACTGTTGGCTCTTGAGAGTTTCCCAGCAAAAAAAAACGGTAAAAACTGCGTAACAATTGAAATAATGATACTACGCCGCGAGTTATGTTCCAACGACTCCAATTGTGGATCGCGCGAAATTGTGCCACGTTCTTAATTCCAGTACGCCACCTTCGGAAAGTGTCGAGGGGTTGGCGTGTAATTAAAAACGTCGTTTCGAAAACGCTAAATAAGACTAAATGTCGTCACCTGATATATTTGTATCAAGTTCTTAGGAATGTATCCTAGTTTCCAGTATTTTCGAATCGAACTGGCAACACTGCCATTTTTTATGAATGTAATTAAGTATACTGGCGTTGAATAAAATCGGTCTTACATCAAAATTTTCGTTTAGAAAAGTTAATCGACAATTGAAAATGGTCTAATAAGCTTCTGGGCAAGCTAGTTTCATAAGATATTAAAATAATTTACATATTTATCAAATAATATACGCAAGACCCACGTTTCGATGGAACGTCAGCTTCTTCAGATGCTAAATACAAACTAAATATATTTCTCCGTTATATCGAATACAAGAAATAAATAGTTGACAAATTATGTTAATAGGGTAAATAGAAGAATGGTTACAAATAATTAGTAAAATAGGAAAAACCAATTATAAACTCCTAGTCAGGTACTTCGGAAATTTTGAAAATATTCAGAAGAGAGCTTGTAGTGTTATCAATTTGGCTATTCAATAGGAGACCTGAATGGTTGTATTTATTTATCTGTAATGATTCTAAAAAATTAAGTTTAATTTTATTACTTTCAGCATTTAATATTTTAAAGTTAAAATTGAATGTGATTTTCTTGGATTAAATGGTTTGCATGATGTGAATTCGACCTCTGATTAACACATCTACGTCTGTGCCCTGAGATTCTGGTCTGAAAGCTTCTGAAAGTTCTACCAATGTAAAACTTATCACAATCTCCACAGTTAATTTTTTCTAATTTTGACATATAAAGTGACAGTTTTTAAAACTGATTGACATTATGAAACGTTTTACTTTTTGTAACTAGTTGCATAAAGTAAAATTTTATGCAATTGGTGACGAAAAATGTATTTCAAAATTAGTGACAAAAAGAATTATTTTATTTATTAAACTGTTATAATACAAGTTAAAAACATAAATTATAAATTAATTAATTATTATAAATATTGATAACACAATTATTGCAATTATTCAAATCAATTCCCGACGACATAATTTTTTCATTGCTCGAACTTGCTGTTCTTTGGGAAGCGGCGCACATTGCATTAGATGTTTCACCAAATATTTCTTGCGCTATAAGTTTTTTATTATTCATGGAATTTTCAACATATCCCTCCGCAACAGAGGTAGATTTCCAACCTCCATGCCTCTTTAATTTTAAAATATCAGAGCCACTGTCTGCTAGGAACGTGGCAGAGCTTCTTCTGAAGCAGTGGCCAGTATATAGAACAGGATTTTAAAGACCAAGAAATTGTGCAATAACTTTTAGCAGACTGCTAAATGTGTTAATTCCCACAGGATTTCTGGTACATTTTCCATTCGCATATTTTACAAAAAATCTGTTGTGTTTAAGAACCTGGGGACGCAACTTAATATATTTTCTTAATATTTCAACAAGATTCGTATTTTCAATGTCTCCAGTGGTAATTGCAAACTGACGTATAACTTTTGTTTTTGAAGGTGGGATATCAACACGAAAATGGCCTCCTTCGTCTATAACATTTTCAACTGGAAGAAATTGTTAATTCTGCTTTTCTCCATGCTCCTGCCATTCCAATTATCATTGCAACCTTAGCCATTAAGTATTCTTTGTCATCAGCTTCCACTAAAAATTTGGCAAAATCTTCTTTAATAAAAACTTTTGACTTTTTAGCACTGTACCCGTGCGCTTGCCTTTTAATATATGCTACCAAATTTGTATATTTTTTAATATCAATATTCCTTTTCAGATTTAGTACAGACCTTAACATTGAGTAAAGTGTCCATAATGTGGAAACTTTTAGATCTTTCTTACCCTCAAAATATGCAAGTAAAACTTTCTCATTAACATGTTTAATTTTCTTCTCATCACACCACTTAACAAATTTTTCGTAGGCCAAATCATAAACTGCCTTTGACTTTTTGGGAATTACTGATAATGGAGTATTACCTGCTGCCTCTTCAATATCGCTGGGTAGCTCTTCAGAACTTGAATCACTCATTTTTTAAAAATAAAACTAAAAATATATCAATCTCGCTAAAAACCTTCCGTCTAGACTTTTTTACAAAATGTCAAACTGACAACTAACATGAAGTAACAGCAACAAACTAAATTTATGTTTTCCAAATTTTTATCAATTATATTAAATTTTATTTTTTTATTACTTTCTTCAAAATTAGAAAAAACCTTGTATGCAATACGTTACGAAATGAAATTTTGTGTAACTTGTGAGTTTTTGCGGAACGAACGAAGTGAGTTACACAAAATTAGGCATTTCGTAATTGATGGCATAAATAGCTATTATGAACTCCTGATTTATTGATATTGTAAACTTTTGATTTATTATTTTTTATATGATTTCCTTAGTTATTTGCGATACGGTGAGAAATGTTGATGTTGTATTTAGATGAAAGCTTTTTACTGGAATTTCCGATGAAAGTGAGGCTGTTATATTTGGTCGAATATTTTCATTAGACCATCACCAAGTTATGCGCCTTTATACATACCATCACATTGAACATAGAAACATGTTCATTCACATTTTAAATGAAAAAATAGACACCATTCTTCTCACCTCATCAGTGTTGATAACTCAAACGTTTAATTTGTGATTTAATCATGTGAATGTCTTTGATGGATCGACCTAAGCTCATCTACTTTTTTTCAGACCAAAGGTTGAAGTTAGAATTGAAAATAATGATAAATATCCTGATATGCCAGTCGATTTGTCGAAGGCATTCGAGAATTTACCCCCGTAAATCCTTTAGTACAATGACAGGCAATCATTTCCCGCTAAATATAGGGGATTGCAGTATTATTTCGAGAGGGATTTCAAGGATCTGATCAATATTTACTCAGTTATGAGTTGGTCCAGGATATGTAAGAGGATTGGGCCCGTTTCGATTGTGTGGTTACAAAATCGAGTAGGCTGGATTTGCGAAAAGAGTAATCGAACTATGAGAAAATGAATTTTTCCAGCGAACGAATTCTTATCAGAGTGTTTTAGACAAAAATCGTTAGATTTTGCTTCGGAACACAAAAAGAATATTATTTCTTTTAGTTGTGAAAAGTAGTGCGGAAATAGTTATTCACAATATTAGTGTTGTAAACTATATCAAATGTATTACATAAATTTACGTTCTCCATCTATAATTCAAGCGATATTTTATAAATATACTAAAATTATCTGATTACAGTTTTTTCAGTAATGGCGACTTCCTGCTTTTTTTTTTGCTTCGTGCCACTGACACTGCCAAAACAATTGAAATTGATTGTTCGCTTTCGAAACGTTCATAATGAAGGGCGTACTCATTTTTATATTTAAAAATCAAGGTAGTGAAGAAAATCATGTAAACAGCTCAAATATAAAATTTCTTTTTTTGGCATTCGCGATGTTTTAAAGCTCGCCTTCGGCTCGTTATGAAAACTTCTGTAGAAGCTGTAGAGTTTGGGAAATTTTTAAAAACCTCGAAAAAACAAGAAATATCTTCATAAAAATGGCGGGAGTGGAAAAACTTAACCGAATTTCGGTAGTTTCTTTCTACCTCTTAAAACACTTTCAGCTCACTTGGTGTGAAGCGAACCGCAGGAGATGTCAATATGTACCTACCGGGAAAGATACTTATATGAAAATTAGAAATATTTACGTGAAAATAGTGGTGGTTACAGAAATCTACTGAAAAAAAATCCCAGGTAGGTACCAAATTTCAACTTATTTGACTCGAAGGGGGCCACTGGAGATGTATTGGAAAAGCATCTGCAGTGGGACTCAGTGCACTATAGTATTCTACCTGTCGCTTTCTATGATAGAATTCTACTCATTGCTGCCGCTCTGAATTTTGTCAACGTACTGAAATTCTTGTCGAAATGGTACTGAAACGTACTGACAGTTGACAAAAGAGGTGGTTTTATAGAACAAGTCAATTTGAAAGTGTAAAAACGATACGTCGCGGTCGCAAACGACTGACCTATCAATCAATTAAACTCTTCAATAATAACTTTATAAGACAATTTGTATGAAAAAAGAAGAATAGCTGTATGCCTATGAAAAGGGTAATAAGCCAAAATAGAAGAAGAATGTTAATAGGATTTCGGTTATCTATGATCTAAATAAAATATTAGTAAATTCAGAAGGGGTGCATTCGCGTTGGGCGCTCACACGCTTTAAGCGCTTATAAGCTTCATTTTCTGTGGTCGACTCGCGCTCACAAACGCTTAACACTAAGCGTAAGCTAACCTAACTTTTGTTGTCGATAATTAATCATAAAAATTAATATATTTGTAGGGAAATGTCAAAGCAATGTATTTGCGTGAACGATCGTGCTTCTGCCTACCTAAGCGTAAAAAAAAGATCTGACATTCGCCATGTTGAAATAACTATGGTCAAAGCCAAAGCGTGAGCGTCTCTAAGCGCTAGTAGGCCAACATGAACGCCAATAATCTGTGCTTCTAAGCGTAAGCCCTTCAAGCGTGTAAGCGCCCAACGCGAATACACCCCTTAGAACATAAAACACATGTTTTAAGACGTCGACCATACACAAATACGAAGTACAACATATTACCAGAGACAACATTACTTTCTCTATGACGGCGACAGTTGTTGCCAGGTTGCCACTACAACATGTTTCGAAAACGTACTGAATAACAACGGTTTTAAAAATAGTCGTACTGACGTATCGAAAGCATTCAAAAGGTACCGAATTCAGTACAAAAGTACCGAAACGGCAGCACTGATTCTACTGTAGAAAGCGATAATCGCGTTTGACGGCACTCTATGTTGCAATCGCCTTCTCTTCGGGTATATCCAGAATTTGTAGAGTAATATATTTTTTTAAGAGTGGCGATACTGATATTTTCTTTTGATAGACGTCAATTTTATGTGTGTCATTTCTAGTTTTGGGATTTTGTTGATTTCTTTGCTTCAAATTGCTACTAAAGACGAGTTCAAACAACTTCATAACTTTAATTTTCATAATTATAATTCTCGAATGTCTCGTCTACAAAAATACTTACACACTTATCTCTTTGATTCAAGCTTAATATTTGGAATATGATTGAATAACACCTGAATTATTGGGCTTAGAAATAATTTGTAAGTGATAACAATAACATTTTTCAAATTCCAATTCATATACAGACGCGTAATTTCAAGCAGTCTTTTCTCTAAATCCGACAAACTGAAAAAATTTTGGCCTTCCATCAGTTTTGTTTATTTCTTTGGTGATCATTACAATTAGTTTAAACTATTTAACTAACTGTACCTATAGTTTGATAAATAGCTTTAAATCGTCGCCATTCAACAATTTTTTTGTAAATATGCGATAATCAAACACATCTTTCACCAAAATTAACAATTTCATCAGTATTTCGGAGATACATTATTTAAAATTATATTTCAAAAACAATATAATTGAAGCTTTTTTGATAGCTAATGATAATAGGTATTTATTTGGTATAACTTACAAAGTTTCACATAAGTAAAATATAAAATAATATAAATATTTTATCTGTGTGATAATACAATAATATTTTGAGCAACCGTTTGCCACAAAACATTTCCCTTGGCTTTTCCCTCTACTCTACTGAAACCTATTAGTTATTTATTGTGGCTTTTCGTCATATACATCAAACTCAAAAATGGCAGAACAAGGATACTCTTGGCAGGCTAATTTGTTGCCAAAATAGAATACGACACGTCTATACACCTCGCCAGAAGTCGATCGCTTTCGTCGATAGAAAGCTATTTTACGTACGCACGGAGTGCCAGTGGTATAGAAATGAGGCGATCAATAGAATTCTATAGGACACAGAGTCCCGACTTTCATACACACTTTCATCCATGCATTAATTAGGCCAAGCTACAGAGATTTTTTCATGTAAAAAGTGTTAGAAGAAAACCAGCTGCGCCATTGTTTGTAAAATAGTTCCACATGATATAGTGATATGTTTTTCACTCGAATTTATTATTTATATCTTTATTATTAACAATTTTATGCAAAAAATCGTTTTTTTTTAGTTTTTTGCTTATAAAATTGAAACTATCAGAGTAATCGTGATGGTGTCAATAGACTTATTGTAGAAAATGAAAAGACGAAAAAAATGAGAGGTCGGACGACTCGATCAGACTCTTAGTCGAAGGGAAAATTGGAAAAAACCAGCCAAAATGCAGTTTTTTCAAAAGTTCATAACTCGGTTATTTTTTGAGTTATAGCGTAGATCCTCCGGTTAGTATTATTTATCAATATAAACATCATTTGGGCGAAGAGCAGGAACTGTCCGATGCATAGTTTTTGATCTGTGGACATTTGAATATTTTACTATGCAATTTTCTAGCAGACCTGAATGCGACAGGTATGGTCTGATTTCAATTTACAGAAAAGAATTCTCATAGTTCAAAACGTTCCTCTTGGTTTTACATGAAAACGCTGAGAAATATGTTAAAAATAAAGCTGAACATGACGAAAAACGGCCGAGAAATAACCGTCATGTTCAAAATGCCGACGCTTTCTAATGTCGTGCTTATCCTTGCCTGTTGCTCTACCCCCACTCTTCAACTATTCTCACGCGCTCGGCTCTTTTTCGTCATGTTCATCTTTATTTTTAACATATTTCTCAGCGTTTTCATGTAAAACCAAGATGAACGTTTTGAACTATGAGAATTCTACTTTCAAAATCTTTTCTGTAAATTGAAATCAGACCATACCTGTCGCATTCAGGTCTGCTGGAAAATTGCATAGTAAAATATTCAAATGGCCACAGATCAAAAACTATGCATCGGACAGTTCCTGCTCTTCTCACAAATAAAGTTTATATTGATAAAAAATAATTACCGGAGGATCAAAAAACGTGATTTTTTGCATAAAATTGTTAATTACAAAGATATAAATAATGAAGTCGAGTGAAAAACATATCACTATATCATGTGGAACTATTTCACAAACAATGGCGGAGCTGGTTTTCTTCTAACACTATTTGCACAAAATGCTCACTCTAAATCTCTGTAGCTTGGCCTAAATATGTATTTTTTGGGAATATACGACTGAAAACACCACTGACTTCTTCGAACATTGTATTAAATTCAATAATTTCTTGGATTTCAACCAAACCGAATTGTTGTATTCAGCTAAATAAGGAAAGCACTTTGACCTCGAAATTGTCGAAATAAGTTCCGCGCATGCTAGTAAATTACCCCTTGCGAACGAACAAATTCATTTTCAGGTATAAACTTTTAACTATTGTCTGTCTTATAAAATTAGATTGTAATACTCTCCTGTAGTTACATTCGAGACCAGACCACCGAGGAAGCAGCATCGCCCTGGGAAAGCGGTGAATTCGACGGCAAGCGACTGAAACTGAAGACGACGAGGAGTGAAGAAGGACCTAGATGGGCTGAGAGATTGTCCATCAGACACGTTCTTCATCGGTTCGCTAGTAAGAAGCAGCGCCCAACAGAGGACGGCACGGTGGGATGGAAGCGGATCGTCAGGTTCGAAGACGAATGATGCTCATTGCAGACGACGAGAGTGAAGATGGATATTGGATCTCGATGTCGGAATAATGGCCATTGCAGACGACGAGTGTGAAAATGGATGTTGGATCTCGAGGTCGGAGTGATAAGCATTGTTCAAGATCGAACCAACCTGGGATGAAGCGAACATACTTCAAGTCGACAGAGAATGCCACGGGCAGTCGTCAGGTATGTTTGCTTGATTTCAAAATTAATGCGACGCGACGCAGAGAGATATACACTTGGGTCTTGAAATATAGACAAGGAAGGGAACAGGTTCTAGTGCTGACCGCAGCACGAGAGTCCTAATCTAAGTGTGAGACTGGAGGTTTAGTAGGCTTATGCCCGGAAACCGAAAGAACAGAGGTGTTTTTAGTGGGCAGGCAATGTTGATATATATTTATATATATCAACTATTGAATCCCACACAGGCCGGGTTCGCAACCGGTATCGCTTTTGAAGTTTTCACCTCGATTTAAAAAAAAAAAACAAAAATCCTGTAGTTAATCTTGATAATAAGTTCATAACCCGAAATATGTTGACTGTCCTTTCATGTTGAACACTTTGATTATTTTGATACAGTGCAATTATAAACCGAGTATAAAGTTTAAATTTCAAAATAAAACACACTTGGCTTAAGTTTCACTATATCAAAAATATTTAGATACTGTATTTAACAGTAAAGGATAGTCGACATGTTTCGAGTTATGAACTCATTATCAAGACTGACTACAGGAGAGTATTACATCTTATTTTATAAAACAGAAAAAAATCAATTTGTTCGTTCACAAGGGATGATTTACTATTACGGGCGGAACTTATTTCGAGAATTTCAAGAAGATCAAGGCGCTTTTCTTTGTTACCTGAATGCAACAATTGGGTTTTGTTGAAATCCAATAAGTGATTAAATTTTATACAATGTTCGGAGAAGCCAGTGGTATTTTTATTTTGTAAAATTGAATTTTTATATTCTTCAATAGGAATGTTTTTATTCCTTCCTGTTTGTCCAATATAGAAAGCAGGACATTCGTCGCAAAATATTTTGTAAACATCACTGTTTTCTTCGATGTTAGATTTTTCTTTATTATTGACCAAGAATGACTTAAGTTTCTTTTATTTGTACAAATTGTTTTAGCGTTATTTTTCGATAGTCTGTTACAAATTTTGCTACTCAAATTGGGCAAAAAATTTATTGGGAAGTATTTTTGTTCTTCATTAATAGTTTGCGTGGGGTATATTGAATGCAACAGATTCTTTATTCATTTTTTCTCAATGAGAACTATCCTTTACTGCTAAATACAGTATCTAAATATTTTTTTTCAGTGAAACTCAAGTCAAGTGTGTTTTACTTTAAAGTTCAAACTTTATTCTTTATGATGTTTCACCAAGTGATGTGCGAGAATTCAATCTCAGTTATTATAAACCAAGACAGTGTTGTTTCATTTTGTTAAATAGTACCTATATTATTCAACGAGCACACAATGATTGCTATTTTCCACGAGTGAAAAAATGTAATTTTGTGCGAGTAGAATATTATACCTTGTCGACGACTTCTTCGAAGAAATTAGTAATAATCTGCATTTTCAACAATAAAAAAAGTTTTCAAAAACGTTGACATAACATTTTCTGTGTTTACTGAAAACTGCATACTCACGTAAACGTCAACTATTTCACTTGACATCAATTCCATTCCTTTCTTTCACTCCGATAAAAACGAAATAGATAATTTTGCATTTATTTATTTATATTAATATTAACAGAACAATTATCAAAAATAAACGAATGCATTGAATTTATAGATAAATCAATGTTTTAAAATCTAACAATAATAATATCATAACAATATAAATGAAGTTCTCTAGTTTAGATATACGTCCTAAGTGTGACGTCATGGAGTGAATAATGAACCATTATTCACTAGTGAATAATAGGTAGTGTTACACTTTAGGAAGCACATGTATAATGAATGTTTTATAGTACAGTAACTTTATTAATTATAATTCAGTCATTTCAATCGAAGGTGTGATAAGTAAGTTCATCACGAATCATTCCTTCAGAAAAGTGATCATTAGTTTCAAGCTTTTCTTCTTTAATTTTAACATACAAGTCTCATCCCACAATCCAATAACTCGACATGACGAGCGCGTATCTAAACAAGTATCAAACAAAGGAAAATCGCTTTGCCCAAAACAGAGTATCGGATGAAGGTTAATAAAACGAATTATCGGAAAATCATCCATTAGAACATAGCAGCGTTCCGATATCTATTATGGAAAATCGTGCCGTACATTCCTGACTAGCTTCAGATTCGCGTCTACGCCAACACAGATTTCCTCCTTGATTGCCAAAGTGCCAAATTGGAGAGCATCCTCCAGGCGAGACGGGAGATCGAGAAACGCCGATTTGGCCTTAGATTGCCATTTACGATCACGCTATATGAAAACGTTGCGGCCCTAATACTCCGATCTAATTATACGAATTTTCCTATTTTCGTCTGTTGCATGTTAGATCTGACAACAACGCAACATTTCAACATGGTACTGGTTTCTTAGTTTCACTAGATTTTGTTAAACATAAAAATTGTTGAACGAAAACAAAAATTACTACGTTTATTATCACAAAAATACTTCGAACAATATAAAACTGCGATTGCAATTTCGGTCACTAGACCATCATGGGGCAGATTGAGTTAAGTACTGAATACATAATTATAGATTTGCGCTTACGGGTGAGAAAGAATTATAGCAGGTACCTAAATGAATAAAATGAACATATTTCAAGAAGGGCTAGTCGAAGTGGATTTCCCAAATATGTACAATAAAATGTTCTTACAAAAATCATTATTGTTTGAATACACTAAATATAGAATAGTATATTGTACAACGAGCATGGAATGACTGCGAGTTTTACACTATACTTTTTCTACGAATGTTACTGTTACATAAAATGGGATTACTAATATTTTTTTTTTTAAGATGTCAAAAAATGTCAATCTGACGTTCCACAAAAAAAAACTATAGAGAGTTTGTCTGAAATATTTATATGCTTTTATTAGTTTTCATCACTTTAAAAAATCAACACAATTAGATATAAGGAAGTTGAAATTGGAAAACGTACAGATTTCTTATTTGTTATTAATATTTAATGTGATATTAGAACAGTTATTGAACACAATTTTTGGAGAATTTGAATCGGCATTTTTTAAAGATAGGTTGACATTATTTTCTACATTATTTGATATCGATGTAGATGGAAGATTGATTGGTTGATTAATCGACTCCATAATTTTCTTGGCTACGTCGTTTTTATTTGTCAGAGATTCCTCGATGTAGCCTTCAGCTACCGCTGTCGAACGCCAGCCACCGTGCCGTTTTAGTGTTGTTATATCTTCTCCACTATCTACCAAAATTGTTGCCGAAGATCGGCGAAAACAATGACCCGTGTAAAGTTCCGGATTCGGTAGTTTAAGGAATGTAGCAATTTGCTTTCCCATATTGCCCACCTTATTGATGCCAACTTTTTGAGTAGTGCATTTTCCTTTTTGATAGTTAACAAAGAAAGAATTATCTGTAACACCAACTGGTCGCATACTCCAACACTTTTTAACGATGTTGAAATATTCCCCCGTTACTGTGAATTTTAGGGAAGTTTTTGTTTAGGTGTACGGAATTTTAACTAAAATGGAGAAACCCAAATCTTCGAGATCATTGACTTTCATTCTATACAATTCATCTCTTCTCGAAGCACCCATTACTCCCATGACAAGCACAACCTGTAAAAGAAAAAAAAAACTATAATATTCTGCCACTTAGGTTTCAATAGAAAGTAGGATTTTGACAAATTTAGTACTTATTCTGCCTAAATATATCATTAACTTACCTTGGCCAAAAGGTAAATGCTGTCCGGGCCCTCTTTAATGAACTTGTCGATATCATTTGTGGTAAATACCTTGGATTTTCTTGCTCTGTAGCCATCAGATTTGCGTTTCAAAAATGCTCGCAATTTTGAGTAACAGCTTATATCCACTCCTTTGTTAATATTTAGCATAGTTTTTAGCATACTGTATTGTGACCATAAAGTAGAAGATTTAAATTTACTCGTTAAGTTACCAAAGTAAGCCATCAAAACATTTTCAGAGCAGGAACTAGTTTTACGTTCTTTGCACCACTCCATAAATAAATTATAAGAAAGTGTGTATTTTTGTTTGGATTTTTCTGGCACCAAATTTAATGACGCGACATTTGCTTCCTCTAAAATACTAGGTGGTGTTGAACTAAATTCGCTATCGGTACTTTCCATAATAAAGAATCTTTTGAAATACTTAAAACACTTTAAGCTCAATAATATTTGAAATAATGATAGTTTTCATTTACTTTCTATGGCTGTGGACGCGGCGCTGGTTCACGCCACCTTCATTAAAATACCCGTGTACAATGTGAACTTTGTAGTTCACTCACCATGGTGACAGAAGCACAATGAAAATGGGTATAAAACAATGCACTATGTTCCGCAATTACTTTTGAACATAGGGTTTGATGGTTTTTATTGACATTCGTAGAAAAAAATATATCTAGTTAATCTGGTAGTTCAGTAAGACATCTTCTGCATTATCATTGAGTTTAAAATTTCTAATGATTCTAAGTAAGTTAGTTTGGTTCCTTTCGGTAATTTGTGCATAATTTGAAAGTTATCTATTAGTAGAAACGGGTGGTGGTTTTCACAGCAATGATATGTAAACGTTGAATCCGTTTTCGTTTCAAAAAAGATTTTTGATGTTCTTTAAATCTTGTCTTGAACGATCGACCAGTCTGACCTATATACACTCCTTTACATACAGTACCAATCAACTTATAAACTACTGAACTTTCAAATGTTGAAGTGATATCTTTGGCATTATTCAATGCCAAATATATAACTTTAAAATTTGAGAGTTCAGGAGTTTATAAGTTGATTTTTCCTGTATGTGAAGGAGTATACATAGGTCAGTCTAGTCGATCGTTCAAGACAAGATTTAAAGAACATCAACAATCTTTTTTGAAAATTAAAACGGATTCAACGTTTTCATATCATTGCTGTGAAAACCACCACCCGTTTCCACATATAGATAACTTTCAAATTATGCACGAATTACCAAAAGGAACCGAACTAACTTACTTAGAATCATTAGAAATTTTTGAACTCAATCATAATGCAAAAGATATCTTACTGAATGACCAGATTGACTTAATATATTCTCCTATATTCAGTGTATTCAAACAATAATGATTTTTCTAAGAAAATTTCATTGTACCAATTTGGGAAATCCACATCTATTAGCCCTTCTTGAAATATGTTCTTTTCATTTATTTAAGTACCTGCTATAATTCTTTCTCACCCGTAAGCGCAAATCTATAATTATGTATTCAGTACTTAACTCAATCTGCCCCATGATGGTCTAGTGACCGAAATTGCAATCGCAGTTTTATATTTTTCAAAATATTTTTATGATAATAAACGTAGTAAATTCAAATTATATTTTCGTTCATCATGTTAAATTATCACGTAGTAACGACGGATTCCATCAACTACATAAAATCTGTTTCACCAAACAGTAATAACAGAATCATTCAATCTAACTCTTTCACAAATTCTGAAACATCATTTACGGTTTATAATCTTTTTCTTTATTCCAGTTTAGATACAGGTAATAACAGTAAATTCAGATTAATGAAAATGTTTTCAAGCATTTGAAGATGAAGATATTCAGAGAATTGCCTCGGTTTTCTCTCAATATAAATTCCATTGATCCCTAGACAATTCTTGGCATCAGCTGAATGAGACAAAGAAATTAATAAATTCTCCTTACAAAAACTAGCAACCGTCGTTTTGCTAGAAACTTCGCACAACTTAAATTAAAAACGGTGGGCCCAGATAGTGCAATTTTGTCGCCAGGGCCTTAAACGACCTTAAGAAAGGAGGTATTGTGTTTGTTTGCAAAAGATCGTACAGAAACGGACTGAACCGGTTCAGCATTGAAAACTATTCAAACACAAACATTTCGAAATAGTACTGAAGATTTTTTTAAAATAATTTTGAGAAACTCTGAAACTTTTTTTAGTCGGCTTTTTTTCAACTAATTTTACTTTAGATACGGTTGCTATAAATACACTCGTTATGCCCTAGGGCGTTATGAGCGGGCATTATGGATCATAACGCCCGCTTATTGTATGAGGAGAAATGAAGCAACTTCCATTGAGTGAATACATCATAATCCTTGTCGTATACGACTCTGGATTTCAGCAGCAATGAATTATTCGCAGCTTTGGCTGCATTTTCTATTATATTCTTCGGTAAATTCATTTTCATTTCGATCATCTCTATAAAACTACACAAAGAAAGCAGCAATGACATTCACTAAATATGGTGACAAAAATATTCATAAACGTCAAAATATCAAAAAATGACTTACCTTCTATGAGAAGGAAAATGGAAAGTATAGGAGCAATGAACCGATTTTAAAATCGATTTTTCATAATAATAAAATAATTTTTTCGTGAAAAATTAGATCTTGTATGCACCATGTGCGTTACAAGATCCTTACGCCCATCGGGCACCATTCATCCTTCGGGTCAAAGGCCTTCCGGCCTAATGTTACCCACCTGTTCTTTCAATTATTAACTCTCAAATGTTTTTCCATCTGAAAACTCTCAACTGTTGTTAATTTATTTCATTGTGTCAATAGATGAAAAAATGTCACAAGTGAGTCCAAAGAAGAAGCTTTCCTCGAAAGATATCTCTTTGATTATAAATACAACCCCCTGTTATTAATATCTATTGAAAAAACATTTTAGATAATATAATTATGAGCACTGTGATATATTTTAGAAATTGATTTGTAACTGAATCTGATGAAGATACTGTGACGAAATAATTGTCATTCAATTGTAAATATTTTGGAAATTATGTTAAACTGAACGTGTTTTCATTTCTTTATATAAATTTCCATCAAGTAAAAAACGGTGTCCTGGGACACCAGGTAGGAACGAACTTCCTTCGGATAATATAGGAGGACCACAATTTGCAAAAAAGAAACATGTGTGTCTCGGGGCGCACGGCAGAAGTGATAATCCAGGTTGAAAAAATAAATATTGAAATGTGGAGCTAAGAGCTCCTTCGAGATTGTAAATAAAAAAATGAAAAAAAGTCAGGCGTCACATCTGGGATTCGAACCCAGAAATAAGGTACTAATGTTAGAAATAAGACCACTCGGCCGTCAATACAATGTAAAATAAAGACGCAAGAGTGTATATAAAGAGAGTGTAACGTATCGCCACGCTATATAATGGAATATAAACATACTATTCGTAGTCATTATTTTATGAAACAAATTTGTAATGCTTTTTCTTTTCATTATGCCATATCTGATTCCTGTCGTAATCTGTTCTTTTATGCGTTTAACTTATACAAAATTATTTCGATGTTTCACATCTGCCAGACGCCGCGCGACGGCTCATGACGCTTTCGCGTTGCTTGTACATGAATTCATGAGGCCAATCGCCAATGCATAGTATATTATGCATTGGCGATTGGCGTGGCGTAGTGGGGTCAGAAAGAGAAGGGATGATAGAACGGAAAGAAAGAGAATAGTATATTATTCAACGAGCGGTAATGAAGGTCATAACTCACGCCGATGAAGTTTGCAGCACGAGTTGCAAGCGAGTGCTCTAATTCATCAAGTGAGTTATGATTATAACCGCAAGTTGAATATTATACTTTATCTAGGACTATAACAATAAATACTAAGATACAAATACAAATTCACAATAATTAGGTAGTATTAACTTAATTTGAAAACGTCAGAATTATTCCAGTGACATTAGCAGATGAGTGACGGTTAATCTTACTTGGGATCTTAGTAGACTATACAGTGAGTTATAGCAGTGAGTTATTAATACTCTCGCTCTTTGGTAATAGATACTATTAACTGCTGAAACGCAGTTGAATAATGAATATATTATTCAATAGGAGTAGATAATAGTTATTTACGATACAAGTGAGTTAACAGCATCATTAAGATACGCGTGTGAAAGTTGCACAACGAGTGCGTAGCACGAGTTGTGTAACCACACAAGTGTCTTAATGGGGTTAACTCCATAGAGATATTACAGATAGAGGCGACAAGCCATAGGCCGCTCTGCAAGTGGCAACGTCAGTCTCGAAACTCAGTGGGAGCGAAAGAAAGAGACGATCGCAGGGTTTTTCTGTCCTTGTCTATGCGTACCACGCGTATTATTATTAGAGAGAGACAGCCTAACCATCAGATTCTCTCTCTCTCTCTCTAACCCGAGCTAACAAGTTTCAGGCTGGCTTGTCGCCTCTATCTGTAATATCTCTATGGTTAACTCGCGTGTATTGTACAATATTTTATCTACTCCTAACCGGGATACTTATTTTTATACGATTCATTTTTATTATAATTAATTTTACCTTAATACCTTTGTTCAAATAAGTACCTGAAACACCATGCATGGCAATGTCAATTTGATATTAAATAATATTGATGTCACTTTAAAGTCAAGTTTCAAAAATTGTAATCTAAAATGAGCGATTCGGAAAGTATTCCATCTGATATTGAAGAAGAGGCATCGAGAGCCATTTCTGGATTGCTACCAGAAAAATCCAGGCAGAGGTATGAGTCTGTATACCATAAGTATATTATTTTGTTAGTCATTTAAAGAAAGAGTGCGGTAATAAAAATACGTGAGTTAAAAAGCTCTTAACTCACTCAAAATGCGTGCGATAAGAGCTTCTTAACTCACTGGAGTAGATAAAGGTATTATACGCTACTCTCTTATGTGAGTCACATTCTTAAGGTTTTATCTTTACGGTTTTTTAGTCTCACATTAACTTCAGTTGAAATCCCTATCTACTCCAAACCTGCCGTAAGGAACTTCGTTCCAAAAATAATAGAAATACACCTGATGCGTATGCCTAGCAAACGCTATCGTGTAAGTTGTGTCGAACATGGTTCAAGGCTGATTTTCCATTTACCAAATTGTAACCAACCTCCCTTTTGAAAGATATTTATGCCCAAGCTAGCAGGGAGATTGGTTAAACATATAAGGGTTCTGATTTGTTCACAGTAATAATAACAAAGTAAAATGAAGGTATTTACTGTTTTCTTTTACATAAGACTTATTGTTTTTATATATAATTTTCCATCGACGTTTGAGATTCTTTAGGTGGATTGTACTCTTGACTTCTGCCCTGGTTCAACTGTGGTTTCCAATGTGGATATTAGCCCCAGATAAGGTGGTTCTTTAAATTCCAGATAAGGTGGTTTTCTAGTCTCCAAAGGTAGCTTTTAGCTCTAGCCAAGGTGGCTAAAATAATTCGGGGCAAATCAACATACAATCTCAAACTTAATATGTTCCAAGAATATCTGTAGGGTATCGATGGCCAATTCAAACTAACATTTAGATTTATCTCAAGCAAAGATGCTAAGAAAGACAGTATATGATCCAACATTAAACTGAACATCAGGTATGACCACGTGAAATTTGCCATCGTTAGCCTACAAAAATCTTGTGTTAAATTGAGGAAATGAAATAAGCAAATAAAGTAAAAATATTTTAAATTAAGAAATGCAAGATGATTATTTCAATATTGAAAGATGAATAATTTAATATAAATAAACTAAAAAATATGAAATGGCGGAAAAATGAAATAAGGAATCAATTCAGATGTTCAAGATAATGCATTTATACAAAATAATTATATTTCTTCTCTTAACTTACCGTCTATCAGACGCCACAGATACTTAATAACTTTACTATGTTGAATAAACGAATATAATTCTAATAATTAACGATGTTTCTTCTGCAATAGTTATTTGGCTAAAAGGACCGATATTATTTGTTTCACGTGGAAATCCAACGCTATCTCCATACTCTCTTGTACGCAGGTCATTCATTCAGGCGTTTTATAGCGAGGAATCACGGTATTTGAATGCATAGTTCGGTAGTAGCGGTTAAGTGGAGAATTTACACGTTACAAAATGTCTGGCGTAGTTTAAGAACATCTTTCCAAAATTCGTGAGATATTTTCGATCGCAACATGTATTTAGAACCGTTGTTCATGAATATTCTTCCATTTTGATCCGACCCTGTGAGCTCTCTGTTCTAATAATAGATCGACAAAATGTTAGAACGCAAGAGGAGTAATAAGCTGGATACCGATAACAGTGTTTCTAGTTTTCAAAACAATGCTACACCTTTAATGGTCGCCTCAGGCCCACTCTGGAAAAGAAAAGAAAAATAGTAAGAATGTTGGTTTACAACATCGGGCTTGGATAACAGACAGAAATAAGACAAATATCAGAGACGAAATAAATGGATCAAGGAGTGTGGAGAGATATCGATGAAGTACGAGGGTCGTTCAAGAAGTCCTTAGAAAAAGATAGGAAAACACTGTTTTTTAGGGTAAATTTTTTTTATTTCTCAACATAGTCTCCTTTCAGCTCTACACACTTTTCCAAACGTTTTTCCAAAATTTTTATGCCGTCCAAAAAATAGGATTTCAGAAGTTCTGCAAAATACTCATTCGTTTGAGCAATGATGTCCTCGTTGGAAGTGAACCGTCGTCCGCCAAGCCATTTCTTCAGATTGGGAAACAGGAAATAGTCACTTGAGGCCAGATCTGGTGAATAAGCAGGATGCTGCAACAATTTCATCGTCAATTCCACAATTTTGGCCATGGAAACAGCACAGGTGTGCACACGCGCATTGTCCTGATGCAAGAGGATTTTTTTCTTCTTCAAATGCGGACGTTTCTCTTCGATTTCCTCGCTCAACCGTTGCAATAACGACGCGTAATACGGCCCTGTTATCGTTTTTCCTTTTTCCAAGTAGTCGATGAAAATGATGCCCTGCGTATCCCAAAAGACTGTGGCCATCACCTTGCCGGCCGATGCCACTGTTTTCGCCTTCTTTGGAGCCCGTTCACCCTTGAAAATCCACTGTGATGACTGTCTCTTCGTTTCTGGAGTGTAGTAGTGGATCCAGGTTTCGCCCACAGTTACATATCGACGAAGGAATGTATCAGGATTGCGACGGAAGAGCGCCAACATGACCTCAGAGTCGACCACACGATTGCGCTTATTCTCCTCTGAGAGCAAACGCGGCACCCATCTTGCCGAAATTTTTTTCACAGACAATTTTTCATGCAAAATTGAAGCGACTGTACCTTGTGATATGCCTGTGGCCTCAACTAATTCGCGCACTTTAATTCGTCGATCGCTCAAAAACAGGTCGTGGATTTTATTGATGATTTCAGGAGTAGACACCTCCACTGGGCGTCCCGGACGATGTTCATCTTTTGTGGATGAACGGCCACGTTTAAATTCATTCACCCAATTGTAGACTGTCGCAAACACAGGTGCAGATGTGCCATGAACTGCATCCAACTCGGCTTTGATTTCTTTCGGCGTTAAGCCTTTCAAATGGAAATGTTTGATGACAGCCCGGAACTCGCTTTTCTCCATTGTTATGTATAAACAAATGTTGTTGACTTTAATCGACGATAGAAATTGACCTACGTCATGGATCGAGCTGAAATTTTGACAGCTTTTCTATCGATAGTGCTGCTAACGGAAAAAAATCTTTACCGATACTACGAGCGTCATCTCTTGGATTTTCTAAGGACTTATTGAACGACCCTCGTACATAAGAATTAAGTTCCAATTAAAATGAGTGCGTCACACAGAACTCCTAATGAAACGAACTATTATTTTTTCTAAAGTATGTCCTGAAAAAAATGTACTACTATTGAGGTATTTTTGGAAAAAAGAATTACGGTGTCTTATTGCAGATTACTTCAATAAAAACTTTAATAAAAATTATACTTAATCAACTTATAATTTTGTCAACAAGTTCTTAGTGAATACCAAGGTGAAAATCATTTAATACAAAAATCAAAAAATGTTAGTTTGCAGAAAAGTTCAATATTAGTCATTTCTATTAATCCACCGAATTCTGTAAGTCTCTTTTCAAACGGTCGATGATTATTGTTCACTACGTTTCCTAACTGCTATCTAAAGATATTGTCACAAGCTTCTCTGATGCGGTCAAAAAGTTCTTCTGGAGTTTGAGGCCTTGTAGGATGAACCTTGTTCTTTATCGTACACCAAAGAAAGAAATCAAGAGGCGTAATATCTGGGTATCTCGGCGGCCAACGAATAAGAGGACTATTTCGTCCTATACAGCGATTCAGAAAATTCTCATTCAACCAGATTCTTACAGCAACGGCATTATGAATAGGTTCTTCATCAAGTTGTGAATGTATATTATAGCGATGATCAAGAGGCAACTCATCAAGTACCTACACCGGTAAACTCATTTTGCAGAAATCTCAAAAAAAATGGAATTGTGAGTATTTACTGACACTTAGAAAATAATTATCATGTTAAAAAAAATATTGCCACTTATCCTTTTTTTCATTTTTCCTCAGACACATTGTATATTTAAATATAAATCGGTACATATATGTTTGAAGTAATCCTCAATAATAATTTGTCATTACATGCCATATTAAAATTAGAGTAATAATTCGTTTTTTCCGATAATCCGGATGATGATGAAAATCGTTGCATATATATATATATATATATATATATAGATATATATATATATATATATATATATATATATATATATATATATATATATATATATAAATAGATATATATATATATATATATATATATATATATATATATATATATATATATATATATATATATACCTACAGGGTAGCGAGAAAGTCTGGCAACAAGGTATTTTTTTATTTTTTCAAGACAATTAAACGTATAATCATCAAATTCCCTCAGATATGGATTGTTTGAAGAGGTGTAATTAAGTGGCCGGCAAGATCTCCTGACTTGACTCCACTTCATATCAGACATAACTGATTCAAAAACTCTCAAATGTCTTGAGATACAAACAATTTATCCATAAATGATGAACAATTCTATTCGAAGCTTCAAATACTGTATTCTGTATTTTTTGAAAGAGGACGAAATCAGTTTTTTTGCGATATATGACTCGACCTACGGTTCTATTTAAAAAAATTCTAGATGGCAGCGGTACACTGAATGCTGACGTCATTCAAATTTGACAGGACCTCCGAAAAACGAAAAATACAATCCTGTGCATAAAACTGAAATATGATGATTAAACCTTCAATTGATTCAATGAAAATACCTTATTGCCAGACTTTCTCGCTACCCGGTATATATATATAGGTATATATATATATATATATATATATACATATATATATATATATATATATATATATATATATATATATATATATATATATATATATATATATATATATATATATATATATATATATATATATATATATATATATATATATATATATATATATATATATATATATATATATATATATATATATTTATATACATAAAGTTCCAATTCTCTGAATTATCAATAATTTTTACACCACTCTAAATTATCGATTTTACCTAACGCCGAATTAACTATCACGAACAAAAGTTAAGATTTTATTAAATGAATGAAACGACAATCGATTGTTCACTTCCTCCGGCATCTTTTCTTCTACCTTCTGCTAATTGGATGGACCACCTCTCCACCTTTAAATTATTCAATCCTTCGTTACATCTAGCCAGGCATCGCTAAAGGTCCCTTGGGCTCTTTGTAATTGTCTTTGCGTTGGAGGATGAGCTGGAACTATATTCGACTGGATCGACGACGTCGCTATGGAAATAAGGAGTGATGAGGGATGTCTTGTTGATACTTAGCGAACATAATATCCTTTTATTTGGTGCCGAATAGTAATAATGAGCTGACTGTGTTTGCGGAAGGTCTTGATTGATATAACAGAGAGCCTATCTTGAATATACTTGAAAAAAACTATATCGCAGCGAGCTGGATTAGAAAAGCAGGTGTTCATAACGTATGCAGTTAAAAGAATCTATTAATTCAATTATGATTTTTGTTCCAAATCCAAAAAAAAATTGCTCCCTCTGATGTCTAAACAATATTTATTTCCTACCAGGGGGTCAACCGCCAACCAATTCATATCGAAATGAATACCATCCAAGATATTATACGAAAGTAGGTATTCACTATAGTTTCAACCATATGGTTCTAAAATTGCGCCTTCTATCGTGTGAACAGATTTATTTTCTTCCCTGGGGGGACAACCCCCAACTAATTCGCACCAAAACCACTCCCATCCAATATATCATACGAAACTACCTACTCACAAACTTTCAATGATAGGGCTCCAAAATTACGCCCTTTATCATGTGAACAAGATTTATTTCTTCCCTAGGGAGTCAACCCTCCATCCAATTCGAACCAGAACCAATCCCATCCAAGATATCATACGAAACTACCTATTGACAAACTTTGAACCCTATTGCTTCAAAATAACGCTCTTTATATATATATATATATATATATATATATATATATATATATATATATATATATATATATATATATATATATATATATATATATATGTATATATATATATATATATATATATATATATATATATATAAATATAATATATATATATATATATATATATATATATATATATATATATATATATATACAGGGTGATTCATTAATAAGTGTAAATATTTTAAAGGAAAAATTTTGAGCTCACATTATGAAGATCTAACCCAATTTGCTCATACAAAATATTTCTTCTTACTGATTTACAGGGTGTTTTATTTAGATTATTAAAAATGAATTTTGTTCATTACTTGAATGCTGCTCTATATTTCTTCATGATATTTGGCAGTAAGTTGAAGTATTCTGGGATACATCAAAAAATAGTAAAGAAGACTTTCTCGCTATCACCAGTGGCGTACGGCAGGGGTACGGGAAGAGTTCTTGTTTCCTAAATTCTACGCCACTGGCAGAATTTTCATTTTAGTATAATTTTTCGATTCCGCAATATTTCTGTAAATAAGGCACTTCCGTTTTGTAACGCTAGAGCCACTATTTCTCGAGATATTCAACGTTGAACATATGGCTGCACAATTCTTTTAATTTTTATGTACGAGTCTGTCGGTGTTTTTTTTGTCATACGATTGCATGTATTACTTAAAATAAACATTATTAGGTATTTTTTCAATTTATAATAATATTAAAAATAACAATTTAAAACAGAACAACTACAAAAAATATCCCAAACGATAAATACTTGCCAGGAACTATGGCAACAAATTGTAAATTCCCCTAATTTTATTGCGAATCAGCCAAACATATTTTTTAAAGCTAGAAGATCGTTTAGCGAAAGAATGGATAATCTCATTGAGGTTAACGGAGATCACATTGAACATTTGTTGTAAATTGTTTTTAAGATTTGTTCATAAATTTGATATTCTTCCAAAAATTGTAAAGAAGATCTTTATAATTAAGTTTTTATTTTGACTTTCTTATGTAGCGCTGGATATTTTTGTAGTGGTTCTGTTTTAAATTGCTTGTTGATATTACTATAAATATAAATTGAAACAAAATACCTAATAATGATTATTTTAAGTAATACATCCAATCGTATGACAAAAAACATCGACATGACTCTTCCATAAAAATCAAAAGAATTGTGCAGCCATATGTTCAACGTTAAATATCTCGAAAAATAATGGCTCTAGCGTTACAAAACGGGAGTGCCTTATTTACAGAGAAAATATTGGAGAATCTAAAAATTATACCAAAATAACAATTCAGCCGGTGGCGTAGAATTTAGGAAACAAGAACTCTTCCCGTGCCCCTGCCGTGCGCCACTGGTGATAGCGAGAAAGTCTTCTTTACTATAAGTTGATGTGTCCCAAACTACTTTAACTTACTGCCAAATATCATAAAGAAATATCAAGCAGCATTCGAGTAATGAACAAATTTCATTTTTAATAATCTAAATAAAACACCCTGTAAATCAGTAAGGAGAAATATTTTGTATGAGCAAATTGGGTTAGATCTTCATATTTTGAGCTCAAAATTTTTCTGTTGAAATATTTACATATATTAATGAATCACCCTGTATATATATATATAAATATATATATATATATATATATATATATATATATATATATATATATATATATATATATATATATATATATATATATATATATATATATATATGTATATATGAAATTGAGTTTTTGGTGCTAAGATCAAAAAAAGTTATGAAACGAAAAACTATCTTGGTCCCAGCTCAAATCCAAAATCGGTTTTCCTCGCCAAGTAAAAAAAGAGTGGAAAAAGGAGCTTGAAATTCTCGTAAATTGATCGTAATTTATTAATTAGATGGTTTTCACTTCTAATTGGTTTTAATATAACTGTAATATTGTCACTAGGTAGCAATTAAACTGCAGCCTGATCTCTTGTAAGTTCCATGTTACATTGGTCTGTTTTGGTGACAGCTTTGTCGGCACCGACAACCAGTTTTCAATACGGCCGCTCGGAGTCAGACAGTCGGCGCCGAAAATCTGAATCAGAATACCAGCGTGCATCTTGGACGTACACATACAGGACATACAGGCATATAAGACGCCATTTCTATAGGTTCGGTTCGGTATTACGAAGGCCCACACAATACAAATATAGTAGAGCGACTACGAAACCTCGAACAGAGAGATGAAGATTATAGGAAACACCGTAGACAGAATACAATGTCTCATTCTTTCGCAGGTTTAATCCTATGAATATGTTGTCCTCTTTTTGGTGTCCATTTTCTTTCCATCGAATTTTCAAATCAGAACGGTGCTAAAGAAGTTTCACTTCAATAATATATATGGAAGTTGACAAATAGCTACCAATTATTATTGGAAAACGGAATTATCAATCCATGAAATGCACCTTTTGGGAATCGGCTTCAATTTCTATTTAATTTTGCATGAACTACAAGCTTTCAACATATTACATCGAATCTGTAAATCAACTCTTATAAGTTGGAATATATTCATAAATATTGATATAGTAAAAATATTATGATCAATGATATCCCAAAAATAGGACCATAAGGAACTTCATTTGTTTTCCCAGAATATTACATTTGAATATGCAATCCCACACATATTATTCGAAATATATTCAGATATATTGAGTCAAAGTTTGAAGGTGTTGATTGATGGTGTCCCAAGAATAGAATCTTGAGGCACTCCATTTGTCATTCCGATATATTCACCAGATTGTAAATCTTCTCCAGGTATTGATGAAAAGAATGAGCATTTTGAACATAGTGACACTATAAAGATCTTCTCGATTTTCAGGAAAAGTTTCGGGGTTGTTTTTCATTCCACAAATTTCCTTTTACATTTCCGCTGAAGGTGGGTAGACGGCGGATAACCTGTGATTTGTGTTGGAAGTCAAAACGCATTTTCTATCTTATAATAACAGGGGTGCCGTTGAATTACAAGAGGAAATGGAAACGTCGAAAATTAAAAACGGAATTGGATTCCGTCTAGGTCGTAGGAAATTAGATTTAGATTGAATTTTGACTGCTTTATCGGGAACTTGGGATTATGAGATCTTCGTTTGCTGGAAGATTAGTACTGAAAATTTCAAAGATTCTCTCATTCTATGACTGTCTCGGTATATTATTCATCTAAATGTTTAGATCGAATGAAAATGAAAAAAATTATTATACAGTGCATTTGATAATTTTCATTCCAAATTATTGAATGAGAGATTTGCAGTTCTTTCAAATCAGAGAACCTTATTTCTATTTGACCCCTAATAGTATCCAAAGTTTCATAAAATATTTGCTCATAGTGAAGCTCCATATCTGCGAAACTGAATTTCTTTCGTTTTGGGCTAAATTGAGTCGTATCATCAGTATTTTGAAATACAGAAAATAGTTTTTAAAATAAACTTTTGCACGAAATTCTGAAGTTTTTTCCAAAAGAAACTTGAGCCGATTTCGTGAGTAAATCACATCTGAAAACTTGTGCTGTAAGATTTGAAAAACTATTTCTGTTTGTTTAAAAATTAATTTAAAGATGTTTAAAAAATCCGCGTGCGGTATTTAAAGTTACTTTATCGGTGAATAATTCCTCACTTTCAACTATAGAATTAAGAGCCTCTAAAATTTCATCCTTATTATTGTGTATAGTAAAGATGGCTCTTGAAGTGAAATTCCACCTAGTTGGTGCGTTACTTGGAATTCTGTTACCTACTATTGCATCTAGAAATTTTATGCGCGTTGTTGATTTTGAAAAAATTTTTGAAAACGCTGATGAATTTGAAAAAAAAATTCTAACTTGTCTAATAGAACTACAAGCGTTACTTAAAACCAAATTCATGTTATGTGCATGACAATGTTTAAAAATAGCTTGAGGAGCAACATATTTAATTTTAGTTTGTAGACCGTTTAAATGGCCTGCCATAACCGCTGCGCCGTCATAGGTTTGTGCTATAAGTTTAGATTGAAAATTAAACTTCGAAAATTTCTCATTTAAAAAATCGAATAAATCGGTGGCAGACCTTTCGGAACTGACATCATGAAAACCTAAAAATCTCTCAAATAATGTTCCATCTTTTACGAACCTGCATATTATGGACAACTGCGATTTACAGCTAATGTCAGTTGTCTCATCTACTTGCCAGGTAAAAAGTAACATTTTCAAGTTCATTTTCGATAAAAGTTTCCAAAACATAGGTAGCACAGTTTATAATTTTGTTTTGAGTTGTTCTTGAGGTTCCGGAGAAAACTGTAGCGTTGTTAATGAAATTATACAGCTTTTCGTCATATTTTCTATTTTGCAAATATGACGAAAAGCTGTATAATTTCATTAACAACGCTACAGTTTTCTCCGGAACCTCAAGAACAACTCAAAACGAGATTATAAACTCTGCTACCTATGTTTTGATATATTATCAAGGAGTTCCTTAAAATTTTCCTATTGCTAGATTCGTCTGTTTCATCGTGTCCCCTAAACGCTATATCTTGGCGACAGAATAATATAATGTCGATCAGTTTCTCCAATATTTCTCTGTTTTCCTTAACTTTTTCGTTGTATTTTTCTAACTCTTGAACACGTGCTGTATCAATAACATTAATAATATTTTTTTTCCCAAGCAATTTAAATTTGATCCGCGTTACGACATGTTCCTGGGATTTTTCGTGGCTTTCCGGAGAACGTGATAAATTTTTTAAATCGTCAAATCCTAAGCGACCCTAAACAGAGACATTTTCCCTAGTAAAAATTAAACACTGCCAACAAAATAATTCATTTTTTACCTGTGATCCGGTTAGCCAAGAATATCTCTCATAATTTCTGATATTGAAACCGCGATTTTGTTGTTTGTTACGCTGCACCAAATTGCTTAATTCAGGGGTAGGTCGGAATGTTTTTATCAAAACTTTATCCTCATAACTTAGTGCACTGAAGTTATGGGATAACAAATATTCCAAGTCGCCATTTAAATTAACTTCAGTAACCGAACTCATTTTGAAAACAATACGCGAGCAAAATAACTTGAAACCAAAAAATTGTTTCCGTCCACGTCTATTCACTAGTGAATACGATTAACGCTTTATCATAAATGAGAATCGCGCCAAAATCCAACCGTCCAACGAATTTACTCGATTTTACCCGAAAGCTTCCATGGGTGTTGCATTTACCAGTCTTTTTTACTTCAATGAAAAGAATAAGATATATTCATTCGCAGCGTTTCTTTTTCTCTCTGGCATGGTATTATGGCATAATGAACGCGTCCATACCTTATTAAGCCTCTGCAGCATTGCCACTGTTAATATGAAATCTTGAAATGAATGAAATGCAGTAAGCAGTAAATGTAAATACCTTCTATCGTAATTAATAAATTATATTATATAATGTAAGTTGAGAGGAAGGTAGGAGCATGAAATAATATGATTTTGATTAATATGAATATGCTGAATGCTGACTATTCAATATAATATATTAGTGATACACGAAATATTATTGAGCAGGCGGCTTAGCCTCCTCAATAATATCCTGCGAATATATATATATATATATATATATATATATATATATATATATATATATATATATATATATATATATATATATATATATATATATATATATATATATATATATATATATATATATATATATATATATATTTATATATATATATATATATATATATATATATAAAGAGTTGTTCTATCATTATTTTCGTAGGAAATACGACTAAAAATTAGAGCAAGTTTATAAATATAAGCTGTGTGCAGTTTTGTGACGATGCTTTCAGAATGCTCCGTTGAAACACAACGTTAATATTTCTATTGACTATAATTCTAACAAATGTATGACTGATTATACACTGACCAACGTTACCGAAATTGCAATCTTGTGTACGTCCGATAAAAACGCGACGAGAAACCGGTTCCTGGGGGATTCAAACGCTTTGCCCTGCAAAATCGGCGGACGGAAACGGAAGTATATATTTGCCACTCCGGGAATGCGAGGTTAGGTTTGTAATTGTACGGGAACGCGGAGACTTCCGCACTGAGTGTGTAACGATGTTTTGCGAATCGTAAAACATACCAGCGAGCATACCCTCGCGTTGTTTTGCGAGACAGAAATTGGGAGTTATAAGTGGAGAAGCGGATAAAATTAAATATCCTCCATTCCAGGATATGATGTATGAGTTCGTTGAGAGCTAAAGTACATTGATTTGAAGTACTTCCAACTGACGAATGGAGCCCTGTAGTTATGAGGGCATTTAGACACAAATATATATATATATATATATATATATATATATATATATATATATATTTCAGGAAAAAATAAGGGTATTTAGACTCTTTTGGATCTCAATTGTACACTTTTATTGTAGCCAAGCTTTCGCAATCATGTGTTGATTCTTCAGGGCCTCTAAAATTACAAACGAGTATTATTTACTATGGTGTTATCAAAACGAAGACAATAAAAATTATATAAATTAGTTACTATATGGCAACTCCAAAGTACATTAAGAAGGTAATCCTATGAGACCAATAATTTCCAGCATTAATGGCCCAACAAACTCCTTATCAATATTGTTAGCGGACATCCTAAAGAGAGCCTATGACACAAATAATAAGTATTACATCAAAGACACATTCCACTTTGCACAAACAGTAAATAATTTTATATTACCACTAAAATTTGTGATGTCATCCTTGGATGTGGTAAACCTATTTGGTAATTTGACTAAATGTGAGATTTTGAAGGTTCTCAGACTAAAATGGCACATTATCGACAATCATACTACTCTTGACCAAAACTTGTTTTTTCAAGTGGTTGAGTTCATTTTAGACAACAACTGTTGTATGTTTGGGGGAAAATATTATCTTTAGACTTCAGACTGTGCAATGGGCTGAAAATTAAGTCCCATCTTGGCCCAATATGTGATGGACCACCTACTTGATGAATGCGTACCCGACTTAAAATTTCAACTCACCCGCGACCTAGTGGCAGTAAGATACTGGAATGTGTCAACTCATACAGTAAGACTATCAAGTTCACAATTGAAACAGAAGACGTTAGAAACTGAGTGCCTTTTCTAGACTCGAGAGTGGTGAGACAGGATAAAACTATAAAACTAGATTGGTATAGAAAGTCAATGAGCTCGGGCAAGTTCATACATTACTATTCAAACAATGCAATAAGTGTCAAAATAAATTTAATTAAAGAAATGCGTAATAGAATCCGATACATATGTCATCATGATTTTCAGAATAGTTGTTTAGACCATCTGTTTCGGTTACTGTGTCAGAATTCGTACTTACCTACGATGCTCAAAAAAATAATTATTCGTCAAATATTGAGCCCAAAAGAAATGTAACATATCCAGACAACACACCACTGAAAGAAGAATTTACACATTATGGATCACTACCTTACATCAAAGAGTTAACTACGAAAATAATATCTTTATTGAAAACAAACAATGTGAAAATAGCCACCTACAATCAGAAAATAATAGTAACTCTATATTCAAGATTAAAAGATAACATTTCAACTAAACTAAACAGCAATGTAGTATATAAGATCAAATGTAGGGACTGCGAAGGCACATACATAGGACACACATCTCAACTTGTAAAAAACCGTTCAGCAATAGGTACACAAGAGTGACATCACCATCTTTAGGGGCAGATGTGCCCTAGCTACACATGCACACAGTTTTAACCATCAAATAGATTTTGAGAATGTGAAGGTATTAAAAAATGAAAATAATTACAGAAAACCAATAATTCAGGAGATGATCCATATACAAAAAGAAGATACCAGTATCAACAAAAAAAAATGATACACAGAAATTGAGTAGCTTTTATTCCTCTCTTCTATTGAATTCTTCATCTAGGAACCCTTTTTTCTGACTGATAGAAAATTGGGATTCGGTGCAGCGATCGATCCACTTTGAGGATCTTTTCGATTGTGCGCTCCCCACTGATCGCTTAGCGGCGTGGGTACAGGCACCGGCTAGATTCTTGGTGGTACTAACCAATTTTTATTTCAGGGATTTTATTTTTCAGGGAATAACTTAACGGCGCTAGGAGGAAGCGCAAATATGCTACGACAAAAAATGTCGAGCATGGATGAATCGTCGAGCGGTTCGGAAGACGACAGATCTTCCAAAAATCGCCGAAAAGTGAAGAAGACCAGCGAAACGGACAAAATAATTTTAGGACTACAACAGCAAGTCTACGCATATGCCTTGCAAATTGAATAGTTGCTGAAAGCAAATAAAGCGCAGCAAGAAATGATAAATAACTTTCACGAGGCCGCGAAAGTAATCAAAGTCCCGGAGATGCCGGCTGAAAATGTTCCAGAGAGCATGGACGACGCCGATATTTCTGAAAATGAAAAATCGAAATCGCAACCGAGCATTGGATATGCCGGAGCGATTAAACGAAAACGCGAAGACAAGAAAGACGAAATCTTGATACCGCAACAAGAAGAGACGACTGAAGTGCTAGAGCACAAAGTACCTCCCGTCGAAATAGGAGGAAGCGATGACTGGGTTCAATTGAGTAGAATACTTAAACAAAAAAATATCAACTTCGTGAAAGCGAAGACCACGAGAGAGGGAATAAAAATATTCCCCATGACTGTGACCGACTTCCGGAAATTAACGGCGTATCTGAATAGTACGAAAAGATCGTACTTCACGTATACGTTGAAGGAAGACAAATTGATACATGTAGTAATCGGTGGACTACCGATCAACACAAATGTCAACGACATTAAAGAAGATTTAGCAGATCTAGGAATCCAAGCTACAGAAGTATCAAGAATGACGTCAAAAAAGAACAGACAGCCGCTTCCACTATTCGTAGTGAAAACGAACAATAAGAAAATATACGATGTCAAATGGCTTTGCAACCTGAGCGTTTCAGTAGAAATGAAACGAAAATCGACGGAACCCGGGCAATGCCATCGATGCCAACGGTACGGTCATGCTCAAAGCAGATGTACCTTTCCGTTCCGGTGCGTGAAATGCGCAGGAAGTCATCCGGTGCATGAATGCACCTTGGCAAGCGACCCGAAGCTGAAGAACGCGAAATGTGCGTTATGCGGTGAAGGACATCCAGCAAGCTACAAAGGGTGCAGTGAATATACTCCCCCAAATCGGCAAACAAAGAAAGCAAACAAAGGGCCAAAGCCAATTATCAAAAAACCAGCGGAAGCCAAGAAGATAGAAATTGCGCCACGAAAAGAAGCCGTAGCAGAATTACCAAAAGAGGTAATAACACCGTCAAGTGCCGGCTCTACGCGACATGGTACAACACAAAAACCGAGAAAAAACAAGTACAAAAAACAAAAACCAGCGAAAAAAACCCAGAAGAAATCGGGGGCTACAAATATATCGAAGCAATCGGCCACAGAAATTGCACTGCAACAATGGGCCGAAGTCATCAAGCAAGCGACTACATCGCTTACAACAATGCTAAAAGATATACTTAATTAATGGTAGACACAAACCAATTAATTCCATCAGCAGTGAAGATTATCTCATGGAACGTCGGTGGGATAAGAAAAAGAAAAATTGAAATAGAAGAGATAATCACAGAAAAACAGCCAGATGTAATAGCGTTGCAAGAAACGAAAATTAAGAAAAAGCATCGGTTAGGATTCACGGGATATGAAACCTACAGATTCGATAAAAGAAGCCGAGGAGGTGGAGTCGCGCTATTAATAAGAAGTAGTTTGAAACATCATCTGATTCAAGAAGAAGGAACAGAAATAGATGGCATCACTGCTGAGATAGAAATGAAAAATAACAACAAAATTATAATCACGTCGGTATATAAACCACCAAACAATATTTTGCTAAAAGAAGATATAGATGACTTGCTTCGAGGAAATAAATCACGAATACTAATAGGAGATCTAAATTGTAAATCCATCGCGTGGCACAGTAATGGTCAGAATGTGAACGGAGTAAGATTACAACAATATGCAGAAGAAAATGGAGCCGTAATAATAGGGCCAGAAGTGCCGACATATATTCCAGTATGCAACGGAACACCAGATGTTTTGGATATAGCGATTCTGAAAAATATAGCTCTAGACTACGAAATAACAACCCTAGAAGAAGGGACATCGGATCATAACCCAATAATGCTGGAAATTGGACACGGAAATAGACAAGAAATTACTGAAACGAAAGTGCATACAAAGTGGGATGTATACACAAAAACATTAGACACAATGATAACGGATATCTCAATCATAACGAATAAAGAAGAACTGGAAGAATCAGTTTCTAAATTACAAGAGAACATACTTAGTGCATTCGAAATAGCAAGTAATAAAAAACGACAACCTGTGAATAGACATCCATATGGAAAAATACCTTATGAAATCAAAACATTAATAAGAGAAAACAGAAGGCTTAGGAGATTAAACCGAAGGCACCGAACTGAACAAGACAAAGCAGAACTACGAGTACACAGCCAGGTGCTGAAAAACGCATTGAAAAACTATCGGGAAAATAGGTGGAATCAAAAACTCGAAACTTTAGATACCAGAGACCACACTGCATGGACTATGCAGAAGAAATTGCGTAGAGTGAAAGAACATATCCCACCCCTACATAGTGCAAATGGTATGGTATACACAGAAGAAGATAAGGCTGAAGCACTGGCAGAATCAATCGAAAGAGAAGGCCGAATAAATGAACATCCAGACGATGATGAGAGACACGAAAGATTCGTTACAAGAGTGGTCGGAGAGATTCGAGATCTAGAAAGCGAAAGAGATGTCACAGATTCAACCACCGAAAAAGAGGTGAGAATTATTATCAGAAAATTGAAGAGACGAAGAGCGCCCGGTCCGGATAATATAACACATGCTATGCTGAAAAACTTACCTAGAAAAAGTACAGAAGCAATAGCATCAATTGTGAATGCGATTATGAGTTTCGACCACTTTCCAAAGCAGTGGAAGCACACCGACGTGATAGTCTTCGGAAAACCAAACAAGGATAGAAAATTCCCACAGAATTACAGACCAATAAGCCTTTTACCTGTACTCGGCAAAGTAGCAGAAAGAGTAATAGTGAGAAGATTACGCGAAGAAACAGACGAACTAGATATATTGCCGAAAGAACAGTTCGGATTCAGACAAGGACACTCCTCGGAACAACAAGTACTGCGAATAGTAGAAACGATTACAAAAGGATTCCAAATTAAAGCCATGACAGGCGCGGTGTTCCTAGATGTAGCAAGAGCCTTCGACAGAGTTTGACAAGACGGACTTGTATGCAAAATGCATAACGCGGGATATAAACTAAAGACCTGTAAATTGATAAAAAACTACATGAGCGGCAGAACGTTTAGTGTAAAAATTGGCAATACAAGATCTCAACCAAGAAATACAGAAGCAGGGGTTCCCCAGGGATCCGTACTTGGCCCACTGCTATACCTGATATATACTCACGACATTCCTAAGACAACGAACACAAGATTATTCGTGTATGCTGACGATACTGCCATTACCAGCACACATAGGAACGTAGGAATAATATGTAAAAGGCTACAAGAAGAGATGAACCAAATCTCGAAATGGTGCGTAAAATGGAAGATAGGAATCAATGGCCAGAAGAGCCAAGCAATCTTATTCCAGAAGAGGATGCAAAAACCAATAGAAAACATAAAGATGGAAAACAACGATATTCAATGGTCTAAGGAAGTTACTTACCTGGGAGTAACTATGGATGCGAGATTAACATGGAGAAAACATGTAAACAAAGCAGTACAAAAGACAAAAGCAGCAATGGCGCAGCTGTATCCACTCATCAATAAGAAGAGCAAGATGACGAACAGAGTCAAGATAGCCCTGATAAGGGCCATAGCCAGACCACAACTGACGTACGGATCAGTAGCGTGGGGATACACTGCAAAAAGCAACCTAGACCGGATAGCAAGTGCGGAAAATAGATTGATTAGAACAGCATTGGGAGCACCATGGTATGTTCGAAATGAACAAATACATAGAGATATTGAATGGGAACCTATCAAAGAATTTATGAAGAGAAAAGCGCAAAATATATTTACGGCAATAAAAGAGCATCAAAATCAAGAGCTCAGAGAATTGACAAACTACGATCCAGAAGAGGACGCACAAAGAACGAGAGTCTATTACAAAAGACCTAGAGATCAACTGGACTAATAATTATTTTTTATTTTCAGGTACTTCAATCCATTAGCTGTACCTAGATTTCTTCGGAAATTTAGGCGAGCAATGGAATCTTTTTTAATGCGCCGCGACGCAGAGAGACATACACTTGGGTCTTGAAATATAGACACAAGGAAGAGAACAGGTTCTAGTGCTGACCGCAGCACGTGAGTCCTAATCTAAGTGCGAGACTGGAGGTTTAGTAGGCTAACGCCCGGAAACCGAAAGAACAGAGGTGTTTTTAGTGGATAGGCAATATTGCATATATATATTTATATATATATCAACTATTGAATCCCACACAGGCCGGGTTAGCAACCCGTATCGCTTTTGTAGTTTTCACCTAGATTAAAAAAAAAAAAAAAATCATCTAGCAACAAAGATAAATGCGGAAATGACGGTCCATTGGATGAATAGAGGGATACTGAGGCCAAACAAACGATAAAAAAATTCTGTGATCATTGACAGTAGGTATATTTGATTATTTTCAGCTGTAAACTATTAGTGGATTGTTTCATTTTGTTATAAAATTAGGTTTCAAATAATTAGACAGTCAATGTTTAATGTATTTTGTTGTATGTCTGAGAATATATAACTTATCACACAGCCAGTAATTTAACCTCACTATTGGTGAGTAACTAATTTATATAATTTTTATTGTCTTCGTTGATAACACCATAGTAAATAATACTCGTTTGTAATTTTAGAGGCCCTGAAGAAGCAACAAATGATTGCGAAAGCTTGGCTACAATAAAAGAGTACAATTGAGATTCAAAAGAGTCTAAATACCCTTATTTTTTCCTGAAATAATACTAAGACTCTTTAACTAAGATATATATATATATATATATATATATATATATATACTTATATACATATATATATATATATATATATATATACATATATATATCTATATATATATATATATATATATATATATATATATATATATATATTATATATATATATATATATATATATATATATATATATGTATATATATATATCAGGGGCGGCTACTCAAAGGAGGCTAAGGAGGCTAAGCCTCCTCAATAATATTCCGTGTATCACTAATATATTATATTGAATAGTCAGCATTCAGCATATTCATATTAATCAAAATCATATTATTTTATGCACCTACCTTCCTTTCAACCTACATTATATAATATAATTTATTAATTAAGATAGAAGGTATTTACATTTACTGCATTTCATTCATTTCAAGATTTGTGGCAACGCTGCGGAAGGCTTAGAAAGGTATATTCTTAACGTTTATTATGCCTGCCACAGAAAAGCAAACAACGGTGCAAATACTCCGAATGAATACTTCATTGCAATATAAAAGCAAAACACATGTAAATGGCAACACGGATAGGAACCCAGTCTCATACAATGTCGACCAATCACAACTATAGAATTTCGCGTGACATCGAGTGAATTCGTTGGAAAGCATTAATTGAATCGTAGTGTGATCGTAGTTACTAATGGCCGAAAACAGCAGCGTGTTTACTTATATTGCTCGCGTATTGTTTTAAAATGAGTTTGGTTACTGAAGTTAATTTCAAAAATTTCAATGGTGACTTAGTGGAATATTTGTTATCCCATAACTTTAGTGCACTAAGTTATGAGGATAAAGTTTTGATAAAAACATTGCGACCTACACCTGAATTAAACAATTTGGTGCAGCGTAACAGACAACAAAAACGCGGTTTTAATACAAGGAATTATGAGAGACATCCTTGCCTAACCGGATCACAGGTAAAAAATGAATTATTTTGTTGGCAGTGTTTACTTTTTACTAGTGAAAATGTCTCTGTTTGGGGCCGCTTAGGATTTGAGGATTTAATTCTATACCTAGTTGAAAGTGAGGAAATTTTCACCGATAAAGTAACTTTAAATACAGCACGCGGATTAATATCTTACTTACAAGATAAGGAATTTATATATTTTTCAAACATCTTTAAATTAATTTTTGAACAAACAGAAATAGTTTTTCAAATCTTACAGCACAAGTTTTCAGATGTAATTTACTCACGAAATCGGCTCAAGATTTTTTTGGAAAAAATTTCAGAATTTCGTGCAGAAGTTTATTTTAAAAAACTATTTTCTATATTTCAAACTACTGATGATACGACTCAAGTTGGCCCAAAACGAAAGAAATTCAGTTACGCAGATATGGAGCTTCACTATAAGCAAATATTTTATGAAATTTTGGATAGACTCTTATGTCTAATTGTTTCTATCCCGGTGACATCGGCTTCCGTAGAGCGCTCGTTTTCCACTCTTAAGAGAATTAAAACTTATTTACAAAATTCAATGAGTCAGGATTGTTTGAAAAATATTAGTTAGTTGTCTATTAAAAGGAATTGGTAAAACTTTTGGCGAAAGACAAAAAATTTTATGAGGATATTATAGATCATTTTGCTAACGTTAAAGATCGCAGAATCCCGCTAATCTTCAAAAATATATAATAACTTTTTATTTGCTCTCACCAGCTGTTAACAAATTAGTTAAGTAGTGAAAAATTTGATGAATAGATGAATTGATTAATTGGCTGAGAAGAGTTTTTGTGAATATTGTAAATAGGAGTTGTAGGTATCAAGGTAGACACTCGAAAGTGAAAACAAATTAATAGCTTAGGGTGCTTGTTTTACTTTGATTTTCTTTAAATTATAAGGCGGTTGACCTTGAAATCCTAAAAATTTTCGCCTATGGTGTATTTTTAACACCTCTTGTAGCCTCCTCAAACCAAAACCTCACGAGCCGCCACTGTATATATATATATATATATATATATATATATATATATATATATATATATATATATATATATATATATATATATATATATATATATATATATATATATATTATATATATATATATATAAATATATATATATATATATATATATATATATATATATATATATATATATATATATATATATATATATATATATATATATATATATATATATATATATATATATATATATATATATATATATATATATATTTAATATATATATATATATATATATATATATATATATATATCCGTGAATGTGGCACAACTACTGCGTATTGATGAGTGAATATATCCTTGACGACGTGATATAATCGTTTTGGTGTTTCGCCTCGTGTCAAAGTGTGAATGTTTTCATATTGACACGGTTTTGACGTTTGTCAAAAAAAATAATATTTTTTATTCGTTATATAATCGTTACGAATACCACTCGAGCAATCGAAAATATTCGTTATACTGACCTCGTCACTCGACGTATTTTCTTGAAACATCACTCGAGCTGCGCTTCCGTGGATGTTTTGCAAAATACGTCTCGTGAATAATGATAATAATAAAAATGAAGGACATCCTACTGCGTAGCACTAGGAATGATAAAACCCCTCGGCGCATGTGCATGTCGTCAATATTTTTTGAATGTACCTATTATATAAATTAAATAGGTAACAATGAAAATCGATTTTACGAATGAAATGAAGGAAAATTGCAATAAATGTATTAATAAGTCGATATTACGAATAAAATCCGTGAAAATTTAGCAAAAAAATTCATTGTTTGACTGTCGAATTTGAATATCTTATCCCGGCTCATTTTGATGCAATTTATGAATCAAATTGATAAGATATCTCTATGGATGGGAAGCAGACACAGACGCAGAATCAAGCTTAAGCTATCAACGTCGCTTGGTTACCGTGGCACACAAAGCACTTCGACGCATGTTTTGTAGGACTTCGTACATATTGACCTTGGCGCATGCGCATGTCGTAACGCCTATCTAAAAAACGCTATAATTTTTCATTCTTCGTTGGGAAAAAATTGGGAACAAAATTTCTCTGATGAAATCATATGTACTTTATAGATATCCGTTGGAATTTTTAAAATCGGAATTTTTAAAATCGGACCAGATTTGTAGTGAGAATTTAGCTTCCCCTCGGAGTAAAAACGCTAAATTTTTTTATTCTTCGTTGGGAAAAAGTGGTAGCTCAAATTCCCTGATGAAATCATATGTGTTTTATCGATATCCGTTGGAATTTTTAAAATCGGGCCAGTTACCAACTTTTTGTCGTGAGACTATAACCCCTTTAGCTTCTCCTCGGGGTAATAATAATAAAATTACTGTATTTCACAAATGTGTATACACAGTATTTGCCCAGGCAGGCAAAGATTAGCTTGAAGCTACTCTTTAACTCTTAACCTACCTGGTTAACACGTAAGTTAGCTATAAGATAAAATAAATATCATAAGAACATTACAAGAAAAATAAATACCAAAAACCAACAGGAGATAAAACTGATAGGAGGGAAGCAACATGTACAGAGATAGTAACATACATATCATCATCATTATCATTGTCATTGCCTAGCCAAGAGTAAGTCCCTAAGAGTATTCCGATATCTAGACAATGAAGAAATAGACATAGTGAACACAAAAGAGTTCTAGTACTTTACTAAATTATAAGTGAAGCAGCGCTCGAACATGGCAGAGGAATGCTGTGGCATTGTCACAGTATTATGTCGGGTGTTGATATTATAAACTGATTTCATAAAAACGATTTTTTTGTAGAATTAAGAAGGAGCTTTAGACCTGATCAAAAGATATACGAAGACAAGAAAAGGCGTGATTAATTTTCAACCATCCAATTTGCGAGAAACAAGGTGTAATGTGATCATATCTCCCTCGGTAAAACATAATTCTACATGTATTTTGAATGCGTTGCAATTGACTTCGGGATTCCTGGTCGAGACAAGGGTAGTGAAAAATGCTACAATAATTCGAAACTGAAAGAACCAAAGTTTCGTTTAGATTTTTACGCATTTTGAAGTTCAGTAGATATGTGCTTGTTGACATAAAGAATACGCATTCTCATGTAATACTTCTGAGGAAGTGAACTAATGTGACCTTTAAATGTTAGGGTCTGGCTATAATCAGTCCTGAATTTTTTGCTCAGTCTGACAAGTTGATTTAAACGCCATCCAACTCAAGCTCGTATAATCGTTTATTTTCAATGCTCTTGTGATATTATGACAATATATATATATATATATATATATATATATATATATATATATATATATATATATATATATATATATATATATATATATATATATATATATATATATATATATATATATATATATATATATATATATATATATATATATATATATATAGTCTCTTGATAATTATTAGCAATAACAGGCTTGTTGAATTTCAAAAAACTCGATTTTATTAAAAAGTTTTAATAAAATTAAGTTTTTTGAGATGCAACAAGCCTATTATTGATAATAATTATCAAGAGATTAGAAATAGTTCACAGGCAACAACAATTCGAATAAATATATATATATATATATATATATATATATATAGTAAGGAGGTTAATTGGGTGTGCGGTCCGTTATATATAAAAGAAAACTCTACTTTTCCTAGCTACTCAATATTTCGTCAAACTTTATTGACATCATCAGGAGTCTACTGTAAAGATAGAAAATAAAACAAAAATAACACCAGAATACAAAAACGTCAAACAACTTACAGTTTAAGAGTAAAATTCAAACACACAAGGCATCACATCGACATGTTAAACAGTACTGATCACACAATGGGAACAAATCTCCCTAACAACTGGTCTAATTTTTTCTTTCATTCTCATAGAGATAACACAAATATGTGGTGATTTTATTAATTCATTTTCAAACTAAATGAACCAAAAAAGTTTACGACGACACACCCAATAAACCTCCTTACTATTTCATATCGTACGGTCGATATCCTTTTATACTATATATATATATATATATATATATATATATATATATATATATATATATATATATATATATACATATATATGTATATATATATATATATATATATATATATATATACATATATATATATATATATTTATATATATATATATATATATATTTATATATGTACATATATATATATATATATATATATATATATATGTATATATATATATATATATATATATATATATATATATATATATACATATATATATATATATATATATATATATATATATATATATATATATATATATATATATATATATATACACCTATATATAGTTACATAAAGTGAACAAGGAAAATTCATTAATAATAGAAAAAATTATCAAACAACTTTCCAAGGAAGCTGGTTATACGTATTCAGCAACGCAAAATCTGCATTCACAATCGAACGGTGAATTATAGAAATTGTCAAGTCACCCCGACTCAAAATCTGCATACAGCTGTTTCGATCTTATTAGATCTCATCAGTGCAGCTTATTTGACTCGGAGTGAATTAACAAATCTCTAATTGTTCCCCAATACAAATCGTGGTCAGTAACACTGGTCGGATAACAATCCAGAGCGCCATCCCACCGAAGATATTGGGAAACAACAATTCACCACTTAGACTGAAAATGCAGAAATTCGTCGCTCGAACACGTACCTCCTGATATGAAGATATCTACTCTACAACAGTGGTGTATATGATTCCAACGCACACTAACATAGTGATTTAAAACCTTTGGATATAACCACGAGAGCGCGCTCCGAATATAGGGTATATCCAAAGGTTTTAAATCACTATGTTAGTGTGCCTTGGAATCATATACACCACTGTTGTAGAGTAGATATCTTCATATCAGGAGGTACGTGTTCGAGCGACGAATTTCTGCATTTTCAGTCTAAGCGGTGAATTGTTGTTTCCCAATATCTTTGGTGGGATGGCGCTCTGGATTGTTATCCGACCAGTGTTACTGACCACGATTTGTATTGGGGAACAATTAGAGATTTGTTAATTCACTCCGAGTCAAATAAGCTGCACTGATGAGATCTAATAAGATCGAAACAGCTGTATGCAGATTTTGAGTCGGGGTGACTTGACAATTTCTATAATTCACCGTTCGATTGTGAATGCAGATTTTGCGTTGCTGAATACGTATAACTAGCTTCCTTGGAAAGTTGTTTGATAATTTTTTAAATTATTAAAGAATTTTCCTTGTTCACTTTATGTAATGTATGAAATTGACCATGGTCAACTAGTATGTTTTTCATGATTTGATTGCTATATATAGTTAGCTACATATGGAAAAATCCAAATATCAGTTTTAACAAGATATTAAATTTTATCAATCAAGGAGTTTTTGTGTTCAAATTTGAAGTTACATTATTATCGCGGAGAACATCTTTTCTCTATAAAAATTTTCGATATGGTCAGAACTGAAGGTACTTTACTCTTTATCAAAAATAGTTTTGTTTTTGAGATACCTTGTATATGAGTGATAAAATCAAATATCTTATAGATAAATTTAAGGTTTCTGAACTTTTGAATTTTTATAAAGAATACAATTTTTTGATAAAAAAAATTAAAAAAATTTTATATATATATATATAGGAGTATTCTCATTTCGTTCCTAATTGAAATGCAAAATGAATGATTATAATAATAGCATATTAATGTTAAGAAGAAGTTTTTCTCTATTAGAAAATTTGTATTCCGTTGATTTAGTTTATTCATTCATTTCTTCCATGTGAAACTAATTTCCTCATTATTCGTCCTCACACCAGATAGTAGTAAATTACAGAAAATGAGCAGATATAAATAAAAACCGGAATCGAAATGCGTCGCGATGGTTCCGACCCCGATGGTCCTAGGTACCACATTCTTTCCGTTGGTATTGGTAGCACTTTACCGCACAAAGAAGTAAATTCGGTATTTTTAATTCCGCCTTCACATTCCGACGCTATTTCTGACGCATCTTTGGCCATTTTGTAGATCGGCGTGGTCAACTGGTTTCCTGTAGGTCCGTAGTTGCAAATCAGTTGACTCCTATTGAGGAAACGATTGTATGCTATCACAGAGCAGCCGATTAGGTTTGATTTTGCCCACACCAGTTGTGTAAAATGTCCCCTCCTCTTGCTATCGTTCGGCCATTGGTTGCTATCATATGCCAATAACCACGTGGCGTCTGTGAAATATTGAATTTCATCGAACCATGCAGGTATGCTTTCGGCGGTTACGTTCGCGTTCTCGCCGTAAAATATATTTTGGCCGCTCATCCACCTGAAAAACAAACTCGTGAACAGCTGAGCACCATCAAGGTCGTATATTTCGCACGAAATGCAGAATTTATTTCATTGAAAGAAAAATTCGCGCAGTGCACCGTGGTTGAGGAAAAAAGTTGATCCCTACGACCACCAAATCTTACGAGAAGCTGAGAGAAAAGAAAAGTAACCTTCTGTGCAACCTCAATTTCCTGATAAGTTGTCGCAACAAAAAGCTACGCCCAACTTCCAATAAATTATCTTATCACACAAACTTCAGGAGAAGGAGAACACAAGCCATACTGGACAGAGCTAGCGCCGCCCTACTAATAGAGCAAATAAGAAGAACTCGCCATGAAATAAGTGATGTAAAAAAACAACTTCACAGACTTCACCTCAACATTAGCAACCATATTCATAACATCCTATGGGATCGTATTGATCTCCTAACACACTGGCGCACAGAAACAGAAAGACATTTGACGTCGTACAAGCTACAAGGAAAACTTAATAATCTCCAGGCAAACTTCAAGAAACAACCGCAAAGACAGCCACACGGTATACAACATATCAGATTACCAGCTCTCTGCAAGTGAAATAAGCGTGCTAAGTACAGGATTTAACTATGCAGTTGCCCCAAGCAGAACACTCGTCAAAGAGATCATCTCGAAGGTCGAAACAAGCATATCAGTTTTGAATGAACAAACAGAGGAGCAAGTACGGCAAGATGTCACAATAATTTTAAGATCATCCAAACCACCTCAACCTAACCTAACCAACCAGGAGAAAAAAACTCTTAAAAAACTCAACGAGGACGAGAAAATCACGATCTTACCAGCTGACAAGGGAAACGCCACTGTCGTCATGAACTCGGAGAACTATAACATCAAAATACAACAACTCTTAGATGATCAGTGCTATAAACCTGTCTCCAGAGATCCCACTAGCTACTTAGAAAAGACAACTAAATCAAAGATCACTGAAACGCCTATTGACGAAGAATTCAAAAGGAAACTCTTACCTAGGGAGAAATCAAGCCGATGCCCCAAATTCTGCGGCCTCCCAAAAATCCACAAAGACGGAGTCCCCCTCCGACCAATCGTTAGTGCCTTCAACTCCTCAACACATCATTTGGAGAAATATCTGGCTAGTATACTACAACCCATAGTGGAAGGAGCAGATTCCTATGTAAAAAACTCTGAGCACTTTACTCAGCTGCTGGACTGTCTTACCATGGATCAACAAGACATCATCGCCAGTTTTGACGTCAAATCGCTATATCCAAGTATACCAGTGGAAGAAGCATTTCAATAAATAGCAGCGAACAAGAAGCTCCCAACGCATATTATAGAGCTGTTGAAACATTGCTTAAATAACACCTATTTCACGTACGATGGACAAATGTACCGATAATATATATATATATATATATATATATATATATATATATATATTATATATATATAAATATATATATATATATATATATATATATATATATATATATATATATATATATATATATATATATATATATATATATATATAATATATATATTAATATTATATATATATATATATATATATATATATATATATATATATATATATATATATATATATATATATATATATATATATATATATATATATATTGAACGGTATATGAAACCACAAAACCGAGTTTTTAAGAATTTTAGAACTAGGTAAGATGGTTGAAAAATCCTACGTGAATGGAGTTGATGTGAAATCAGTGGCCTTTGGATATTTTAAATTTTTCATTAAATCAATTACGTTTTGTACATATGTAGGCCAAGCTACAGAGATTTTTTCATGTAAAAAGTGTTAGAAGAAAACCAGCTCCGCCATTGTGTGTAAAATAGTTCTACATGATATAGTGATATGTTTTTCACTCGACTTTATTATTTATGTCTTTGTTTTCAACAATTTTATGCAAAAAATCGCATTAGTTTTTTGCTTATAAAATTGAAATTATTAGTTAAATCGTGATGGTGTCAATAGACTTATTGTAGAAAATGAAAAGACGAAAAAAATGAGAGGTCGGACGACTCGATCAGACCCTTAGTTTAAGGGAAAATTGGAAAAAACCGTCCAAAATGCAGTTTTTTCAAAAGTTCATAACTCGGTTATTTTTTGAGTTGTAGCGTAGATCCTCCGGCCAGTATTAGCTATTGATATGAACTTCATTTGTGCGAAGAGCAAGAACTGTCCGATGCATAGTTTTTGATCTGTGGCCATTTGATTATGTTACTATGCAATTTTCCAGCAGACCTGAATACGACAGGTATGGTCCGATTTCAATTTACTAAAAAGATTTTGAAGTTGTAGAATTCTCATAGTTCAAAATGTTCATCTTGGTTTTCCATAAAAACGCTGAGAAATATTTTAAAAATAAAGCTGAACATGACGAAAAACGGCCGAGCGCGTGAGAGTAGTTGAAGAGTGGGGGTAGAGCAGCAGGAAAGGAGAAGTATGACATTCGAAAGCGTCGGCATTTTGAACGTGACAGTAGTTTCTAAATGTTGTCAGATAATAATTGTAAACCCCCACTCTTCAACTACTCTCACGCGCTCGACCGTTTTTTGTCATGTTCAGCTTTATTTTTAACATATTTCTCAGCGTTTTTATGAAAAACCAAGACGAACAAAATCTTTTTAGTAAATTGAAAACAGACCATATCTGTCGCATTCAGGTCTGCTGGAAAATTGCATAGTAACATAATCAAATGGCCACAGATCAAAAACTATGCATCGGACAGTTATTGCTCTTCGCACAAATGAAGTTCATATCAATAGCTAATACTGGCCGCTACAATCAATCTACGCTACAACTCAATGATCTACGCTACAACTCAAAAAATAACCGAGTTATGATTTTTTGAAAAAACTGCATTTTGGACGGTTTTTTCCAATTTTCCCTTAGACTAAGGAACTGATCGAGTCGTCCGACCTCTCATTTTTTTCGTCTTTTCATTTTCTACAATAAGTCCATTGACATCATCACGATTACTCTGATAGTTTCAATTTTATAAGCAAAAAACGCGATTTTTTGCATAAAATTGTTAATAACAAAGACATAAATAATAAAGTCGAGTGAAAAACATATCACTATATCATGTGGAACTATTTTACACACAATGGCGGAGCTGGTTTTCTTCTAACACTTTTTGCACGAAATGCTCACTGTAAATCTCTGTAGCTTGGCCTAATGAAGAATATAGCATTTTGCTTTATATATGTGCAGTTTTAATAAAATTGCAATTTGTGCAGATTATAAATCTTCGTATTCCATTGCTATTTATATTGAATGAGACAAAAAATATAATATTCTTTGTTAAAATTACGTATGGAGAAGATTATTATTTTGAAATGCATCTATTTGCTTTTTTTCTTTAAAAATTTCAGATAATTAATTTATTTTATAAGTTAAGTTTGCAAAAGTATCAATACTTTTCATATTTGGTAAATCTTCATTTTGACTGAGCATCACGATATCCAAATGAGAACGATCTTAACTTTTACCATTAAAAAAAGAATACCACAACAGCGAAAGTAAACTTAAAAATCATCTAATTGAGAACCACTCATTTAGCTCAGACTTTGAAATATTGAATTGGTAGAATGAGGTTTTGACATTCAATTTCCAAAAATCTTTACAAATCAATAAATTGAGGTTTTGTTTTCAATGGTCAGATTGAATTTTGCTGATGATGGAGTGATTTCGAAACATTGGTCTATTTGACTATTGGGATCTGACATTCCAGCTGGAGCACTCTGGCGGCCAGATAGATGAAGTTTTTATTTCCAACGTTAATATATGCACTTGAATGTACAAGCTTCTGATTTCTTACAAATTACGGAGCAAAAGGTGCAAGATATAAAGAGCCTATTCTGCAGAATAAAATCATCCAGTCTGAGAGTTGTTATTAAAAGGCATATACAAATGCAAGTGTTTTCTTTTATAGGTCACCGAAGCCAAACAAATATTCTGTTGAGAGAGAAAATCATTGTGGAGAAAAGAGAAATATTGAAACAATAGTTAATAATAACAATTTACACATTTATTAAAAGAAATAACGCATGACGCACGTTAAGGTGGAACTTCACCTTCTTGAGATGCTAATGGCAAACTCTGAAGAAGGTGAAGTTCCACCGAAACGTGCGTCATGCGTTATTTCTTTTAATAAATGTGTAAATTGTTATTATTAACCATTGTTTTAGTATGTTTATTAATTTACACCAAGTATCGGCCCAATCAATCGAAAATTAGAAAAGAAAGAGATTGATTTCTTGAAGTTATCGAAAATCAATCTGAAGAGAAATCACACAACTCCGATAATGACGGTGTGTTATATGCATTTGAAAAAAATTACATTCTTCCATGTAATTACCTCCTATGATTGAAATTTAGGTTAGTTTTCTTTCTTACTGGAAATTCAAGATGCTGCAGCCATCAGTTTTGAAGAAACATGACGTTCGTACATGTAATCTTCCAAAAGCTTGTGATAAGGAAAAGATTTCGAAAGCATACCGAGCATGTTGAGAAAGAAGAATTAATAGGGACTTCAAATCTGATACTTCGACTACTCAAAATACACCGCTCAAAAAAATTAGAGGAACACTTTTGGATAACCCTGTAACTTTTTCGCTTGTTGTTATTAACAAATGGAAATTATATTTTCATAATTGATTTGAATTTTATTTTAGTGATTTGTTAAAAAAGAAACGTAATTATGCTCATTTTTTCGAGATAAGTTCAATATTTCACAGCAAGTACAAAAAATAGAGTGATTATAAAAATATTCCTATTTAGGATTTATCTTGTGGCAGGCTTAGAGAGCTTCAATGAGCAACGGCATGACAGTTTGTAGTTGTTGAATTAATTATCTGTCAAAATGAGAAATCTTAGCGAGATAGAAGTCGCTCGTCCTATAGCTTCAATTGAAAATGGTGTTAAAATTCGACAAGTAGCAAGAAATTTTAATCGCAGTCCGTCAGTCATTAAACGTGTGTACGATCGCTATAGAGAGACGGGACTATATAAAAGACGAACCGGACAAGGTCGAAAGCGAAAAACTACTCAAATTCAGGATCGATATTTAGTACTTTCTTCTTTGCGGAAACGGATAGCGACAGCAAAAGATGTTGAAATTACACTTAGGATGGCTTTCAGGTAACCATTTCTGACCAGACTGTTAGAAACAGGTTACGGGAAGCACATTTAAAACCAAGAAGGCCGGTGAGAAAACCTGTTCTAACACATCATAAAATTATGTGATTAGACTTTGCTCGTCATCATTTGAGATGGCAACTCCGACAATGGAGACCAGTACTGTTTACAGACAAGATTCCGTCTCACTCGTTGTAATGGCCGGGTACGTGTGTATAGACGCCATAATGAACGATACTCTGCTGCTGCTATACAAGAAGTATCCAGATTTGGAGATGGTTCGGTAATGGTCTGGGGTGGAATAAGTTTGGAGGAAAAAACCGATCTCGTAGTGATACCAGGAAGTCTTACAGCTGCAAGATATATGGATATCATTCTGTCAGATCACGTTATTCCTGCAGCATATGGTATAGGTCCTGATTTTCTTTTTATGCATGATAATGCAAGGCCTCATACTGCTGCGATTACTATAGATTTTCTTAACGAGCATGAAATTCGTAAAATGGATTGGCCAGCGATAAGCCCTGACCTTAATCCAATTGAACACTTATGGGATATATTCGATAGACGTATTCGACATCGTCCAAATCCTCCTCAAACCCTTCAGCAACTAACAGAAGCCCTGGTCGCAGAGTGGGACAGTATACCACAGGAAGACATTCGAAGGCTCGTGAGGAGTATGCCAAGAAGATGCCAAGAAGTAATTCATGCTGCTGGAGGGCACACGCGATACTGAAGCCCATTGGGTGTGAGATAGCGGAACATTAGTATTGAAAAATCTCTTCAATTCATTTTGTTATTCGCACTTTTTAAATTATTAATCTTAATTTACGAATGAAGAATTAGTTTAAGGTTCTACAAATCGATGCAAATATGTGTCTTTAAGAATATAAATGTTCATCTGTATATAACTATCACTTCATAAGTTACAAGGTTATTCAAAAGTGTTCCTCTAATTTTTTTGAGCAGTGTATTAAAATATCAAACCACCCAGGATTCAACCAAGATGTTTACACAAAATTTGTCCAATCCCTATTGCATAGGAAAAGTCTTTCGTTGGTAGTTTTAAATGTAGGATTGAAGGTGATATCACAATGTGTTTACACTTTCCATCGAGCCCAGCAGCACATGAACAAGTGCAGAATAACATTTCTCTTAATTCTGAAAACTCTCCATTAACATCATGAGATTTTTCTCTGAAATGAGAATTAGATAGACAAAAATTAGTAAAGTGGACGATACCAGGCCTCGGCTTCTCTTAATTTTTCATATCACAATGTGTTTACACTTTCTATCGAGCCCAGCAGCACATGAACAAGTGCAGAATAACATTAAATTTCTCTTAATTCTGAAAACTCTCCATTAACATCATGAGATTTTTCTCTGAAGTGAGAATTAGATAGACAAAAATTAGTAAAGTGGACGATACCAGGCCTCGGCTTCTCTTAATTTTTCATATCACAATGTGTTTACACTTTCTATCGAGCCCAGCAGCACATGAACAAGTGCAGAATAACATTAAATTTCTCTTAATTCTGAAAACTCTCCATTAACATCATGAGATTTTTCTCTGAAGTGAGAATTAGATAGACAAAAATTAGTAAAGTGGACGATACCAGGCCTCGGCTTCTCTTAATTTTTCATATCACAATGTGTTTACACTTTCTATCGAGCCCAGCAGCACATGAACAAGTGCAGAATAACATTAAATTTCTCTTAATTCTGAAAACTCTCCATTAACATCATGAGATTTTTCTCTGAAGTGAGAATTAGATAGACAAAAATTAGTAAAGTGGACGATACCAGGCCTCGGCTTCTCTTAATTTTTCATATCACAATGTGTTTACACTTTCTATCGAGCCCAGCAGCACATGAACAAGTGCAGAATAACATTAAATTTCTCTTAATTCTGAAAACTCTCCATTAACATCATAAGATTTTTCTCTGAAGTGAGAATTAGATAGACAAAAATTAGTAAAGTGGACGATACCAGGCCTCGGCTTCTCTTAATTTTTCATATCACAATGTGTTTACACTTTCCATCGAGCCCAGCAGCACATGTACAAGTGCAGAATAACATTAAATTTCTCTTAATTCTGAAAACTCTCCATTAAAATCATGAGATTTTTCTCTGAAGTGAGAATTAGATAGACAAAAATTAGTAAAGTGGACGATACCAGGCCTCGGCTTCTCTTAATTTTTCATATCACAATGTGTTTACACTTTCCATCGAGCCTAGCAGCACATGAACAAGTGCAGAATAACATTAAATTTCTCTTAATTCTGAAAACTCTCCATTAACATCATGAGATTTTTCTCTGAAGTGAGAATTAGATAGACAAAAATTAGTAAAGTGGACGATACCAGGCCTCGGCTTCTCTTAATTTTTCATATCACAATGTGTTTACACTTTCCATCGAGCCCAGCAGCACATGAACAAGTGCAGAATAACATTAAATTTCTCTTAATTCTGAAAACTCTCCATTAACATCATGAGATTTTTCTCTGAAGTGAGAATTAGATAGACAAAAATTAGTAAAGTGGACGATACCAGGCCTCGGCTTCTCTTAATTTTTCACACATTGTATGATGAATTTGCATTTTTCCAAACTATCACGTTCTTTGTATTACGTCTGAAGTCACTTTTCAACTGCATATAGCTTCACATTTTCACTTGAAACTGTCATTGTTACGACAAACTCAAAAAACCTTTAGTATAACCAGTGTTCAAAGTTGGTGCTCTATGTCAGATCCCAATACCTGTAGTACAAGATTTTAATTGACTTTTATTAGTGAGTACTAGCCTGGATCGTTTACAAATAATCAGTTGAATTCTAGCTTATATTTACCTTTCAGTGTTTTTACAATGATCATGTTGGAGCTTGATGCATGCATTATTTCAACAAGACGCTATATATTCCAGTTCCATGTCATAAGAAACTGCATTCATATCTTTCGCACCAGTGTTACCATACGGTCCTTTTACTTTTCCACTGGCTAAGTCATTCCTCAATATGTTATGGGCACGTACCATATGTTCTCTGAATGCTACAGTCGAATCTATGACAACACAGGGCTCTACGGGACCACACTGATTTTTTCTTTTACAGACAGTATGATTACCATGCCAGCATTTTATTGAACAATAGTCTGATGAAGGTCCACCAGACGAAGCTAATGGAAGCATTCCAAAAGTCATAATAAGCAAAACTAGTAACATAATTTTCAGTCTAAAGTGACATAAAGTGTGACGCAAGAAAAAAAAAATTCAATCAATTAGCCTACTTTTACTGTTGAGATATTAGTTTATATATATTTTTATTTTTCACTTGTATATTATATGTTTATTTCACCTTGGATACGGTTGCTATAAACACACTCATGATGCCCTAGGCCATTACGCCCGCATTTGCGGGCATAATGGATTTAAAATGCCCGCTTATTGTACTAGGAGAAATGAAGCAAATTTCATTGATTAAATACTTCATAATCCTTATCGTATCCAACTCTGGATTTCTCCGGCAATTAATTATTCGCAGCTTTGGCTGCAGTTTCTATGATATTCTTGGGTAAATTCATTTTCATTTTCATTATTTCTATAAGACTACACAAAGAAAGCAGCATGACATTCACTGAATATGATGACAAAAATATTCACAAACGTCAAACTATCAACAAATGACATGACTACTATGAGAAGGAAAATGGATAGGAGCAATGAAACGATTTTAAAATCGCTTTTTCATCCTCGGGCCAGAGGCCCTCCGGCCGAATGTTTCCCTCAGGGCATAAGGATCTATATAACGCACTTGGTACATAAATAACTATTCTTAATTTAAATTAATTGGCTTTGATCATAGTTATTAGCAAGAAAAAAGACTGTGAAATTATAACTCCAAGGTGTTCGTCATGTCAATTTGATAAACAACTGAGACACAGGTAATCCACGATGACTATTTCATACTGCTAATTTAATGCATTGTATGTAAAAGTGATAGCTCAGAGAATTGTTTGTTGTCGAATTTTCGTATCCTGCCGAAAATTATGTATTGATGAAAGAAGAAAAGAAAAAGGAAAAATACACAGATTTTATGTTCGAGCTGATAGTAGGGGAGCCCAAGCGGGGATTTTGGGATTTACTCGAGCGCGGCAGAATAACATATTGGGGGAAACCTTGCACCCTGTTGAGTATCCTCACCATACATGAACCCTCAATATGGGGGCGTTCATCTAGGGCAGCCGATCAGATTAGTAAAAAAAAATCGATCGTTCGACAAACTCTAGCGCGTCAGATTGAGGCAAGGTGAGCTAATTACATGCAGAAGAGTATGCGTTTCACTAATCTGAAGATTCGCACGAGGCATACGGAAATAAGAGACTAAAAAGGTTACAAAAATAAGACGTCACCTTGACATTCTCGAGCACGGTTAAATTTTAATTTTAATTTTGAACGAAATGTCACGATTTTTTTTTGAACATCGGCGATGAGTTTTGGTCTCGTACGGTCACCCCCACCATGCAAACCGGCAGATTAACTTACCTTCGTTATCAGAGACCGTGTGGGGCGAATAAACTATTAATAGCTGACGCGCTCGAGTAAATCTATATAACGATTTTTTTTACATTTTTGAAGATCTGCACACGTCCACAATGATTCTCCGGATAGCGAGGTCAGTTTCCAAAAAAGCCGTGGTAGTGCAAAAAGTAAGTCATTATGTGAAGAATTTTGTCAAAATTTGTGTTTCACAAGTATTTCAACTTCAATTCAAATTAATGTGATCAATAACAACCTAGTTGAGCAAGTCAAAAGAGTTTTTCAAGAAATTTCAATCAGTTAATGTGGTGTGTATTAATTTATTTCATCTGAATGAAAATATGGAAAAATATAGTAAATGGGCACATATAAATCCAAAACGTACATCGCGATGACCCCGACCCCTGGCCTGGCGTCCACATTCTTTCTTTTGGTATTGGTAGCACTTTACCGCACAAAGCGGGATATTCGGTATTTTTAATTCCTTCTTCACATTCCGACGCTATTTCAGATGCATCCTTGGCTAATTTGTAAACCGGATGAGGATCCACGTTTCCTGTCGGTCCGTAATTGCAAATCAGTTGAACCCCTGGTGTATTTTTTTCCTTATCAATATATTTGATCATGGAGCACCCAATTAATTTACTTTCTGCCCAAACTAATTGAGTGAAAAATCCTCTCTGCTTAGCACCATCATTAAAATGAACCACAGCACCCATATTAAAACTGGTTATCCACCCGATGTTTGTCATGTCTTTAATCTCGTCGTACCAACTCATTACAGCAGTTTCGGTTGCATTCTTGCCAAGACCCCACCATATATTTTGGCCAACCATCCACCTGAGAAGAAAAAGAGCGTGAGCAACAGAGCTCCGTCACTATGGTTGTATTATCCCTATATATTTATTTTTTTTCATACAATTCTTAACCTCCTGAGTCAATATTAAGAGGTCGGAGAGATACACGAAGCTTAAATACCTTCAGAAACGCGTGAAATTTTTACATAAAAATTTCAGTAGGGTAGAGCGGGGCTTAAAGGTCCACGGGTATAAAGGTCCACCATACATATCTAAGAAACTAGAGACGTATCGTTTCTTCTACCTATACTAGTGGTCAGAAGAGGTCGCTAGGAGCGTAATGAGACATCGTTGACAAACGAGCGACGACGTTAGTAGGACATGCATGAGTGCGTCTCAAAATTTGAACGTAAGTAAATTTTTTAATTACTATTCTTTTTAGTTCCTGGCAGTGTTATTTCGTTTTCCATGCCTAAACTCCATATATTGGTATAGGTTATTCATTTGTTTTTCACGTTTTATCATTAATATCAAGCTAGATTCAACGGTATTTTTATTATAACCTGTAAAAACACTTTTGCGCGGTTGGGGTAAAAAGTTCCAATGTGGGCTTTTTAGCCCACATTGAATTTTTTCATCCCATAATTAATATATAGGTTATTAAAAACATTTTTGTTTCAGAATGCGTAACTGTAAAAGGAAAACTGATAGAGGCACTAAATCTGTCGAGTTTATGCAACATGCAGCTGATTTAGCTATCAATGAAAATGTATCATGTATGAAGGCAGGCATGTCGTGACTTGAATTGAATAAAACTCCATTATCATTATCAAACGGATGAAGAATGATCCTGACAATTTGAGATTTCGCTATGGTACTCCTAGGCAGATATTTAATAAAGAACAAGAAGCCAGCCTCGCACAATACCTGCTCAAACTTGCAGAAAGTTTTCAAGGGATAGACCCTAAAGAAGGTCGTCACATGGCTTATGACTGTGCCATCAAATATGCAATAAGTGTACCAGAAACGTGGCATTCCAACAAAATGGCTGGTACAGGTTCGTCGATTCCACTTATGTTCATCTTTTCCCGCAAAAATTTCCAAGACCATTTACTCTGTTGTATTTACAAATAAATACAACAGAGTTTGTATTTACTTCGTTTGTAATATATTGTAATATATTGTTATTATAATTGAAAAATTATTTTATTTTTGTGTTTAAAAACATTTGAGAATAAAAATTTGATTTTTGTGTTAAAAACGTTCAATATTTTTTGTTTCTCATAAGATATTGAAGATTTAAAGAAGATAAAATCTTTTTGAAATTGAAATTAGAAACTGGACCTTTTCGCCCCTAGGCTGTTCCTTTTTACCCCTACCACGGGGCAGAAAAAGACAGACGACAAGATCGCGAAAAATTGTGAAATTATATATTTCTCTTATGATAGTTTAACCAGAACTTTGTTTAAACATGGCAGGATAATTGTTTATTCGATTAGTGTTGTATTTATTGATAAAGTAGATTCCGTTTTCACAATATAATTCAAAATAGTCAAATTGGACCTTCAAGCCCCGCCCTACCCTAGTGAGAAAATAAATTTGATACTTCTAAAGAGCACCACCCAAATTCGCGTAAATATTTTCATCCTCCAAACAAAATTTTGAGTGGATGTCGAGATGGGCAATTGTTGAAAAAGCTCAATTCTCCAAAATGAGCTCAATCGAATGGAATTATTATAATAAGGCAGCGCTTTCCAGTAGTTCAAATCTCTACCTCAAATCGGACAGTGTTTGGGGTGCATAAATCCTCAAAAAAAACTTCTCTTTTTAGCTCCCTGCACACTCGCAAAAGCTCTAGAATACTGAACTTAGGATTTGTCGATCACCACATATTTGTGTCATGCACCTGCTCGCCACTATCTTTTCCAAATTTTGAACAAATTTTCTCAAATTTGATGGTTCGGTTGTACCTCAGAAAGAACCCCAGATATCAAAATTGAGCAGCCGAAATACAAATATGTACCAGGAAAGATACAAAATATATATATATATATATATATATATATATATATATATATATATATATATACAGGGTGTTCTACAAGCTCTATGACAAACTTTGACAGAAGGTACGTTGCTTGATTTTGAACATATTTTTTTCAATAAACATGTGTCCGATTCGTTTTTGTTTAGAAGTTACAAGCATTTAAACTTTATTAACAATTAATAATAAAAATTCAAATTAAAAGATAATCACAAAACTAAAGACTATAAAAAATGTCCATTCAGCTTGAATGCAAGCCTCACATCGACGAACTGAAGATTCGGTCATTCGAAGAATGATATTTGGATCATTTCTTATTTGGCTAGCTGCATACCCATATACAAATACAATATCTGCATATTCCTCAGTAGAGAATAAATGCCTACGTTTTTTATTGAAGCAGGTGTATATTTTATAAGTGTGCATTGTTTAACGTGCTAAGTGACTTTCTGTCACTTACTGGTTGACTGAAAAAATTACGATTCTTCAAATGCTTGTAACTTCTAAACAAAAACGAATCGGACCCATGTTTATTAAAAACAAAATGTTTAAAATCAAGTGACCTACCATCTGTCAAAGTTTGTCATAGAGCTTGTAGAACACCCTGTATATATATATATGTATATATATATATATATATATATATATATATATATATATATTTTATATATATATATATATATATATATATATATATATATATATATATATATATATATATATATATATATATATATATATATATATATATATATATATATATATATATATATATATATATATACAGGGTGAGTCATTGATATGGGAAAGCTTGATTGCACCTACACCGTTAATGATATCGAAACGAACCAAACGGTTCTGCAAATGGGAGGTCAGAGTGCAGTTCGTAAAATTATTTTGTCCTTTACAGGGTGTACCATTTTTACGGAGCAAATTTTAAGATCCTTTTTTTAAATGGCATTCTATGAATTTTTACACATATTTGAATTTGTCGTTTATTGAGATTTGTAAATTCGTTAAGTTTTTGCAAATCGCTTCAGCCGTTCAGAAGTTATTCAATTTTTTCTGAAAATTAATGCCTTTGCAGGCATTTTTTAAAAAAATCGCAGGGCACTTGTTTTTTTGAATATCAAGTTGTTGTTTGGGCTGTATCTAAGTAATTGTTCTGGGTACCTTTTGACGAAGAGATAATCTATTTTAATTGTGACATTACCTTTCTGTAACACATTGATTTTGGTACACTTTGAAAGGCCATATCTTGATTTTTTCAAATGGCACTCTATTTATTTGATTACTTAGTCGCATTGAACATGCCATTCTTCATCTTTTCTATTTTCACGTTTTTTTCCAAAAATTGATGGTTCAGAAGATAATTCACATTTTCCAAAAAATCAACACATTTTTTCATCTTTTAAACGAGTGACATGAAAAACAGTTAATTCTGATAACAGACTTTTACTTGTTCATTGTTGTTATCTATGGCCTTCTATTGATTTATGCATTCAATTTCAGAAAATTGTCTTTTATTTGCGCGTTTCTGAGAAAAAGTTTATAGTATCATATATTTTTGAAAAGGTAAAAAAAAGACAAATTTTATAGTCGTAAATATACAGGGTATTCCATTCAAAAAAACATAAGTTTGCTTTATAACTCAAAAATAGTAAACATGTAACGAAAATTATCTACACCGATGCATTCTACGGAAAAAAATCTATAAGAATGTTATATTACTTTTTCGATAAGATGAAGGATAACGGCGATACGACGGGGATCCCAAAATGCAACATTTTCAAAAATGCCATGTATCTTAAAAACTAAGAGTTATTAAAATTATGTTGACGGCATCTTCCGTTTTTCGAAAAAGTAGCACAGTGTCGCGAAAACCGCAACCCTCTATCTTCAAAAATAACGGAGATACCATTCAAAAGTACCCAAAATGGGATACCCTGTACTAAGCTTCTATAATTTGATTTCAGTAATGTCTCATCAAACTTTGAAATTGACACCCGCAGCAGTTATGTTGACGTCTGTTATCAGAATTTATTGCTTTTCATGTCACTCGTTTAAAAGATGAAATAATGTGTTGATTTTTTTGAAAATGTGGATTATCTTCTAAACCATCAACTTGTGGAAAAAACATGAATATAGAAAAGATGAAGAATGACATGTTCAATGCGACTAAGTAATCAAATAAATAGAGTGCCATTTGGAAAAATCAAGATATGGCCTTTCAAAGTGTACCAAAATCAATGTGTCACAGTGAGGTAATGTCACAATTAAAATAGATTATCTCTCCGTCAAAAGATACCCAGAACAATTACTTTGATACAGCCCAAATAACAACTTTATATTCAAAAAAACAAGTGCCCTGCGATTTTAAAAAAAATGCCTGCAAAGGCATTAATTTTCAGAAAAAATTGAATAACTTCTGAACGGCTGAAGCGATTTGCAAAAACTTAACGAATTTACAAATCTCAATAAAGGACAAATTCAAATATGTATAAAAATTTATAGAATGCCATTTAAAAAAAGGATCTTAAAATTTGCTCCGTAAAAATGGTACACCCTGTAAAGGACAAAATAATTTTACAAACTGCACTCTGACCTCCCATTTGCAGAACCGTTTGGTTCGTTTCGATATCATTAACGGTGTAGGTGCAATCAAGCTTTCCCATATCAATGACTCACCCTGTATATACATATATATATATATATATATATATATATATATATATATATATATATATATATATATATATATATATATATATATATATATATATATATATATATATATATATATATATATATATATATATATATATTATGGAAAAAAGTAATTCCGTAATATAAAACTGAAATTAAGTTATTGGCGAAAACGGCTCGAAGTGCTAGGAATTTCTAAACAAGACAACTAAAAAATACAAAAAATTTACAATAAATCACCATCCACTGACGATATGGGACTCCGACTCACATAAAATGAGATAACCGATACTAGGCTACACATTACCCTCAGAATCTCACTACCATAACTATAAGTGGTAATTGCTTGAAAAAAAAACAAATTTGAATCAATCAACACAACTTAAACACCTACAATATCTGAACATGAAATATAAATACATCTAAATACAAAAATCAAGAATTTCAAGAAACGGATCTGTCAATCAGCTGACTCAACATATTATTAAATTACTTCTTCGGCTGACAATCATAAAGAAAAATTATGACAACCCAGAGACTGGGCACAGAAACACCGAACGATACTAAAAAACCAAACAACTACACTTTCACACTGTCCATACCCACTACACTACTTTCTTCTCAGATCATTTTGTTATACTCTTGTCTTGAGCTCCTTTCTTCCTATCTCGTAATTCGACCAGAAAAGAGTAAATGTAACTCACATTGGCAACATCACTCCTTTGGTTCACAACATTGTCATGGTACTGTTTACTAACGTTAAGTATCCGTTCGAAACTGACATGAGAAGTGATTTTGTGTATTCTATGCTATGTTCAGGATGTGATCTGAACTACATAGGTCAAACGTCACAACAACTGAAGAAACGTATTAGCCAACACAAAAGCTACATAAAGAATGTCATAATTTTTCTCTATGATTTTAAGCTGGAAAATTTTTTAAAAATCAATAGGCAGATTGCCTAAATGGCCTTGACCTGTGTCATCAGCCAACAATTTTTTTTATATTAATTCTACTTGGAATCATAAAGGTACACCACTGCTGTAGAGTAGATATCTTCATATCAGGAGGTACGTGTTTAAGCGACGAATTTCTGCATTTTCAGTCTAAGCGGTGAATTATTGTTTTCCAATATCTTTGGTAGGATGGCGCTCTGGATTGTTATCCAGACAGTGTTACTGACCACGATTTGTATTGGGGAACAATCAGAAATTTGTTAATTCACTTCGAGTCAAATAAGCTGCACTGATGATATCTAATGAGATCGAAACAGCTGTATGCAGATTTTGAGTCGGGGTGACTTGACAATTTCTATAATTCACCGTTCGATTGTGAATGCAGATTTTGCATTGCTGAATACGTATAACCAGCTTCCTTGGGAAGTTGCTTGATTATTTTTTAAATTATTAAAGAATTTTCCTTGTTCACTTTATGTCATGTATGAAATTGACCATGGTCGACAAGTATGTTTTTCATGATTTGATAATTACCTACTACAATTTCTCAATTTTTTACAATTTTGAAAATAATAGTGTAAATATACTAAAAAATAGCATTTTTCAAAAAAATGAAAAATGGTAGTTCTAACCTTGGTTCTGTTGAGAATTTTGGGATTTTTTCTGAGAAAATCCCTCGAAGACATGCATAGGTCGAGCTTACAGTTGTGCACGCTTCGGTTTTCAGAGGTTCAACACTCATTTGATTCACTTGGACGAAAATAAACAATTCAGTTTTCTGAGAAAACCTAATGTTAGTTAGTTTATGTGCTATTGGACCAACTTAAAAAATCAAACCGAAAGTAACTCATTCAAATTTCTTTTTTATAAGCTTCGATAATAATGAAATTTTTCTCCAACTTTTACCGTTCTCGAGATAGTTAGATCACGTGACCGACCTGAAGGTCATAGGTCATCGGACTTTTCGACTTTAAGCGTATATCGACAAAACTGGCTCAGAATCTGGCAAGAGCTAAGCTGTATCTCTTACCGTTCTTCCACTGAAGCATGCGTACAGACGGACAGACAGACAGATAAAGCCGTTGTTAGAAACTTCCATTCTAACGTTTGGAAGTCTAAAAGCTATAGTTATAAAAAAATGTTGTTCCAATTGAAATAATGTAAGAATTTAAAACAAAATTTTGGTTATTGATTTTCACTAAATTTCGATATACATAACAATTGTTTCGCCAATCACAGTGGCTTTTTCATTCGAGTAATTCAAACTTAGTATTAGTTTGAACTACTCATGTTAAGAAGCCATGTTTGGCGGAACAATTGAAATGCCAGCCACTCACTATCAGGTACACTTGACAGGTACGCCTGAACAGTTTCGCCTTCCAGGTGTACCTGATACCTGTGGAATACACACACGCTTCATGTATACTTAAAAAGTTTGTCTGGTCATCATGAATTCTCCACGAGATGACCGGCTCTTCTTCTCCTTATTTTTCCCAATTTTGCGTAACGTCAGAGCAGACGGAAGAAACGCAAATGGTGCAAAGGTTGCAGAGAAGTGTCTCAAATATTCAACTAGAATTTCACCACAATCTGTTGATTTTCCTTTCAACTATAGTTTCGTTTGCATAATAATATATTTCCTTCAATTTATCCACTTAATTCTTGTATGAAGCATCTCTCTCATCTCTATTGTGAGGATCAATATCTTTTACTTTTCACAAGCAAGGTTCACTCTTATAAATTTCAATGAAAACACAAAGAACTTCATCATTCCTTTGCGACATTTTCAGTGTATTCGAAATGATTGTTTTATTTGGCAATGAAATCAAAATGATTACAACAGTAAACTGAATCAGAATAACAAAGTTTTAACCGAAAAATTTGAAATGTCGACGCCAAAATATTGTTGACAATTGAGACCTTTTCAGGTACACCTGAGGAATCCACCACAAAAACATCAAGTCTACTCGCTTGTCAGGCAGAACTGATCGAATTTTCATCGGAAATTCGGTCGCTGAATGCGACCTGACAACCTGGTCGCCTGAAAGGCTAGTGATTCCTGCCACATACTATCAGGTCCACCCTTGAATTTAGATCAAGGGTCTTAAACAAAAGTATTGTTTAAGGAATTTGTATTTTATTGCAGACACTTTAAATGTATTAGGTACATGTATTTGATGTTACCTGATGTTAATGCATTTAAATTGAAGGGGTGTGTTGAATGTGAAAACTGTTATAGTCCAGGAGCCCACTGTCCGAAAGTCTACGTCATCAAAGATCCTGTTCATTCCTAATTAATTTGAAAGGATATATACCGAAGAATATTAAACCGTTGGTCTGCCTAAGGTCATCCTAGCGGGTCATAGTTAATGAACGTAATTTATTTGGCAAAAACTGGTACGTCACCTACGTAACAAAACATCCGGCTGAATTTTAAATACTCTATAGATAAATATCAGTTATTTGAAACTGTCTTGGTTTGCCAAGCTTCACCCTGGCGAAAGTGCTCGGCAGACTACCCTAAAGCGGTGACAACTACTGTAGAATTGGTTCGTCACAGTCATTCCAGATCATACATTGACAAGAAAGAATGTATGTAATGAAACATTACCTCCGCTCGTCAGTATATAAGCCGTAAATCGCGAAAGAATGAAATTTTTTTGTTTTATGTTGACTGTGATTTGTTTACAAAAAAAACATATAAAGGTTACTCTTTGGATGTACCTGGCTTACCAATTTACCACCAAAAATCAAGTATATCAATGTCGTGTCGTCAAGACATTTGCTTTGATGAAGTTATATATAATGCTGCATAGGTTACATTTGGGTTGATTCTTTTCAGTGAAGGACCGTGTCATATTCGACTTTTTTTTGTTATCAGGCGCAACAATAAATAAAGGAGATGGTTCGACACGTGAACATATGATGTACAATAGACCATGAGAAAAATATGCATTTTCTAAAATGAGATAATCAACACTCAACAACTGGCCTTGTGATCTGTTAATCGTCATGGTGAATGCAAGACGAATCAGAAATTGAATTCGTTTAACCTCAAAGGGCATATCGGTTGAGATCATCGAAATCCTCGAAATGAAAACTTTCTCACCTTTAAATCTTCCTTAGAGTGTCGTCATGTGAATAACATTGATCATCAGTTACCTTATCACCAAACGCGTTCCATTGCATATGTTTGGTTGGTTTAGATTTCGCATTGTGATGACTACCGAGCCAACCTTTAGTTGTAAATTGTGCGGTGGTGAGCCAGACACATCCAAAGAGTAACCTTTATATGCTTTTTTAAAACAAATCACAGTCAACATAAAACAAACAGAACTCACTGTTTCGCGATTTACAGCTTATGTACTGACAAGCAGCGGTAATGTTTCATTACATAATATATTCTTTCTTGTCAATCTATGATCTGGAATGACTGGGACGAACCAATTTGACAGTAGTTGTCACCGCTTTAGGGTGGTCTGCCGAGCACTTCCGCCAGGGTGAAGCTTGGCAGACCAAGACAGTTTCAAATAACTGATATTTATCTAAAGTATGTTTAAATTTCAGCAGGATGTTTTGTTACGTAGGTGACGTACTAGTTTTTGCCAAATAAATTACGTTCATGAACTATGACCCGCCAGGATGAGCTTAGGCAGACCAATGGTTTAATATTCTTCGGTATATATCCTTACAAATAATTAGGAATGAACCGGATGTTTTAGGACGTAGACTTTCGGAAAGTGGGCTCCGGGACTATTATTTTATGATTAGCCATAGAAATTATAATATAGGAATGTTAGTTGGCGTAATATTATTGTGTCAGTTTCGTTTGTTAATGTTTTCTACTTCAATCATAATTTCAATATATCCTTAAATAAAACGCTTCAGCAAATTTATTTTATCATTGAACTTTAACACCACCTACTTTTTTTTTTCGACTATCTGAAAATACAAGCATTTTTGTTGAACAAATCGTTCGACACTCGTTATTTATCCGACGCTTTCGATTAACGCCCACGCGATTGGGCCGCCGGTACCAGCGCTATGACCATCATTTTCCTTTTTGCCTTTACGTAATTAGACCCCTGAAGAACCGCCATACTGGTACAAATGACCTAATATTTTGTGTCACCATCTCCCGGTCTATAATTGACTAGTAGAATTTACCTTAGTTCGTTTAAAAACATTTAGATTGATTTCTGCAAAAGTTTACCTTGCGGATGCTCTACATTCATCATGTGCATTCACTTTGCACTCATTATTCCAACAAGCCGCTAAATATTCCAGTTCCATGTCATAAGAAATTGCATTCATATTTTTGGCACCAGTGTTACCATACGATTTATCTTCGCCACTGGCTATTTTGTTCCTGTATACGTTATGTTGACGTACCATCTCAGTTCTGAATGCTACAGTCGATTCAATGACCGTACATGGAGCAACAGGACCACACTGATTTTTTCTTCTACATACAGTGTGTTTTCGCCACTGGCAATCCACTTTACAATAGTCTGTAGGACTAGATGAAGCCACTAGGAGCGTTCCGAAATTCGCAATAAGCAAAACTATTGGAATTATATTCAAACTAATTAATACACGACTAAACATTTTTTGTTGAATGACATAAAGTGAAACTCAAAAATAAATCTCTCATCACTCAGCCTACTTTTGCTGGTACGACTGAAATATTATTCTATGAATTTTAAATGTAGGAGAAATTAAATTCAGTGAACATGGAAGGGCATAGAGTAGGATAACACTTACAATGTGATGAAATAAACGATAAAAAATATTGTTCCTAACTCGTGCGGAAAGTCTTCTTCCGCACTCAACTGCTTACCCGAACTCCGCTAACGGCAGTTTCGTGCAGGAAAATATCTCTTTCCGCACTTGTTAGGAAAAAAACTATTTCTACAAGCGCTTATACGAGATCGATTAGATTTCAACACACAGATCAAATTTGATTTGAATGACAAACGTAATTCTACATGTTTGTCGTTACCATCGTACTCTCATCGTTGACGTTCGGTGCATAGAGACTACAAGCTTATGAAATAAATCTAAACTGAAATATTCGTAAATTATTATTTATCATAACTGGGATAGAATTCTTGCACATCACTAGGTGAAACATCATAAAGAATAAAGTATAAACTTTAAAATAAAAAACACTTGGCTTATGTTTCACAATACTGCCCTCATAAGCATGAACGCGGTATGTCACAAAAACATAAAACTGAGAAAACATGTTTTTTGTGTTTTCTCTCAGCCTTCACTTGTGTGTCATCAAACTTAAATTTTTATGGTGAATAACTTTTTTTTGCAATGGCTGTTTATTATTCATATAGCTAAAATTTAAAAAATTATTATATTTTTCCCAAAATTCCACATACCGCAAAATTTTCTATTGATATAGAGTAATATTTTAAGGATAAACGCGGTAAGTGTGGATTTTCTATTTTGCCACATTTATCATTAGCACGGAGGGTTATAATTCAGTATAGTTCACAGTAGTATGTTCATTAAATGAAAAATTTTATTGAAAAATAAAGAAATTTAAATTATTTCAAAAAGATTTATTGCGTTATTAATAATACGAACATTTTTCAATAATATTCATAGGTGAATAATATTTATTGATCTTCGCATTCGGGTAGATTTTTCCAAAATATTTGCCTGCTTGCAGGAATGATAGCATTTAACAACTTAACTAGGTAATCTTTCTTACTTTTGGGAAAGCCTCGTGATCCAGAAAGACAGGCTGGGGTGAATAATAGGCCAGATTTTTTCGTTGCTTTTTTACACAAGAAATCTAATGTCTTGAATTCTTCGTTTGAATCAAACGAGTTTTTGTATTTCAGGAAAAATAATCCACGGTTTGCTTTTAGCTGTTCTATATTTGCCAGAAGAGGTCGGTTGCTGTCGCGTTTTACTTTTTTCTGAAATCTTAAATCTTTCCATAGATAAAAATCAGTCATTCATAATTTTAACTTGAGGTTTGTTTTTCATTCTGCATTCACTAACCGCTTTAACAAAATCATCAGTCATATATTTCTCCTTGTCTTTTTAAGAAGAAACACGAAGCAATTGGCATCTCTTTGGCTTAGCATAAAAGCAAAAAAAGCGCTAATTATGTCCTCCTTATTACGTCCGGAAATCGATTCATTCCACAGGACTGCAAAAGGTGTTAATTTCTTTGTACTGCCAAGAGCAACAAAACTTTCATTATAGGCAATGAGTCTTTTACTGAAGATAACTCTTTTGAAGCCATCTATCCGGGGAAGCATGATCACTTTTTGGAGGTCAACGGAAACGTTAACGGTATCGGTATTAGAAGACATGCTTATTTGCTTCTGATAAAGCTCTTGAGATTTCTTAGCAAGGTTGATATGTAACTGCCATTTATCACAAACCATACAGTTTTATTGAAAGTTATCTTTTATATGGCCATGGAGTTTAAATTCCCCACACCTCACACTCCTCTTGGCCAAGTTTTGCGAACGAAATATTACTTTCCCTAACACGAATCCTATAGGAATCATAGGAAACTTTTGTATCTGGGAACTTGGACTTAAAATCTTAATATATTAAGGAAACTGAAATGTCGCTAGGAAGGTACAATCTGTTTGGAGCATGTTCTCGTCTATAGTGAGAAACTGAAGGATTAAAGGAAAAATAATAACACAACTGCAAAAATAAAACAACTGCACTAGCACAGCTCTTTCGTTTCGTAATTATTTAAAACAATAACAAACTCATGCATGTGTTGCCATCGAAACTCTAGGTGCTACTAAGGAAAAGCGCGGTATCTATTGCATACTAAAAAAGACCGCGGTATCTTAAGGCGCGAATTGTCTTTATACCGCGTTCATTCTTAGCATTAAAAATATACTGCGTTTATCCTTAGCAAGCATGGGTGGCTTGGTACATACGGCAAAAAAGAATATCGCTTTTACAAGGAAATATCAAAGATACGACAATTTTAGTTATTACACGATTAAACATATGTGTGATAAACCATATTGTGCCCTTAACTCAAATTTGAAAAATTTGGAACATACCGCGTTCATCCTTATGAGGGCAGAATATAATAAATATTTAGATACTGTATTTAGCAGTAACGAAAAGTCGACATGTTTCGAGTTATGAACTCATTATCAAGACTGACTACAGGAGAGTATAACATCGTATTTTATAAAACAGACAAAAGCAAAGGTGATACCTGAATATCAATTTGTTCGTTTACAAGGGGTAATTGACTATTATGGGCGGAACTTATTTCGAGAATTTCAAGAAGGTCAAGGCGCTTTCCTTTGTTACCTGAATGTAACAATTTGGTTTTGTTGAAATCCAGGAAGTGATTGAATTTTATACAATGCTCAGAGAAGCCAGTGGTATTTTTGTTTTGTAAAATTGACTTTTTATGTTCTTCAACATGGATATTTATATTCCTTCCTGTCTGTCCAATATAGAAAGCAGGACATTCGTCGCAAAATATTTTATAATCACCACTGTTTTCTCTGATGTTAGATTTTTCTTCATTATTGACCAAGAATGACTTCAAGTTTCTTTTATTTGTACAAATTGTTTTAACGTTATGTTTCGATAGTCTGTTACAAATTTTGCTACTCAAATTAGGCACATAATTTATTGGGAAATATTTTTGTTCTTCATTAATAGTTTGCGTGGGGTATATTGAATGCAACAGATACTTTATTCGTTTCTTCCCAATGAGCTTGTCGATAAGACTTTCATTGTAACCGTTATTAGTGGCTAATAATTTAATTGTATTAACTCCAGTTTGAAAATTTGTTTCCGATAATGGAACAGTGAACAACCTATGTATGAACGAATGAAAAGCACTGAGTTTTATTTTAATGTGTTGGTTACTGTCGCTGTGAATTAAAGTATCTGTGAAGGTTGGTTTTCTATAAATGTTGAAAGTAAGAGAATTCAAATTCCTAGCAATCTGAACGTCTAAGAAATTTAAGATACCGTTTTCGTTTTCTACTTCTTTTGTAAATAAAATCTAGTTGTAGAAAGTATTTATATATTTAAGGAAATTATCTAACTGCCTATCTGTACCGGTCCAAATACAAAAAATATCATCTATATAACGCCTCCATAATGAAACGTTAGTAATTAAATTATTATCAGCATTGAAATTTTTTTTTTCTAAGTTATTCATGAAACTTTCACTCAACAAAGGCGATAACGGTGATCCCATGGGCAATCCGTCTTCTTGTTTGTATATTATATTATTAAATTTGAAATAACTCTGTTTCAAACATAAGTTTAAGGCAGACATTGTTTCGTTGACTGCTTGAGTTGATTTTCAGGTATCACCTTTGCTTTTGTCTGTTTTATAAAATACGTTGTAATACTCTCCTGAAGTCAGTCTTGATAATGAGTTCATAACTCGAAACATGTCGACTTTTTGTTACTGCTAAATACAGTATCTAAATATTTGTTATATTGTGAAACATAAGCCAAGTGTTTTTTATTTTAAAGTTTTTAGTTTATTCTTTATGATGTTTCACCAAGTGATGTGCGAGAATTCAATCTCAGTTATATATATATATATATATATATATATATATATATATATATATATATATATATATATATATATATATATATATATATATAATTATTTATTTGAATTGTTGTTGACAGTGAACTATTTTCAAGTTTTTGATAATTATTAGCGATGACAGGCTTCGTGAATCTCTAAAAACTAGATTTTATTAAAAAGTTAACGTTTGACTGTTGATATTGGACTAAATAGCACGTAATTAATAACTGAATATGGCCACAGCCGTAATGAAAATTTTTTGAAAAATAGATAAATAGTACCCTATTCTTTGACTTTTCAAAATCAAAATAATTTGAACTTATTCTGAACATTAAGTGGGTAAAGGTTTTTTTGGTTTCCCTTACCATCTAATAATAACAGATTTGAATGTTAATATTGGACTGAAAATGGTAGTTCTAACCTTGGTTCTGTTGAGAATTTTGGGATTTTTTCCGAGAAAATCCCTCGAAGACATGCATAGGTCGAGCTTACAGTTGTGCACGCTTCGGTTTTCAGAGGTTCAACACTCATTTGATTCACTTGGACGAAAATAAACAATTCAGTTTTCTGAGAAAACCTAATGTTAGTTAGTTTATGTGCTATTGGACCAACTTAAAAAATCAAACCGAAAGTAACTCATTCAAATTTCTTTTTTATAAGCTTCGATAATAATGAAATTTTTCTCCAACTTTTACTGTTCTCGAGATAGTTAGATCACGTGACCGACCTGAAGGTCATAGGTCATCGGACATTCGATATTAAGGTTATATCGACCATCCCGGCTCAGAATCTGGCGAGAGCTAAACTGTATCTCTTACCGTTCTTCCACTGAAGCATGCGTACAGACTGACAGACAGAATGACAAAGCCGTAGTAAAAGACTTCCATTTTAACGTTCAGAAGTCTAAAAGCTAAAGTTATAAAAAAATGATGTTCCAATTGAAATAATGTAAAAATTTTAAACAAAATTTTAGTTATTGATTTTCACTAAATTTCGATATACATAACAATTGTTTCGCCAATCACAGTGGCTTTTTCAGTCGAGTAATTTAAACTTATAATTAGTTTGAACTACTCATGTGAAGAAGCCTTGTTTGGCGGAACAATTGAAATGCCAGCCACTCACTATCAGGTACGCCTGAACAGTTTCGCCTTTCAGGTGTACCTGATACAAGTGTGGAATACACACACGCTTCATGTATATTTAAAAAGTTTGTTTGGTCATCATGGATTCTCCACGAGATGACCGGCTCTTTCTCTCTTTATTTTTCTTAATTTTGCGAAACATAAAAGCAGACGGAAGAAACGCAAAAAATGGTGTGAGGAAAGGTTGCAGAGAAGTGTCTCAAATATTCAACTAGAATTTCACCACAATCTGTTGATTTTCCTTTCAACTATAGTTTCGTTTGCATAAGGATATATTTCCTTCAATTTATCCACTTAATTCTTGTATGAAGCATCTCTCTCATCTCTATTGTGAGGATCAATATCTTTTACTTTTCACAAGCAAGTGTCACTCTTATAAATTTCAATGAAAACACAAAGAACTTCATCATTCCTTTGCGACATTTGCAGTGTATTCGATACTGATTGTTTTATTTGGTAATGAAATCAAAATGATTACAACAGTAAACTGAATCAGCAGAATAACAAAGTTTTTAACCGAAAAATTTGAAATGTCGACGCCAAAATATTGTTGACAATTGAGACCTTTTCAGGTACACCTGAGGAATCCACCACAAAAAAACATCAAGTCTACTCGCTTGTCAGGCAGAAACTGATCGAATTTTCATCGGAAATTCGGTCGCTGAATGCCGACCTGACAACCTGGTCGCCTGAAAGGCTAGTGATTCCTGCCACATACTATCAGGTCCACCCTTGAATTTAGATCAAGGGTCTTAAACAAAAGAATTGTTTAAGGAATTTGTATTTTATTGCAGACACTTTAAATGTATTAGGTACAAGTATTTGTTGTTTCCTGATGTTAATGCATTTAAATTGATGGTGTGTGTTGAATGTGATATATGTTATAGTCCAGGAGCTCCCTGTCCGAAAGTCTACGTCATCAAAGAACCTGTTCATTCCTAATTAATTTGAAAGGATATATACCGAAGAATATTAAACCGTTGGTCTGCCTAAGGTCATCCTAGCGGGTCATAGTTAATGAACGTAATTTATTTGGCAAAAACTGGTACGTCCACCTACGTAACAAAACATCCGGCTGAATTTTAAATACTCTATAGATAAATATCAGTTATTTGAAACTGTCTTGGTTTTGCCAAGCTTCACCCTGGCGAAAGTGCTCGGCCAGACTACCCTAAAGCGGTGACAACTACTGTAGAATTGGTTCGTCACAGTCATTCCAGATCATACATTGAC
>JARQZK010003634.1:0-20000 GCA_030704885.1 Cynegetis impunctata
CAAGGCCAGAAAAAACAAATGGAATAATAAAACAACCGCAACAAACTCTCAAGATTGGAACATTCAACTAGCAACAACAAAAAGATTTATAGAACTAACAGCGCCCTCGAAAGAGTTGGATAGAAGATATAGAAGGGATAGCAGGAAGTGGATGGAGAAAGAAAGCTATGGATAGAGAAGTCTGGAAGAAGCTGGAGGAGGTCTTCACCCGAGAAGGGGTTCCGATCAATGGTAGTGAAGAAAACAATGATAGCGAGTAGAAGAAAAAGAAAACAACTTCATACATACATACACTTAGGTATATTTGAAACTAATCACTACAAGTTATATTTGCAATATATAATTATATGTATGTATATATAAATTTTGTAATAACAATTGAAGATTGGAAATAAAACGGGCTTTATTATTATTATTATTATTATTATATTATTTTATGACTATTTCTTTAGGCAAATGCTAGTACATACAAACTTACTCAATTTATTTTGAATAAGATTTTTCTCAAATTAAAAATATTAAAAAAGATATTTAGTCGGACATTAACCATCGAAGGCACCATGAGTATTATAGAGCTACAGTTCCACCGGAGGAACAATGAGGAATATTTTGAAACATTTTTGTTGCTGTTGCGTATTTCCGGAAATGTTCCCAAATGTTCCTCAATGTTCCTTAAAATTTCTTCATGTTTCGGCAACAAATGTTGACTGTTTCTACTTGTCACCCTTCAGGCTACGATTCCACCGAAGAAACAATTTTGTTGCTGTTGCGTGTTTCCGTGAATGTTCCAAAATGTTCCTTAGATTTCTTTACTTTTATGCAACAAATATTGAATAATCCTACTTGTCGCCAGTTTCCATTTTGAGCGGTAAACTTCAAAAGAAAATAGGAAACATTTGTGAAAAATTCCGTGTTGCTATCGCAGTGGAAACGAAAGCGAGAACGCAACTATTAAACATTCTTGTCGCAGATTTTCAGTGTGCAGTGAAGTACGAGAACAATAGTTATTTATGTACCAAGTGCGTTATATAGATCCTTATGCCCTGAGGGAAACATTCCGCCCGAGGGCCTCTGGCCCGAGGGATGAATGTTGCCCGATGGGCATAAGGATCTAGTAACGCACGCGGTGCATACAAGATTTTATTTTTCACGAAAAAATTATTATATTATGATGAAAAAGCTATTTTAAAATCGTTTCATTGCTCCTATCCATTTTCCTTCTCATAGTAGGCATGTCATTTGCTGATATTTTGACGTTTGTGAATATTTTTGTCATCATATTCAGTGAATGTCATGCTGCTTTCTTTGTGTAGTCTTATAGAAATAATGGAAATGAAAATGAATTTACCCAAGAATATCATAGAAAATGCAGCCAAAGCTGCGAATAATTCATTGCCGGAGAAATCCAGAGTCGTATACGACAAGGATTATGAAGTATTTAATCAATAAAATTTGCTTCATTTCTCCTAGTACAATGAGCGGGCGTTTTGAATCCATTATGCCCGCAAATGCGGGCATAATGGCCTAGGGCATAATGAGTGTGTTTATAGCAACCGTATCCAAGGTGAAATAAACATATTATATACAAGTGAAAAATAAATAAATATATAGCTACGTTTCCACCGGAGGAACATTGTGGAACAATTTGTTGCTTGTTTCCGTAAATGTGCGTGAAAATTTTAAGTCTCGTTTTCATGCGACAACAATGTCGCGACTTTAGTGCCATGACACTAAAAGTCGCGACATTTTTGAACATGCAAACTTCAAAGTCACGTTGTCGCGGCATCTATTTGAAGCCGTGACATTAGTGTCGCGATATCAAAATCATGTTGATATTTTCGTGACATTTTACATTAGTTCCACGCAACATAGCTCGTCAAAATAGCAGTGCCGCATTGTCGTGACCACGTGTGAAAGTGAGGTTAAAAAAATATATTGGTTTACAAGATAAATAATGGAAATAGAAAATGCTGTTTTCGATATCGTCCTTTTTTTGGAGGAATATGAGAATCTGTCTTGTTTGTGGAACAATATTAATCGTTTATTTAAAGACCGAGTTGCAAGAAGCAGAGCGGAAGAACATGTGTTAGCTATAACTGGGATTACAGACGTAAAAATATTGCGCAAAGAAGTACGAAAAACTAAAAAAAGCACAAAAACTGGAAGTGGAACGGGAAATGTGTCCCAAAGCTTTTTTGGTTTTAAGTTGCCGATAGACTACTAAGACCAACAACCAATTGTTTTTTTCAATTTTCCTCTTTTTGTGCGTTTTCTTCACTTATATTTAAACTTCACACTCGTGCAGCCGCCGCAATCACTTCATTCGACGCCATTTTTAATTTACTACAACAATCGTGACATTAAATACATGAAAACAACCATTAGAAATGTCATATTGTCATGACTTAAACTGTCATGACATTATTATGTCGCATGAAAACGAGCCTTTAAAGTTAACTAACGCTTTCGTTTAACGTATATCTCTGGAGCCAGAAGCCCTCGGGAAACACACCATCGACCTCAAGCGTTACTTACCTCGATACCCTCGATACCTCAATAACTATTATGGTTCGAGTTCATTCCTAACTAAATCGATATTTTCTTTACACTCATCTTCCGAAGATTATTGTTAATTTTTTATATGAATTTTCTGTGATATTGATAACGATTCATCGAGAACATTTTCAGTTTCAAATCAAAATCAAGGATTACTTACGTTAATTCCCTAATATTCATATTGAAACAATGGTTAAAAATAACAATTTACACATTTATCATAAAAAATAACGCATGACGCACGTTTCGGTGGAACTTCACCTTCTTCAGATGCTAATGGCAAACTAACTATGATTCTCTGTTATATAGGAAACAAGAAATGACAAATTATGTAGAAGGGGTAGATACGAAGATGGTTACAAATAATTATTAGAAAAGGAAAAACCAATTCTGAACTGCTAGTCAGGTAGTTCGGTAATTTTGAAAAGATTGAGAAGGGGGCTTGAACTATGATCGATTTGGCTATTCAATAGGAGACCGGAATGCTTGTATTTATTTATCCGTAATGATTCTAAAAAATTAAGTTTAATTCCCTTACTTTCAGTATTTAATATTTTAAAATCGAAATTGAATGTGTGATTTTCTTGGATTAAATGGTTTGCATAATGTGAATCCGACTTCTGATTGACAAAGCTACGTTTGTGTTCTGAAATTCTAGTTTGAAAACTTCTGAAAGTTCTACCAATGTAAAACTTATCACAATCGCCACAATTAATTTTATAAACTCCTGATTTATTATCTTTATGAACTTTGGATTTATTATTTTTCATATGATTTCCTAAATTATTACCGGTGCGATAAGCAATGTTAATGTTGTGCTTAGATAAGAGAGATTTAAGTTTTTTACTTGAATTTCCGATGAAAGTGAGGCTGTTATATTTGATATTAATTTTAGTAAGGGGGTACACCAGGTTAATCGCATTTTTGAAAAACTTTTTATCTATCATATTGTCTATAATATTGGGATCATAATTATTATCTACGGCAATTTGTTTAATTATATTTTTCTCGATGTTAAAATTGGCGTTTGAAAGTGGAATATTTACTAAACGATGTACCATACTATTGAAAGCTGCCATTTTGTGTTGGAATGGATGTAGGGAAGTACTATGTATGACGCTATCAGTGTGTGATGGTTTGCGAAAAATTGAAAAATTATGTTTGTTATCTACTTTTGTTATTTTCAAATCCAAATAGTTAATTGAGTTATCTTTTTCCATCTCTAAAGTGAATTTCATATTAGGGTGTAAAGTGTTAATGAATGTTTGAAAGCAATCTAGTTGTCTAAGAGTACCAGTGAAATAACAAATAATATCATCCACATATCTAAACCAATAAACGAATTGCCGACTAACAGGATGATTATGAATTATTGCCTGTTCCAAATTATCCATGAATACTTCAGCCAACAAAGGGCTCAGAGGGTTTCCCATAATGTTATTTTTAACCATTGTTTCAATATGTTTATTAATTTACACCAAGTATCGGCCCAATCAATCCAAAACCCTAATATTCATTTTGAAATTTCCCAAAAATAAATAGATGCGAAACACACTGTCCCTTTCGATCCAGTTCTGAATTAAACATGAGGAAACTCAGAAAAATAAAATTTCATTGCTCTTCTCCCACATTTAAGTTATCAGATAGAACTCATCCATTTATCTTCATAGCGAAGTCGGGTGTAATCGGCAAATTTCGTAGACAGAAGTGAGGAGATGAATATGTAAATTACCGTGCCAACGCATAAAGTCTCTTTTCATTCTAGTCTACATCTTTTTCATTTCCTCCAATCTCCGATTGTGATAAAACACTGCAAAGTATTCGAGATTAGCGTCACAGAAGTCGTATTTCATTCTACGACACTTATTAGACGCTATTCAGCTGGTAGAAATTCAAAAAAGAACATCAATCCAAATTACTTGAATCTAATTCAAATTGATGAATATCGAATCGAGGAATTTTAATTGAAAGATTACATTCGCATAAAAACTATGACAATACAAGATATATTTTTTCTGAAATCGTGCAGGAATGCCTGGTTTCTTGGACCAACATCAGTCCCTAAAATACGCATATCTAGTATTTTAGTACATTTCTAAGGAACGAACTTTACCGTATCGAAAACAGTACGGGAATATTTTTGTCGGCCTAGGCCGTCAAAATTGGTCACATTTCAGACTGTAAATGAATAAAAAGCAAATAAATACAATAGCAAAGCTATGTATGCAAAATTTGATTCTGATATGTATCAGTAGCAGAAACAATCCACAACTTCAACCACAGACAAAGATGATGATGTTTTGTGTACAGTTTATATGAAAATAACGATATTCGTAACAGAATCGTGGTTTAGATTGTAATAGTAATTTAAGTAAAACGTCCCGAAAATACCTATTATTGTTTTTTGGACGAGTAGGCAACATTGGATGCACTATTTTTTCGTGAGGTTGCGAAAAAATCATGATTGCGATTTTGGGCGACAAATTAGCAGCAAAACACTTATGAAATAATTCCTAGAATAAGTGAAGTTTATATGCCAAAATACTTGTTACCAATGTTGGTAGCCGCTTGTTTTTCGCTATTTTATTTTGGGATAAGAACGTGAACATGTTTCGCGGGTTAAAAGATGCCGCCAATAAATAATTTCAAGTCAGTTTTAGAATTAGGTAGATTTGTTTGTAACTAGGCTAGTTTTATGATTCAACGCAAATATAAACATTTTTGGTTTGTAATAATTCTGGTATTTTTTCTAGAGGAGGCTTAAATAATTTCAGAGGGGGCTCAGCCCCCTCTGGCCCCCCTTGGTTACAGCCCTGTTTCTCCGGTATATCGAATACAAGAAATAAATAGATGATAAATTGTTTAGAACGGGCAAATAGAAGAGTGGTTACAAATAATTAGTTTAATAGGAAAAACCCATTGTAAACTTCTAGGCAGACAGTTCGGTAATTTTGAAACGATTCAGAATGGGGCTTGTAGTATGATCAATTTGGCTATTCAATAGGAGACCCTTCTTTTATCTGTAATGATTCTAGAAAATTAAGTTTGGAGCTTATTTGACATATCGTGACCGATCTAGATAATAACCAATATCCTTGGTGGAGGGTGCTCTAGTAAGATCAAATAAAATCGAAACAGCTGTATGCAGATCTTGACTCGGGGTGTCTTGACGATTTCTTTAATTCACTGTTGGATTGTGAATGTAGACATTGCATAATGAATAACTATTTTATAGATTTAATTGATCCAGAGATATTGCATTGATTGAGCAAAATGAAAAGATGTGCGTTTAAGAAGATCTAGTAAAAACTAACGACCAAATAGACCTAAGGTCATTAAAGTAGTAATATAAATACATAGATTGTTGCATTTTCTAAACCTCAGAAAGCTTTTGATTAACTTTATAGCCCGAAACGTATCATTTCGTTTCTTCCAACAAGGTACAGAGTTCAATAAACGAGCGCTTTCTACATAGCTCTCATTATACTGAGAGTTTTCAACAAAGTTTTAACTAACTTTACGTAATACTTTATTGTGAAGCTCTGCTAAGTTTCCATTGTTTCCATTGGTGCTCAGAACGCTGACAGTAAATTAATTAATATCTCGTCAACATCAGAAATTGTTTGAGAGTTTACGCATATCCACTTAGGAGTAATTATTTCATGGCCTGCTTCGCCAAATCATTGAATTCGGTTACCAAATAATGAATAGGATATTCAATTTATCATATATTAAATTTCTCATTCGACATACGTTTTCTTTGGAAATGTGTTGTCGAACATTTATTCGAAATTGTAGCTCATTATTGAATTTCAACCGGTGGGGTAGAATACTGAAATATTTTGAATAGCCACCTTAAAGAAGAAGCCCTTCCGTTTCAAATTTTACTAATTTTTGAAACGAAATTATACTCAAGTTATACTTAAGCTCAGCGTTTCTCAACCTTTTAGGATTCGCTTCCCAATTTCCCATCATAATTTGTATCACGCCCCCCTAATACAATAAAAATAATAATGTTTGGTTTGTGTGTACAAGTCAATATTTTTATTAATAGTTTCTCTCATATATGTGCTACGGTCTGAGAAGGCATTTGTTTTCTTCGTTTGTGCAGTTAGTTCATCATTTTCTTTAATTGATAATTACTCTTAGATATGCTACGGTATGAAAAAAAAAGTTTCTTTTTCTGTGTGTGTCTATACTTTCCTTTCAGTCAGTTTATGAATTTTTTCTATTGATAGTTTCTCTTGGATATGCTCGCCCCCTCCCCCTTAAGAATGCTTCTTTATTTGGATAATAGGCGAACGAATATTAGACCTAAACATGATAAAACGTAATGTTAGCGTAGGATACTCAAGGTCAGGTTTATTTATATATGCGTATTGATATAATGTTTTGAAAGGAGATCCTTAAAACAAGGGTGGCATGTTTAGTTTCCGAGACGGATAACCTCAATTTCCGATAGTTGTGGTAGCATAGGTATTTATTGTTCCCGTTATATTTTTTCATGTTAGCATTGTTATCAGAAAAAACAAAACATCAACCATGGCCTTGATATAAATATTGTTCTCTTGAAAAAATCATCGTTTTGTGAAGTTTTCATTTGCTCTTGAAGAAATATATAAGTATATTAAAACAATGGTCAATAACAGTTTAGACATTTATTGAATGAAATAACGCATAACGCACGTTTCGGTGACACTTCACCTTAGTCAGATACTAAAAGCAAACGTTATTTCATTCAATAAATGTGGAAATTGTTATTATTAACCATTGTTTTAATATGCTTATTATTTTACACCATGTATCGGCCCAATCAATCCATAATATATAAGTTCTGATAAATGAATAACTTCAATTTAATTGACGGTTTATAAAAATTAACTTATTCGTTTTCAATTTCTATATATTTTGTCTCTTATTGACTTCATCAGGAGAAAGCTGAAAATATGAGAAAATTTTACAAAATACTTAACTTAAAATTACATCAATGTCAAATATAATAAAAACTTACAAAACCTGAAGCTAGTCATGAACCATGAACCTCATCAACGAAATCAAAAACGAAGAATCAATACAAAAAGACAGGAAACACAGGAAAAAGTAACGAAACTGAGGCATCGACCGATCACGTGACCATCCAGTGTAACGCGAAAGTAATCAATTATTATGTGTATATATATATATATATATATATATATATATATATATATATATATATATATATATATATATATATATATATATATAACTGAGATTGAATATAGAGAGTATATAGCATTAAAAATTCTATTCAGTTAGTTAATCATCTTAACAATATCAAAATTCCTTTATATGGCTAAATAAATTTCATTTAACGTTATCAACTTATTTCCTTTCACGCCAACTCAAGAAGTTAAAAATATTTTCAAGCGATATCTATAGATGAACCCAAATTTAACAACTCAGGCAGTCAACAAAACAATGTCTGCCTTAAACTTATGTTTGAATCAGAGTTATTTCAAATTTAGTAATATATTATATAAACAAGAAGACGGATTGCCAATGGGATCGACGTTATCGCCTTTGTTGAGTGAAATTTTCATGAATAACTTAGAAGAAAAAATTCTGATAATAATTTAATTACTAACGTTTCATTATGGAGGCGTTATGTGGATTTTTTTTTTGTATTTGGACCGGTGCAGATAGGCAGTTAGATAGATAATTTCTTCAAATATATAAATACTTTCTACAACTCGATTTAATTCACAAAAGAAGTAGAAAACGAAAACGGTACCTTGAATTTCTCAGAAAGATTGCTAGGCTTTTAAATTCTCTTACGTTCAACATTTACAGAAAACCAACCTTCACAGATACTTTAATTCACAGCGACAGTAACCAACACATTAAAATAAAACTCAGTGCTTTTCATTCGTTCATACATAGGTTGTTCACTATTCCATTATCGGAAACAAATTTTCAAACCGAAGTTAATACAATTTAAATATTAGCCACCAGTAACGGTTACAATAAAAGTCTTATCGATAAGCTCATTGGGAAAAAACGAATGAAGAATCTGTTGCTTTCAATAAACCCCACGCAAACTATTAATGAAGAACAAAAATACTTCCCAATAAATTATGTGCTGAATTTGAGTAACAAAATTTGTAACAGGCTATCGAAAAATAATGTTAAAACAATTTGTACAAATAAAAGAAACTTGAAGTCATTCTTGGTCAATAATAAAGAAAAATCTGACATCGGAGAAAGCAGTGGTGTTTACAAAATATTTTGCGACGAATGTCCTGCTTTCTATATTGGACAAACAGGAAGGAATATAAACATTCGTGTTGAAGAACATAAAAAGTCAATTTTACAAAACAAAAATACCACTGGCTTCTCCGAATATTGTATGAAATCAAATCATTTCCTGGATTTCAGCAAAACCCAAATGTTGCATTCAGGCAACAAAGGAAAGCGCCTTGACCTTCTCGAAATTATTGAAATAAGTTCCGCCCATAATAGTAAATTACCCCTTGTAAACGAACAAATTGATTCTCAGGTATCACCTTTGCTTGAGTGTGTTTTATAAAATAAGATGTAATACTCTCCTGTAGTCAGTCTTGATAATAAGTTCATAACTCGAAACATGTCGACTATCCTTTACTGCTGAATACATTATCTAAATATTTTTATATAGTGAAACTTAAGCCAAGTGTGTTTTGTTTTGAAGTTTAAACTTTATTATTAGATATATATATATATATATATTCAGACTCATTTTCACCTCATTCCCAGTAACAAGCTATTGAGGTTCGAAAATTTTTTATTGAGAAGGTAATGTTTAATCCCGAAAATAGTGACATCTTCAAATCTTTTGAAAGTGTTAAATTACAATGACAAAAAAAGAAAAGGTCAAAAAACCGACAACCGGGTTTCAAAATTCGAATTGGTTATTCGCATCAAAACCACATGTTGATGCCGCAGTGTGTGGCTCCTTCAAATCCGCGCACGAAAAATAAGGTACTCTGAAAGTCCATTCGACTAATGGAATTTGATGAGGATCGTGGGGAAGGACTTTGGTCGTATATTATTCTCGCCTTGTTGAATTAAAGAACATTTTTCTGATACATCCGGACGTTTGGCATCGGCGCGTGAGATTCATCTTTCAAGGTCGAGTGCCCGCTTCGATCGCGAAAACTAGTTCAAGGGAAAAAGGTGAGGAGGTTGGCTCTTTGTTTGTATCGCAGAATGTTCACTAGGAGAGGATTGAAAGCAGTTGGTGATACGAGACACGGAGATTTTGACTTTAAAAATAGACTCTTTGTAAAATGAAGGTGGATATCCTACGGTACGAAATTTCTTCTGAAGTAAATGGAACTAGCATTTTCTTTTCGAACTGACCTATTCCAGAATAGCTAGATTTCACTAATTTTTCCGATTACCCCCGTACTAACTTTATAATACAAATAGTATGTTGTTCTACTAGTATATAAATGCTAGATTTTTTCAGAGATTAGGTAATGTATAAATTAACAAATTATTCAAAATATGGTTCATTCTGTGAACTTGTATTTTTGACGAATATGGCAGAATAAATTAATATAAAATTTTAAATTCTCTTAGTACGTTAAAAAATTATTATGTGTTACTAACATGGAAAAATTTTGCTAACTGTAAAGTATCGAATGTAGAGTTTTTGGCATATGATCACCTTAAATAATAAAATTTAGATTTTTTTGCAAATTTTTTCTCGACATTTAGACCGTTTTGATACTTTTTTACGAACATATATTGTGATATCACTAGAATAAATGAATATAAAAATATTTCTCTTATACATATCACAGCACCATAAAATACCGCGATGGTATAGGTGAACTAATTCAGGAGAATAATATGGAAAACTAAAAAATACATGAAAACAAAATTTCCGGAGTATATAAAATTAACTGCTTCAGTGAAAAATTCCAGCAATTTCAAGATTATAATTTCAGAATATAAAAGTAATTTTGATAATAAAAAAGTTAACTCTGAATGTGCAAATCATTTGATTAAAGAAAACCTTTCATTAAACTCAGACTTTGAAATATTGGATAGGGGAGAAAGGGGGTTGAAATTATATTTGGAAGGATTCTGACAAATTAATAAATACTCAGTTTTTCTCCTCTATTGTCACAGGACACTCGCACATAGACCCTCATTAACCCTTCCATGGCAACTGGTTAGCTAGGAAGACCACAGTTTGTTAGTCATGAGTAAAACTGCTCGTTGGCTATTTCAGTATACCAGTGTGTTTTGTGGGTTGTCTAACATAGCAAAATTTGACGTGTTCATCGAAGACAGACCGAAATAAGTCGAAGCGCGTATAACGTGCATTTGTTCACTATAGTTGGATACTACTTAGAGGATCTGCTGAAACTGTGTGAATTTGTGATTTTTATTTATGAATGGTGGAAAAATGGCTCCAAAGTTATTTACTTATATCTTACTTATGCATTTTCATGAATATATTGAACGTATATGTGTCCTCGTTTTCGAAATTACTAATTTTGTTGGGGTCTGCTGAAGTGACCACTGGGCACTTTCGTAATCGTGTTATCTTATTTTAGTTCTGAGGAAGCAAGTTTGGAGTAGGTACCTACCTACTGAATAGGGTTGCCAATTTTCGAAAGGACCAACCCGGGAGATTTTTTTAAGGAAATTAGTAGGGAGGGAGTTGAAGAAAATGTCAATCATTTATTTATTTTTAATTTATATATACCTACTCTGCTTCTGATATTTGACAGTTTTTTACCACAAAAACATAATCTTTAAAAATCGAAGTTTGATTAGTAGAGCGCGGTTGCGTATAATTTTAGAAAAACTGGGGAAATTAGCCACCCCGGGAAGTCGAGAGGTTGACCATTATTACCGGAGTCATCCGGGCAATCCGGGAGGGTTGGGAACCCAATAACTGAATATTTAGAAAATCTTCATGCAGATGAGTTCTATGATTTGTAAGAAATGTTCAGCGTGCAAAGTATAGAATTGTGTTTGAAACATGACAAAAACTGTTTCATGTTATATTACGGAGTGACCACATCCTGCAGGATAATCCTTGTGTTTTTTTATCTTGACATTTGTTTCATTTTCTTCAAGTATCTCTAATAAACCATTATCAAACCATACATAATATTTTTTCCACAAAAAAATTATTTGGGCTGGAAAGGGTTAAACTGACGAAGCAGTTGTAGAGGTTCGCTAATTTCTTAAATACTTTAAGAAGCTTGTAAATAATTGAGATGTATAATTTACATATAAATATCTGTATTTGTATAATTTCAACATTAATTAGTCAGCATCTGACAAAGAAGTATTTCTTCGAATTATGAGCTATGAATTATTATCAAATAAATATAGAATCTATATATATATATATATATATATATATATATATATATATATATATATATATATATATATATATATATTATATATATACATGTATATATAGATATATATATATATATATATATATAAATATATATATATATATATATATATATATATATAATATATATATATATATATATATATACATATATATAATATATATATATATATATATATATATATATATATATATATATATATATATATATAGATATATATATCTATATTTATTCATATGAATATATATATATATATATATATATACATATATATATATATACATATATACCTATAATATATATATATATATATATATATAATAAATATATATATATATATATATATATATATATATATATAATATATGAATGTGAGAAAGATTCTGGGGTTCAATCCGATTTATATATAAATATATAATGAAATTTGAATAAAGTCGTAAATGATAGAACAGATATAAAACATTTAAGTTCAATATACGCAGATTTAGTTCTTTAATTTTTCTAAGATACAACATAAATCAAAACAAAATAATTCAACAAACAAACTCTAACCATAAAAACTCATCTTCTCAGACAAAATCTAAACATCTAAAATTTTCAATTTTTCCAAAGAGAAAGTATAGTTTAGAACATGTGATCTCCAAAATTACAAGTAATGTCTTTTTAAAGACAACAATCAAATATTTTGAACCTATTTTGTACATTACGTGGGTGAAGGTTTCTGTGGTTCCCTTCTCATCGAATATCAATAGACCTGACTGTTGATATTAGACTGAATAGCACGTAATTAATAACTGAAAACGGCCACAGCCGTAATAAAGAAATTTTGAAAAAAGATAAATAGTAGGAACACTATTCTTTGCCTTTTCAAAATCAAAATAATTTGAACCTATTTCGAGCATCACGTGGGTAAAGATTTCTGTGGTTTCCCTTACCATCTAAATAACAGAAAACGGCCACAGCCGAAAAATTTTGATAAAACATAGTAGTCTTTTTAACTATTCAAATTTTTTCAAATCAATAAATGTCAAAGAAATTTCAATTTTTCAAAAGTTTTGAAATAGCCACGAATGTCGTGTCGAAACGTCAACTTTTTAATGAAATCGAGTTTTTTGAGATTCGTCAAGCCTGTTATTGCTAATAATTATCAAAAAGTTATATATATATATATATATATATATATATATATATATATATATATATATATATATACATATATAGATATATATAGGGAAGTGTGCCTGAGATGGCATACTTTTTTTTTGGGTAGAATAATTTTTTAATTTATGGCCAAAAAATATATTTATGTAGGAAATATATAAAAAATGGAATAAATAAAGTAAGTTTTCACAAAAAAATAAACGGTTTTATTATTTAACAAACGAAAAAATAAATTTTTAAAAAAGAAGCATGGTATGCCATCTCATGAAAGTAACTATTGATGAGATGGCATAGTATTAAAAAAAATATAAAACTAGGTACAAATTTCACATGTGAACATTTTTGTCTTTCTGTCTACTCCAGCACATTCTGCATGGGCCCATTTCTTACAGATGTGACACTGGGAACCATAATTCCCTTGATGGAGACCAGGAGTAAAGTTCATTGCAATAAATACAAGGCGAGTCCTCCTCATCTAGGTCATCCCCTAGGTCAAAACCCTCGGCTTGCTCATCTTATTCTCATCCTCCATAACACATTTCTTATTCATAGTTCTCTCCGACTTTCTTATCATCCCTTCTTTTTTTTGTGAATCCTTGTCCTGCTCAATATCTCTACCAATTTTCTTCTTAACTGTTCTTGCCGCCTTTCTCAACATTACTTCTTTCTTCTGTGATTCCTCATATTTTAATTTTTCAATTTCAGGGGTTGTTGTTAGATTACCATATGACCCTTTTCTTCTTTTTTCGTCGCACTATCTCTGCGACTTTTGGCATTGGTGAAAATTTCCTCAATTGATAGGTCAAGATTTGTTCCTGGAACTGGCAAAACTAAAGTTTCATTGGTCTTTTCGTTAGAGACCTTGGTAGATTTGGAAACTTTGCACCGAGTTTGTCATGACGTTGACCTTATTTAACTGACCATCTTGTACTTGGTTTTCATCCCGATTGTCATCCTCTTTCAGCGTTAGTTACTTCTGCGGCAGCAAACATCCAATCGGGGAAGATGTTGTCGTTGACATGGTGCTATGCCAGTCGCCGAAAATCCGCTTAGAGCATGGGAATGGTTGCTGCCTTGATATATGCTGCGTTGAATAAACAGGCTACTTGGAAATGAGTTACTACACGCCCTGGGTTATTTTTAAGCCAATTAGTTAGTTCTTGATTGTAGTAAGCATTAAGAGGACCAAAAAAAGCTAACATCCAACGGTTGTAATAGGTGAGAACAATGTGGGGGAAAACAAAAAAGAATTATGCCATTTTCTTTAGCATATAAAAGTGCATCTAAGCTTTTATGGCTAGTGTGTCCATCCAATAACAGCAAGACTTTATTTTGCTTTGATGGTTTCACATATGTCGCAAAGTGCTTCAACCATTTAGGAAATATGTCACTATTCATGTACCCATTTTCCTGGGTAAATGCCACAGATCCAACAGGTGCTCCATCCATTAATTCAGCTTTCATGTTTTTTCTTGGAAATATGAGAGCAGGAGGGAGATATGTCCCTAAAAAAAAATATATAACGTTTTTTTATAGGTAGGTACCTACTTTAAAATCATAAACTTACCTGCTGCGTTCATACAACAAACGGTCGTTAGTCGCTGACCTCGTTCAGCGCTACTTAAAACGCCTACTTGTTTTCTGCCTTTGGTGGCCAAAACTTTTGTATTCTTCGAAGAAACGGTGGTAATACCCGATTCATCCATATTCCAAATATCATTCGGCAGGAATTTATGTTGATCCAATACTCCAGAAAGCATTTGAAAGTATTTGTCAATTTGAACTTTGTTAAAAGCTCTAGCTCGAGCTGCAGAAGTACTCTCAGGAGATCGTAAGGATATCGTAGGATTACGTTGCCTGAAACCATTCAGCCAGGTCCACCCAGCCATTTTAGTTTCAGTAGAAAATCGATGAGGGATTTGTTTTGCTTCCGCAATTTGAAATGCCAGTTTTCGGACGTCATCCGTTGTAAGCACAAAAAACATGGATTCCATTTTTTTGATATGTTGGACCAGTTCATTTTCTAGATTTTCATTGAATGTGCTTTTGTGACCTCCTATGTAACCTTTTTTCCAGCCTTCCTCCTTAGTTGCCCTACGTCTTAATGTCCCAAAAGGGACATTACACGTTTTTGACGCTAGAAGCCACCCCATACGTTTCGCCTTCACAGCTAAGATGGCTTCCTGCATATTATTTTCATCCCATGACTCTCTATTTGACTTCCTTTTGTAGCGACCCATGTCTAAAAAACATTGTTTTCCAATTAATAATCGAATTGCAGAGATGGCATACCATGCCATCTTGAAAAAAAATTGTTGTATGCCATCTCATAAAATTAACGGTTATTTTTAAATAATACAATTTTTACTAAAAAATATTTTAAACTCGGTATTTGATAACTTAGATATAATATTCAATAAATTATCTATCTGAAAGTTACAATAACATACCTTCAAGTCCTTCCCGTTACCCACCAAACTATCTGCGAACGACACTTAAAAATATTTTGCGTAAACGAAATGTGACAAACATACGTTTCGACCACTCAAAGACAACTGACCTGCTTCCGATTAACACAGTAGTTTGTTTGAGCCGATGGCTTCAAGGGGGCGCAACAAAAGGCGCGTAATTCAAAATGTATCTACATTAAATAGTGACTATGCCAACTCAGCAAGTATGCCATCTCGGCACAATTCCCCTATATATATATATATATATATATATATATATATATATATATATATATATATATATATATATATATATATATATATATATATATATATATATATATATATATATATATATATATATATATATATATATATATATATATATATATATATATATATATATAAATTTATAATGGACAATAGTAGAATTACGTAATAGTGAAGATGAACATTTCATTAGGTCGAATATACGAACGATACTTTGATGAAATTAATAAAAAGTATCAAGTAATAATTATTTTTTCTCTCATAATAAATAAAATTCAACAGAATAATCAGAAAAAAAAATGTGACAATTTATTTTTCTCGGATTGTAGACTGATAAATCACAACAAAAAATACCGTCCTCGAAAACGAAGAAGTCCGTACACAAGCAAAAACTTTCTTTGCATAAGTTGTCCCAAATATGATTTACTTTAGGACCAGTAATGTCAACTTAATATATAAAGCAAAAAACCTATTACGAAATCCTCGGAAGGCTTACGTTTTGTGGTTTTTATCAACACTGAAAATAGCATGCTTTTTCAGATAACGTGTTCTCTTCCTGAAATAGACGATCCGAATATTCATACAGTGGTGATAAATTATTAGTGTAAAGAATGGTGTTTCTAGAAAAGTGTGCATAAATGCATAAATATATAGGGCTAAGCTACGGCGCAACGAAAAAAAAAGAAGAGTTTCTGTGTCATGCATCCTTTTATTCAGTTTAATAAGAAAATTTATGACAAAATTCTTCTCTTATGAATTCAAAATTTAATTTCCGAGAATGATTTTTCTAATTTATTTCTGACCTACTTGATTTAAGAAGTACATATTTCAATTTGTCCAATAGATGCTGAATGTGTATTTTTGAGTGTAAGTGTGAAAAATAAGTCTCAAAAAGGTAACTATCGAAATTGAAGAGATAACCTATGTTAAGTAGGATGATGGTTTTCATTTTATACAACATAGAATAGGTTATTTTGGATTGATTACGCCGATACATGGCGTAAATTAATAAACATATTGAAACAATGGTTAAAAATAACAATTTACACATTTATTATAAAACATAACGCATGACGCACGTTTCGGTGGAACTTCACCTTCTTCAAACGTTTCCACCGAAACGTGCGTCATGCGATATTTTTTATAATAAATGTGTAAATTGTTATTTTTAACCATTGTTTCAATATGTTTATTAATTTACACCAAGTATCGGCCCAATCAATCCAAAATAGCCTATTATATGTTGTATAAAAGGCTGGTGTGGTATGTTGTTACATTCTGCTGGAACCAAAGCTCCTCCAAGTCGAAATCGTCTAAGTGCTGCTACAAAAAGTGAATCAGCATTTCTCTGTATCGCACTTTACTGTAACGCTGTTACAATCTTCATTTTGAAAGCTACCGTGGCGGCCGTTTCACTGAAATTGTGTTTCTAATAATCGGAATGTGCATTTTTTTGAATAAAGCCACGCTACTATTATAAAATATTCAAGGGTGAGTTTTGGTAGCACTTGTATATATATAGATATATATATATATATATATATATATATATATATATATATATATATATATATATATATATATATATATATATATATATATAATATTAGGATACTTGGTCCAGGAATCATTGAAACTCTTTTATATCATCCAAGCTTTCTGTGTGTTCTAGTACCTACCTTTTCTGAGGATCTATAATATAGAAATATTACGAATGAGAAAACAAGGTACTAACGGCACATCAACTCAAAAATAACATGGTTTTCCCTATTGGAGATTTGATAACAATTTTTCATATAATCTAGTTAATCATTTCTTTCGCTAAGATATAAACTCAAAACCACTCAGGAAATCTTATATGAAACTTTAAATTCTCAACAGTTTTCCAAATAAATCACAAGCTGACAATCCATCAAGTTATAACAGCATAGTGTCGATGAAAACCAGCAAATCCTTGTTAGTTACATTGAGTTTTATTCCATTTCTTTTCTTACTCTTCTGTGAAGTTACCCTCCTCAGCTCTGGTAAGGATCAAGCATCTAGAAGAACTCCACCTAAGTAAAAGCGAACGAATGGAAAGGGAATCCACCAACCAAACTTTCTGTAGTATATGAAAATATACCTATAGGAAAGAGTTTCGGGAGAAAGAGGAACACTCTGGCCAAATCTTCCACGGATGGATCACATCAAAATGTCCGAAAGATATTTTGATCTCAGTAACAACAAGTTTAACCTTCTCACTGGCGTCATTACAGAACACCGTTGCCTTAAGCTACAGTTCCACCGAAGGAACATTGAGAAACATTTTGTTGCTGAATGTTTCTCCTTGTTGCCAAGGGTAGAAACTTATGGCAACATACGTAAATTTATTATTTCCATTGAAGCAACTAAAATTGTCAATAGTTGAATATTGTTTGGAAAAAATAATCAACATTTGGTGCCGAAACATAAAGAAATTTTAAGGAAAGTTTAGGAATATTTTGGATCATTTACCGAAACAAGCAACAGCAACAAAAATGTTCCTCCAGTGGAGACGTAGCTTCTTCCGGTGGAACTGTAGCTTTAGGAAGCATCTGATGGGACTAGGTTTTTGCATTGGACAAGTAGCTTTTAAGTGAGGACGTAACCTCCTTGAAGCCTTTCCATATATTGGAGTTTATATATATATATATATATATATATATATATATATATATATATATATATATATATATATATATATATACACAGAAAAAAATAATGAGCCTGATATCAATCACTGCCAATGATTAACCGCATATTCATTATCATAACGTATTTTTCATTAGGACAATGTCCAAAATTTATTGATAATAATGAATTTCTGTAATTGATCAATCAACGATTGGTTGTTATAATGAAATCTATGTCATTATGATAATGTAATTGAATCATGAATCTAATGAAAAAGTCATCCTTATAATGTTATTCACATCAGAACAATGTAAAAAATACATCAAGTTAATGACTACATAGTGATCAATACTATGTACATTTAATCATCACGGCACATTGTCATAATCCCTCTTTTAATAAAAGCTATGTTCAATAGGCATAACATTAATGATTGAAAACATTAACCTATGTATAGTTCATCATAGCAATGCACTGCGTTCATCACCTAATGTTTAAGTCATTCGGTCAATGTCCGAGAAGCATTGGGACAATGCATAAAGATCATGGATTGATGAAATTTTCTTGCTGCACCCCCACCGTCTCAACGTAAATATGCCAAATGTCCGCCTAATTCGCTATACGACTATACGGGTATCTATCTAACGCTAACAGCCAAACGGTGAAGTATTATTTGTGTATAAGTAAATTTTTGTGGAAGCAGTTTCTTTAGAAGGTGGTAAGTACAGTAACTGTATTATTTTAATCTTGTTAGTTTTTTATAACATTTGAATAAAAGTTACGAACATATTTTTTGCCAGAATACTATCTCAAAAAAATAAGTAGTTACACTGAACACTGTTGAAAGAGACGAAAGAATGAAAACATGGTGTGTTTCGAGCACTTGTAGTAAAAATATATAAATGTATTGCATTTTGAACAATTTTTACATTATTTCGCGAACTACTATGAATTTTGCTATAAAAATAGTTATGCTCAAAAATGGAACTTGCTCATACATTGTTTTGGTAAATACTCCTTTAAATTCAGTATATTACTGAAAAGAAAATTGTATTTACAAAAAATCTACTATTCACTAAATTTTGACGATCTACACTATTTCAACATCATCTTGAAAAATAATCACTTATTGCAGGTTGTGACCATACTTGTGAGTGTGATCTGGATCTGAAGTAGAAACCGAAATATTCCATGCACCTTCATATTTATTCAGTATTTACTTTTCCCCAATACAAATCATGGTCAGACTACTATCTGTATAACAACCCAGAGCGCCATCGACCAAAGATATTGGAAACCAACAATTCACCGCTGAGATCGAAAATGCAGAAACCCGTCGCTAGAATACAAACTTCCTGACATGAGATATCTACTTTGCAACTGTGGCGTAGGTATGTTTTTAAAAAAATTATTGAAGAATTTTCCTTGTTCATTTTATGTAATATATTAAATTGTCGATAGTATATTTTTCGTGATTTTTAATTTATTCTTGTATAATTTT